>JAALGY010000037.1:1225000-1547063 GCA_032358165.1 Diplosphaera chodatii | reverse complement strand
GTGCACGACGAGGGGGTCAATCCAGTAGTGAGTGATTTGACCCCGTGCTCAAACCGCCTGGGCAGTGGGCCCTGCCGCTACGGTATTATCTGGCCCGTTCTGAGCAAATCCCTAGTGCAGCAGTCGTCCTGGGCGTCCGCGCGACCTGTGCGGGGCGCTGTGGATTTACAGAAGACACTTCCCCACGCGTGCCAGCGTAAAAGGCCTACACCGCAGATCATACACTACCTTGGGGTGTTGGGCCGGATCGGTTTAACCTGCGACGAGACTCCTATTGGATCCCTACTGAATTTCCACTGGATGAGTGGATCACAATGACTTTTTCGTTCTTGGATCGGTTGCCAGGGCTTGCCCACTGGAGCCAGTGGCCACCCTGTGACGCCGTCGCTGTGATGAGTAATTGGGGCCTGGGACTTCTCGAGTCCATCAAGCTGCGAGTCGGGATAGCCATCGCTCTAGTTACGCTGGCTGCCTCCTGATCGAGGGCGCCATGCGTTCGTGCTTTCGACTTTCATCTTTCAGCCAGTGCTGACCCTGAGTTTGCGCATGGCACAACACAGACATCAGCCAGATTGCAGCTCGAGCTGCGATCAAGCAGCACCACGGCTGGGACCTGCGGCACGGCAGCGGAACTGCACCCTCGGCAGCGCCGCGGCGCTGCCAATGCCCGGAGGGTCGGCGACGCGGCACTCGGCGCGCTGCTGGGGTGCCTGGTGGCCGACGCAGCAGGTAGAAACGGACTCCGAGCTGTCAGCCTTGGTGCATTGTGTCACTGCCGCGACCACAGCGGCAGCATGCCTGACATGCGACACCCATCGAAGCCACGCTTCACAAAGCACCCACCACGGCAGTCAGCATCCAGCGTGCAGCTTCGCGTGTCGTGTCTGAGAGGGCACTCAACTGCGCAGGTGCAGTGCTGGAGTTCCAGCAAAATGTATCAGCAGGCGAGGTGGGTGAAGCTTTGGTACAGTGAAAGCCTTTGCTGAACCCGGAACACCTGCTGGCCGTCAATGCACGAATTTGTGGCGTCGCGACCCACGCGGCAGCAAGCTGATCATGGCGTGTGCCGCAGGTGCGGCATGCTCTGACATTTTTTTGGTGGCGGCACCCACAGCGTGGGCCCTGGGCAGGTCACGGACGGGCAGCGAGCTGGCGCTGTGCCTGGCATGCGGGCTAGCCACCGCGCAGCCGCCAGACTTTCCAGCAGCCGCCGTGGCAGCGCAGTATGCAGCCTGGCTGGCAGACCCGCTCGGCCCCTGACATCGGTGATTGCCAACTGCTGCCCGGCAGTCCGATGCACTCAGATGTGAAGAGTCTTGGGCTAGTCCAGTAGTGCAGCATGCCAGTTTAAGCATCTCCTGCTGCATACCAGCGCATTCTCTGCATCTGCCTGCAGGCAACACCACGATGAAAGCCTTCCAGCTTGGCACTGTGGTCGTGGAGCGGGGCGACGGTGACGCAGCAGTCGCGCAGCAGTCGCGCAAGCCATCGAAGCAGCCGCTGAAAAGGTACCTGGCTCATTGGCAGGTGTCGCACTGACTATGCAAACACTGCAAACGGTCCAAGATACTGACACCAGACTGCACCCATGCAGCGCAACCAGGAGTCGAAGTCGAACGGCTGCCTGATGCTGTGTGCGCCGCTGGCGGTTTGGGGCCACCGTCTTGACGTGCAGCAGGTGCCGGCGGCCGCGCAGGCAGACTGCCGCCTGACCAATCCAAATCAGGCCTGCCAGGTGCTCTCCCGTTCCGCGTCGCTGAGCACTGCAGCCAACACAACATGCTCATGCACCTGCAGTCGCTCTGCATGTGCCATTCAACAGAGGCTGCACAGCGATCAGCTATCAACCTCGGGTATGCCTGTTGCAGGATGCGTGCGCTGCGTATGTCATCACGCTGGCAGCTCTGGTCGCCAGGGCCGCGCAATGCCGCTGGCGCGGCTGCCGCCGCAGACGCCTGAATCTGGTTGCACGCCTGCGGGGGAGGTGCGCGGCTGGCAGCGGGAGTCCAGGAAGCTTGGCGCTGGGCCAGCCTGCACCTCGCAAATCGGCTTTGTGCGCTGGGCATGGGTGCACGCCTTCAGGTGAGCAGCGTTCGGCATGGATGTGCACCTTGTGCAGCGCAGGTGGCAGCAGCCTGCAACGGGCATGCTTGTTTCCAACGCCGCTTGGCTGGCTGCTTGCCCTGAGCTGTGCACTAGTTGGGCCTCTGGCAGCGGCAGACTGAAGGACACTCAGGGTCTGATGTGCTCAGGGAATCAGTGCATTCGCAACATCTGCTGTGCAGAGAGACTTCGGGTGCAATGATACAGACTTGCTGCCTACGCCCAGCCATCGCATTCTGACGTGACGCTATTGTATCCGCACAGGTTGCTGCGGCGGGAGCGCAGTGTTGAGGGCGCCATCGAGCCCGTCCTGCTGCATGGCGGCGACACCAACACCAGCGCAGGTGAAGGCTGCCAGAAGCACTGTTTTAGAGAGTTTCTGCTCTCTGCAGTGCTGGCTGCTACATACGATGCAACGAGGCACAGCTGCCTGTCAAGTTCGATCTGTTGAATGACTCATGGCAGATCCTGCTGATGACCCACGCCCTGCATCTGCAGCCATTGTGGGCACCATGATTGGGGCACTGCACAGCAGCGGCGGCGGCACACGGCACACGGCATCCCAGCACCCTGGCGCACAGCCTGGGCACCACCAGCTACACAGCAGCGGCGGCGGCATCAGGCAGCGGCGGCGGCATTAGGCAGCATTGCGGCTCGCACCGGCGCAGGTGCCGGGCCTCGTTGAGCAGCTCATGGCGCTGGCACAGCAGCCGCCCGCGCTGTCGGCAGCCTACACATGGGCAGGCTTGTGGACAGTAGTCATTCACAATTGTCAGAGCGGTCTCAGATTGTAGCGTGCAATGTAGACTCGGTGCAGAGATTTGGGCGACGCTGGCAACGTCAGCGTATGCACAAGTTTCCTCATTTGCACATTGTTGAAATGGCTTTCTGTCTTTTTTTGGGTGCTCTTCTACATGCTGGCAGGTTGCTGCTCTGCCTCTGACAGAAGCCCGTATCTAGCAGCGCCTAACGCTGCAAGGGCCGTCGTGTCTGTCATTGCGAACTTCGTTAGCGCATCTGCACAGTCTACACGATCGAAACCACAGTGAGAACTTCGGTGTAACCCCATGCTGCAAGACAGAAATGCTGCTACTAACAGGACACTGCTAGGATACACCAGGCGGTTTGGGCGCCTCATCTCTACATGCTGAAGTTCTGGAATGTCACCAGGTCAGTGGCAGCTGATGCACCAGCATATGTTTTGCAGGAGCTGAAGGTGCTGCTATCTACTCTACAAGCTAGGCCTTGCTGCCGGTCGTCAGCACGCAGTTTGCATTTCCCGGATCAGAGCGGCAGGCGGTAGTCGCTGAGCTCGCCCCAGCTCGGCCCCACGCTGAGCTTGACCGGCATCGGCAGCATGCGGCTGGGCATGCTGTCCGCCTCATCCTCGGGCAGCGCCAGCGGCAGCGCCTCCTCCTGTGCGTGCAATCAGGGCAGACGCACCTGATACAGGTTGATCGGCCAGCAGTCCACTCAAGCCTGCTGATGCAACAGCACACATATACACTGAACATGACACACGGCACCCACAGAGTGCATGAACCATGTGTTGCCAGCACTGCAGGGACAGGCTGCCGCCGCACCTCCATCACGAGCCTGATGAGGCGCGCTGCATGCGGCAGCACGTCCTCCCGCACCTCGAACACGAGCTCGTCGTGGATCTGCAGCGCGTGGGCGCCAAGAGTCAGGCTGCGCTGCTGAGCCCAGACACAGCAGCTGTGCCAGCAATGGAGGTGCGGACGGAGGCAAGTCAGCAGACGCCTGATCACTGTCACCCCTGATGTAAGGGATCAGCTCTGCATAATCAGCAGGCCTATTATGCAAAGAACACTCAGCGGGCGGGGGAGGAGCACCCCAGCCCGCAGCTGCACCAGCCGGAAACGGCGGCAGGCGCTCACCGAGTGCACCAGGCGGCAGGCGCCCCGTGGGAACGTAGTACCGTCCCCCAGGCGCGCGTGCAGCAGCACCATCGCCGCCTTGAGCTTGTCGGCGCCGCTGCCCTGCACCGCCGAGTTCACCGCCGCCCGCTCGTCGCCCGACCTGATGCCTGCGTGGCAGCATCCATATCAGGCTTGCCTGCGCAGCACTCCGCAGCTGGCAGGTGCCGAAACCCAGCTACAGTTTGCTTGCACTGCCCTGCAGGTCAACCGAGGCTGGCAGAAGCACTGCCAGCTTGTGAACCTGCCACACCCAGACAGACTGGGGCATGGCATGCTCACGGTGGGCAAACCGATAAGCGTGCACCCGAGTCTGCGGCCGCCAGGTTGCGGAAGTAGCGGCGGCGGCCGCCGAGCGTGGTGACGCAGCAGCGGCGGCGGGCCACTGCCAGCAGCGCCTCCCGCCATGCGCAGATGCCCGGCAGCTTTGCCATGAAGCGGGCGTGCTTCGCCTCCGCCTCCCGGAAGGTGCACTGCACACCCAGCACACAGTGCTGTTCAAGAGCCGTCCCAGGGTTCACAGGGAACTGCAAAACATGCTCAGCCTCGACACGTTGGGTGCCGTCTGGCCTGCTGTGCTGCCTGAGGGCATATGTCAAGTAAAGCTTCGACAGCTGCAAAACACGCCCCCAAAGGTGAGCAGCAGAACACTGCACAGAAAGCAGCGTCGTGTACTGCTGAGGTGTGACCCCTATGCCGCACCTGCATGCGGTGGGCCAGCGAGGCGGTTCCCATGCCATATAACAGCCCGTAGCACATGGTCTTTGTGTGGTCACGCGCACCAGGCGGCAGCTGCGTGCAGCAGCACGGCAAAGTAATCAGTGCCAGGGATAGCAAGGATGAGCATCACAGCTCGTGCAAAAGCATAGCATTGCATGGCCCAGGCGCAAGCAGACATCAGGACGATCACCACCAGTCTCAAGGCTTCATTGATTCGGCATCAGTATGCGATTCAAACACCGCTCAAAGCTGGCACGACAGCCCAGAAGCAGCCAAATGGGTACCTGGCTCTGCGGCAGGTCGTGCCACTGCGCTGCCAGCGAGGCAAAGGGGTCCTGCCGCGGGTCCATCAGCAGCCGCCACATCGTTGCGTCGCGCGCCATGAATGTCATGATGCGCAGCTGCACAGGTTCGGATGCACTGCTCAGCCTACATCTGTGGTTCCACAATACATCATCACGGTACACACCTGGGGCCTTCATGTGAAGCTGCAGGGCACAATATCGGAACAGGGCACCAGCGGCTGCCACCCACCTCAGCCTGGCTCCAGTCTGCCGACAGAACGACCCAGCCAGCAGGGGCAGCAAACACCGACCTGCAGAAAGCACAACCGCGTTCATTCTTTCGCGGACACCTCCCTGATACTATTGCTGGCTCAGCAGCACCAGGTGCACCACATCCAAGCTGCAGGGTACATAACTGGACGCCCCGACGAGCCAGACCAGCATCACTCAGCACCCTAAACCCTGGCGCCCACCGCAGGTTGGCGACGTGCTCCCGGTGCTCGACGTCGGCCCAGTCGGCGGGCGTGGCGGCTTGCGTGGCGGGCACGCTGAAGGCGCGCGGCCGCGGCATGCACTGCAGGTTCAGCTCGTCCATTGCCAGGCGCCCCGATGCCGTCATTGTCTGGTTGTACCGCGTGCGCAGCCGCCGCAGCACCGGCTGCGAAAACGGCACCGCCTAGAGGAGCGGCCCATGATCAGACTGAAACCTCTTGGAGCCATGATCTTGGGAAAGCAGTGCCGCAACAGGCCGCAACAACTTCAGGCCCCAAGCCCTACAATCTGGTCGACTCAGCAATGCGTATGCACCTTGCCCATGGGGCTGCTGATGGATATCTGGGACGACTGGCCGCTGCGGGGTGGGGAGGGCGTGGTGTCCAGCGCGGCGCGGCCCACCTGCTGTGTCAGGTCCTGCGCAGAAAACAGCAAGCACAGCTGAGACACCACACTGATGTGCACGCTGGCCGCTGGCCGACACACCCTTTGTATGCAGCAAATGGAACAACACCTGGTAGCATCTGCCGCTTTGCCATGCATGCTGATAGCTGGGGACAGCAGGGCAGAAAAATTACTGGATACATCATGACGAGCAGTGTGCGATGCGTAAAGTGACTGCTCACCGCCACGAATCCGGTCAGCAGCTTGTCCAGGCTGCGGTGCTCCAGCAGCAGCCGCGGCACCAGCGTGGCCGGCTTGGCGGGGTCCTCCAGCCCCATCAGCTCCTCCAGGGCCTCCGACTGGCGGCAGCACCACAACCGACGCATAGTCAAAAGTTGGCAGTTGGAACTGCAGAAGCCCTTTTGCTGTCAGTATGCAAGGTGCAGTGCCATCAAGGCCGATGTAGATGCAGCCGGTGGGAGACAGGGTCCCCACACCGGTGCACACCTGCTCTTCCGTACATGTCGGCGCAAAGGCGGTGGGGCTACAGCCATCCGAATGACACCTGACCCGCCGGGTCCTGCTCAGTGATGCCCTTACCTTGGAGGAGCGCTTGCCGCGGCGCCCCAGGGTGGCCGACGGCGGCGGCGGCAGCGCCAGGTGCTCGTACAGCAGGTCGGAGCAGTCCTCCGGGACCGCCAGGCTGAAGGGGCGCCAGGGCTTGGGGTTCGCCGCCCTCACCAGCTCGTCCGCCTGCGCCTGCAGCTCCCGCATCCGCCGCTTCAGCGGCGGCCTGCGCAGCAGCAGCATGCAGCATGTCAAACACTGTCGGCTGCTTGACTCACAGAGCGTCACACAAAGCCGCAGCTGCCAGCATACCAGCAGCCAGGCCTGCAGCAAGGATGCGAGCAGTGCAGGCATTGCTGAGCCCTGACATAGCGAGCTGGTGACCTCCAAACGCTGCTGTGCCAACTTGTGCTGATTTCTCACGTCTGGGCGGCCAGGCGCTCCGGCGAGGCGGCGATGCCCATCACCTCCACATCTGCCAGCACCCGCGCCAGCGGCATCTCGATGCGCGCCAGCGGCTCCAGCAACCCCTCGCTCTGCGGGGACACTGAGGTCTCGTGATGCTGTGTTGGCGTATTCCAGAGCATGCACAGGTGCGCACCGGCAGTCGCCCGGCATCACGCTCAGTCATCCCTACAAAACCCTTGCAGTCCGGTAGCTGGAGGGGCACACCTGCAGCAGCGGCTCCAGGTACTCGAAGGTGGCCAGCGCCTGCAGCGACGCCTTGGCGGCGGCGTTCACATCCAGGCGGCTGCTGCCCGGCGGCAGTGCGCCCTGCAGGTAGAGTTAGGCGCATGTGCCTCAGCAGCAGACTGCAGGTACAGACAGGATGCAGCAGATGCTGCCGCATCACGTTGCCTGCGACTTCTCTGACAAGCTGCAGCTCTTGCATCTGCGATGCTCGAGCCGATGCGCTGTGCGAGGATCATCACGTGAGCCTCAGAGACCATGACCTCAAACGCACCTGCCAGGGGCTGTCCAGCGCCGCAATCGCAGCCACGGCGCGCTCCTGCCCCAGTTTGCTGGCCGCCAGCGACGCCAGGCTGTGCTGCTTCTTCAGGCGGTCGGGCCGCGTGCTGTCGCCCAGCTGCAGGAGCGCAACACCCACGCTGAGGCATTCCTCTGGTTTCCCGATCAGTCCTTGGCCACGTCAGCCCTGCCCGGCGGCTGCAGCATGCCATCGGCAGCCAAATGCTCCGCTGCAGCATCGCTCACCGCAGGGTCGGCGCTGTGGTCGTCGGGCGTCTGCAGCCAGGCGGCTACGCGCACGTCCACCAGCGGGTCGGCCAGCCGCAGCCACCCGCGGTGGCAGCGGCTGCGGCGCAGCGCCTGCAGCTGGCCCTTCACGTCCCAGGCCACCTGCAGATGCGCCGTGTTGTGCAGGATCAGATGTCAATGGCGTCAAGCTCTGCCTGTCAAGGTGTCTGGAACCATCGCTAGCATGCGCATGCCTGCCAGGCCTCATGACAAGCCTGGCCACGACAGGTTTGCCTGCGGTAATCTGTTACAGGGTAAGAGTCGACGCTCCAGGAGGCCGAATGAGACACCTTCTGGGCTGTGCTGCTGCCCAGGGCTGCCGCCACCCGCTGGCGCCACTGTCCTGTGGTGTCACTGCCTGGGGAAGTCGAGGCGGAAGTGGCGGGGCTGCCAGATGGCGGCGCCAGAGCCGTGAGCGGCAGGTAGTACACCGCAGAGGCGCCCCATGCCACTGCTATGCCCTTCAGCGCTGCAGGGTCTGCTGCATCCTCCGCATCTGCATCTGAATGCCAAACTCAGGATGTCACAGCCTTGTGTTGCAATGTGCGCAGCACCACAGTTGGTGAACTGCAGAGACAACACCAGAGTGCAGCAGCTGTGGCCTATAACCATCACGACCAACTCCTGACAGCCGCATGGCAGACCAGCTGATAGGCACTGGCAACACGGCTGCCCACCTGCATCTGGCTGCGGCAGGCGCAGCGACTCAGGGAGCACCGGCGGCGTGGGACTGGTCGGCGGCAGCGGCACCAGGCAGAAGCCGACACGGGTCTGCTTGCCCAGCGCGTCACAAAACTCGGCCAGCTGGCCGTGCTGCACCACCACCGCACCCTGCGCACCAAGCCACCACAGCCCGTTCAACTTATACACCTCGAAACAACCAGTTATGGGTCACATGGCGGGTCACTGCACCTGACCATGACTCAGAGGCATGCCGCCTTCCAGGGGCGGTGCAGCAGACGGCCAGAGGCATTTGATCAGAAGGCAGCCTGCCTTGGCGGGCAGGGGCGGGGGCGCGGCCACAGGCGGCAGCGGCAGCGCCACGCCGGCGCCGGCGAGCGCGCCGCCGGCCGCCGGGCCGAGCGCGGCGGCCGCAGCGCCCAGCGAGGCCGGCGTCGCCTCGAGCTGCGCCAGCGCCGCGGCCGCCTCCGCGTCGCCCACCTGCTTCAGGCTGTCCTCTGCGGCGGCAGGGGGCGAGCAGCATCTGCCACCACACGCCGTCACACCAGCAGCCTGCGCGCCTCTGCAGCAGCGCTTCCCAGCATGCAGCATGTCCTTTGTCCGCACATCACAAGCTGGCCGCTGAGCGTGTGGGCTCTTTGTGCAGTGGCGGTGCGCACTGGCGGCTGTGGCGCTGGCGATGGCCTGTCGAGCGCGCTCCTCCAGCAGCTGGATGGCAGCCCGGCGGATCTTGCGCGCCAGCATCAGCTCGTTCCCCTTGGGCTTGCCGCCTGCTGCACCGCAATGCAGCCCCATCAGCGTGTGCACTAGCAGCTGATGAGACTGAACAGTGTGTGTGCTTGCTCAGGCAGCATCTACAGCAGCACAGCTGTGCTGGTGCGTGCACCAGCGGTCGAGTACGGCACCTTGCTTCAGTATCTCGGCAAGCTCCTCGGGCGAGCTCTTGGCGATGCACTCGGGCGAGCGGATGCCCGCCTTGAACAGCTGCCGCGCCTGCAGCAGACATATCCGCACAGCATCAAGCACCGTGCACACAACAGGTGTTGTTACTATGCCTCTGTGGCACAGCACCAGGCCCTGACTACCATAATCTGATGTGTGTCGAAAATTCAGAACACTGCCGCCTGCTCGATGCACAGGAATGCAAGTGCGCACCCGGTTGTTTTTCACGCCCCGGACTTCCGTCAGCGCCAGTATCTCCTCACGGCACCCCTTGAACACCCGTGTCTGCACATCGCAGCGCACTGATCTCACCACTGTGACAGCCCACGGACGTGCTCCCGGACACAGCATTGCCGGGTGCATCACCGCCGTCCACATGACTTGATGCTACATGGCGCCCCAACATACATCCACTGGTCGCCCATCTACAGCAGAACAGGTCATGCAACTGTCAATGGGCTGCATCTGGAACATGCCAGCGCACCTGGAACAGCGACAGCACGGCCCGCAGGCCGTCGTAGCCCATGCGGTCACAAAACGCGACGACCTTGGCGGCGAAGGCCCCGGCGTTCTCCTGCAGCCGCGCCAGCTGCCCCTCCCGCAGCTTGTACTTCTCCATGCAGGTGGCCACGTCCACCTGCGCTTTACGCGCACTCATCAGTCGATTCCAGGCCAGGAATGTGCTGTGCCGCTTGCTCAAGCGGCTGCAGCGTGTCGACGCTCAGCTGCCCGCCACTGCCCGGGCATGTTTTGCCGGCTCGGCTTGCTCCTGGCCCTGCCGGCAGCTGGGCGCGAGCGCACCAGAGCCACGGCCATGTGCATGGTGCAAAGTTCACTGCAGCAGAGCGGCACTGCTGCTGCGCCCCCAGCACCTCGGAGATGAGGTCCAGCAGCACCAGCGCGGCGAAGAAGCGCAGGCAGATGCGCTCCTTCTCCTGCGCCGCGCCGCTGCGGGTGGCGCCCCCGTGCGCCCGTTCCCGCAGGAAGCCCAGCTTCACGCCCGCCAGCTCGCGCACCTCCTCCATGTCGCCCTGCAGCAACCAGCGTGCAGTTCTGCCCATGCGGCTGAGTCTGCAGCTCTGTGACGCCAGTAGGCCAGCAGTGGCCACACAGCTCCGCTGACACAACTGGTTCCGCAACTCTGTGTTGCCACGAGGCATGCTGAGTGTATTTTGTCAAAGTAGGTTTGGAGCACAGCACAGCTGGGCTGGCAAAGTGCCGGCGCATGGTCAGCACATAGCGTGCTGGGTGCTGCTGCCAGCAAGCCCATCGCAGGTCAGTGGCCCCACGTTTGTCACCCCTGCCATTGTAATGCTTATTCCAGGAAGAAGGGTGCAATAGAGGGTCAACTGGCGGTGCTGGGTTCGTACTTCAGACCCCTCAACCCACCGTGAGGCCCATCAGCAGGCGGCACACGGTTTCCCAGTCGACGCGGTCGACCCGCTCCCGCACGTCCGTCAGCAGGAACATCGCGTGCAGGTCGGACTCGGTGTTGAGGCGCCGGCGCGCCAGCGCCAGGTCCACGTGCAGCAGCAGCGCGTCGGGGGGATCGAGGCCGCTCGCCACCGTCGCCTGCCCCAGCAGCGTCGCCTCGAACCTGCACGAGGCAGTGACGGGTCATAAAGCTGCCATGAGAAACAAACAGCATCGGGGGAGTCCAGCTCGGTGGCCACCGCCGCCTGCCCCAGCAGCGTCGCCTCAAAGCTGCGGGAGCAATCATGCTCCTGGTGCAACAGGCAGCTGCCATCGGCGAGTTGGACAGCGGCCAGAAGCTGTGGCCGAGAGGTGCGCAGGATGGAATGGAGCTGAGGTGCTGCACCGTCGTCTGGCAGGGGCAAAAACACCAACCAGTTGTCCTACCAGAGGTACACGCTTCATGTGCTGGAATTGGTGCCGCTGCAAGACTCACTCACCTGCCGTCCTTGGCGTCGGTGGCGCCCTCATCCGCACGCCACCTGATGAGCTTGTGCTGCTGCAGCCAGTCCTTCGCCCCGATCACCGACTTCGTCACGTTGCCCTTCTTGTCGGCCTGCCATTGTGGCAACATGAGGAAATTTGGTCGTTGCCATCGAGTTGTACTAGCTGCAGGGAAGGCACAGCATATCGCAGGTTTGATGACACTGCTGGGGCAGCACGCGACCAGTGTCGCACAGCACCCCAGCAGGCGCTGACAGCAGGGTTTGGCGGTCAGGGCACCTCGGCGTTGATGGCGTGCAGCAGGGTGCAGTGGATGTAGCGGATGAGGTCGGTGGTACGCGCCCCGCAGTTGGCCACCAGCTCCAGCATCGCGCGCTTCATGCCGCCGCGCCCGTCCACCAGGCAGCTGCCCACCAGCTGGGCGTCCGCCTGCGATGGACGCCACCCTCAGCCACGTCACAAGCTCGGATACAAGAACAGTCAGCGACTGCTGCTGATACACTGTGCAAGAGTGCGGCAGGTTGCACCATACAGGGCCACAAGCTGACAGCTGTCAGAGCCTAGCCCTGTGCAACATGCATTGGACTTTATCACCGCGACGATGGTGCACGTGGGCAGACAGCAGCGCCGCGAAAGATGGGTTCAGGGTGCCACGAGTTTGTCCAGGGTCCAGGGCGGGCAGCTGTGCAACAGAGGAAGCTGCACGGACCCGCATGAGGCCGAACAGGTACTTCCGCAGCCGCGCGTCGCGGGTGGCCAGCAGGATCGCCTCCCCAGCGTCGTCGATGCCGGCGCGCCCCGCCCGCCCCGACATCTGCTGGTACCGCGTGGAGTCCAGCCACTCGGACGGCAGCCCGATGTAGTGGTGCCTGCACGCCCGCAGCCGGCGCGATCAGCACACCGCACAGCAGTCGCGCTGCTGGAGGACCCCTGGGAGCTGGAACTGCAGGCGCTGGGTGCCAGATGCACTGTGATGACGGAGGCTGAGCGCAGCCCTGCGGTGTGCATCTCCTGTGAGCACAGCAGCGCATGAGGCGTGCACCGCACTGCACTGCAGAGCAGTCAGTCAGAGCTGGGCTGACATGACAGCAGCAGCAGCAGCGGGTACCATGGCAAGCCCCGAGCCCTGCTCCCACCTGAAGATGACGCGGCGGGCGGGCAGGTTCACGCCGGCGGCCAGCGTGGAGGTGGCGGTCAGCACCGAGACCGCGCCCGACTTGAAGGCCGCCTCCACCAGGTTGCGCTCCTCCATGCTCAGCCCTGCAGCGGGTTTCACACGCATCAGTCAGCGTTCATTGGGTCGTGTTATGAGATCCAGGCTGCAACAGTTCTATAGCAACTGCCCTGCGCTCTGCTCAGTACCAACCAACGAGGCATGCTGGCTGCACAACCGGCGCACAGGAGGGGCACATCAATTGTTGTGCCCCCTCTGCCGGCAGTACCTTCTGGGGCAAAGTATAGGATACAATCCGCTCTGTGCAAACGACTGGTGTCTCAGATCAGAGTCATACCAGCATTGTGGAAGGCGACGCCCTTGGCCATGGTGCGCCGCAGCACAGGGTGGCCGCCCTGCACCCGCTCCAGGTCGGCCACGACCTCGGCGCGGGAGGCGGCGCCGACGCCCGCGTGCTGCTTCCGCCGCTCGGGCACATTGATGGTGCGCGCGATGAACTGCGCGTTGACCTCGCACTCCTGCGACGCAGGACACAGCGCCTGGATTTACAGTGTCACCCCGGCGGACAGTCCCATGTGTGCCGTGCTCTGCGTGGCTAGCATGGTCTGAGATGGTTGAGCTGACTCATACCGCCACACTGCGGTTCTGCCGGCACCATGCTCCGGAAGGCAGTCAGTGTTCAGCATGGAGGAACACAGCCTGAACGGCTACGCTGCTGGCGCACCTTCTTGGTTGCGCAGAAGATGAGCACCGAGTTGCCCTCGTTGATGGTCTCCGCGCACAGCTGCGCGATGTGCTGCGAGTCCTTGCCCTCGAAGAAGGGGTCGGCTGGCAGCCGCCGCACCACCTCCTCATTTTCATTCCACAGCTCGTCCCCGATCTGCGCATGCACGCTGTATCATCAGGACAGGACTGCTTGCCCTGGGATCACAGCACCATGCTGCAAGAGAGATGCAGAGCGGTGCAGATATTGGCGGCTGGTGGCACCCAGAACACAGAAGCTGAGCCGTCCAGCAAAGGTACAGGCAGTAGATGCAGAGCCATCACACAGCGGCAGCAGTGGTCGGGGATGTGCTTGAGGGGTTGAAGGGTTTAGGGTTCCGCACCAGGAGGCGGCGGGCCAGGGGCACGGGGCGCCAGGTGGTGATGAACAGCTTGGCGCCCAGCCACGCCGCCACGTTCTCCACGTTGGGTATGGTGGCGCTCATGCCCACGATCTGCAGGCAGGCAGGATGCCACGATATGAACGATGCTTCGTGAAGTGGCCAGCCTATCACTGTACTGCACGGCATGTCACAAGGGATGCCGGCCAACAGGACCGAGTTCTGCAGCAAGGTCCTCAGCCACCGGTGTTGTAGCATCCTGAAGGAGTGGCGCGCGCCTGCAGCTGGCCGCTGAAGTCGGGCAGCGGCTCGACGCCGGGCTCGCCGGCCGCAGCCGCCTCATGCGTGGCCGCCGCGAAGCGCAGCTTCGTCAGGAGCAGCTCCAGCACAGGGCCGCGCTTCGCATCGCCCACCTGTGAAGTGATGAAGGATGAGTGGTGACGGGCATGTCACCAAACGTGCCTTCAGGCTTTGGCGCCATACCCTGCTGCAGGCCCCCCTGCTGGTTTCTGGGCTGACATTCGGCCCAGCAATCTCGGTGGTATGCTGGCAAGCTGAGCAGCAGGGCAGACTGCTCAGCACTCCCTGCCGACAGCGCCGCACCATGTGCAGCTCGTCGACCACGATGCAGCACAGGGTGGCCAGCGCCCCGTCCTGCAGCAGCTGGTTGACGTAGCCGTTCGCCTTCTCCATCGTGCACACGATGCAGCCGGTCCCCGGCGGCACCTGGGTGGGGCAGGGAGGTACAGGATGTGAATTGCAAATCTGGGAGGTCTGTACCGTAGCACTTGTCGAACAGGTGGAATGTATCAGATGCGCGCACGGGCCTGACCGCAAGGCGTTTTCTTAAGCATGTCAGCAAGGGTCCGGCCGTGTACTTGCAGCGTCCAGGACACATGGCACCTGCGCCCGGGTGGAGGTGTCGCGCCACATGCGGTGCACGCCCCGGTGCAGCCGCTTCAGCAGCTTCTCCATGTGGTCGGCCTGCGCAGGGCACCGTGGGTTCAGCTGAGTGCAGACAAGGCTGTTCGGACAAGTATTATCACGACAACTTGAGATGCTCGTAACTGCAGGGATCCAGAAACAATGGGCACAGAACAAAGGTTCACCTCGTCCACAAGACCGCTGCCAGACCTACAGAAAGTAAAATGATGGCACTACCAGAAATGCCCAGCCTGCCCCCCGCACCTTCTCCTCGCACAGGCTGACGAAGGGCAGCACCAGGAGCGCGATCCCCGCGGTGGCCGCCACCGCCCGCAGCATCAGCACCTCCGCGACCAGCGACTTGCCGCCGGACGTGGGCGCGCAGTACACCAGGTTGCCCAGCCGCAGCACGCCCCCCTGCAGCAGGCACTCCGCCTGCGGTGGCAGCAAGGCGGTGTCGCCCACCACAGCAGCGCACGTTTGCGGTTTCCCTTTCCCTTGATCAGCTGGCCTTGTTCCCACGTGTTAAATGTCAATGAGCAGGTACCAGCTCCGCAGGCAAGTTCCTGGTCATGCAGCAGTATCAGCATGCCATTTGCCACTTGCAAGCCCAGGGCTGCCGACCTGCCAGGGGTACAGCCGGAAGGCGTCGCCCCGCCAGCCGTCGGGCACCAGGTCCGGCGGCAGGTAGTGCGTGATGCGGCGCTGCGCGTCGCACACCGCGTCGCCGTCGCCGCTGGACAGCGTGGTGCGGCTGTTGGGCGCCGAAGCCGACGCCAGCACCGACGCCGGCAGGCTGGCGGCGGCCGCGGGCGACAGCCCCGGGCTGCCCGCGGCCTGCGACGCCCTTGCTGCGTGCGGTTTCGCCGCCGCCGCCGCTGCTGCTGCCGTTGTCGCTGTCTCTGGAGGGACTGTGGGTGCCGCTGCGGCCTGGGCCTCGGCCGTGGGGCTGGCACCGGCTGCCTCGCTGCCGCCGCTCATCACGCTGAGACGGTGCCTGCGTGTTGATATTCAGTACTGTCTGTCTATTCCCTTGGCAGCAGATGGATACATTCCAAATACATCCCAACTTTCATTGGTACAGGCCACGAGCACAGGAAACTTCATACCGCTGCGAGTCCAGTGGCCGCGTTGCTACAGGTGGTGCTGACGCCGCCGCTGCCGACTGACGCTGTGCGCCCTGGGTGTTCAGCAGGGTGGCTGCAGGGCCAGCTGTCGGCTGTTGCCCATGCTGGCGTGGCTGCAGCAGGACTTCCAGCGGATGTGTGCTGGCTGGAGGCGGGGAGCCGCCCTGGCTGCGACGCTGTCCTGGTGGCTGCACCGCAGCCGCATGCGCCTCGTGTGGGAAGCTGTTGAGCTGTGGCGCAAGCTCGCCATCGGCTGGAACTACCGGCTGAAGTGCCGCTGTGCCGCCTGGGCTCAGCGTCTGCGGCGCGCTCACCGGGGTCGACGACAGCGGCGCGTCGCCCTGGCTGAGGCTCCGGCGCCGCTGCCGGGATGTTCTGCCGGAGCCCATTGGAACGTTTACTTCAGCAGCAGGTTGCTGGCAAAAAGGCCGCCGCTGCTGCTGCTGCTGCTGCTGCTGCTGCTGCTGGCTGGGAGAATGCTGCTTGGTGGCTCCTGAACGGCTGGGCGCAGGCGCCGGGTTCCCCTGGCTGCTGATGCGCCGTAATGGCAGGCTATTCCCCGCGGCAGGCTGGTAAGCTGGCAGCCCCTGCTGTCCATGTGGGCCAAAAGGCGCCATGAGATGCAGGTCTGGCGCCTGCGCAGCAGGTGACCGCTGGCTGCAGGGTGACTGACGGCTGGGGCCAGGTTGCACATGCCACTGCTGGCGCTGGGAAGGCGAGGGCGGATGCCGTGCGGTGTGCAGTGGCAGCTGTCCAGCTGGCTGCGACGCCGGCAGCACCGCTGCTGTTGGCGAGCTCCGCTGCGGGCAGGGCACAGCGGATGCACGGAGTCCAGCGCCAGCGGGCTGCGCTGCCAGACGCGGGACTGCTGCCAGCTGTGCTTCAGACGCCAGCGAGGGGTATGTGAATGTGCCGCAGGTCTCCGTGCCTGCTGCAGTGTGGCAAAGTTGGTTCACGACTGCGTGCTTGCCGTGTATAAGCATGCAGAGTGGACAGCGCAGAGTGCAGCAAGCAACTGACTTCCACCGCCTTGAATGCAGTACTTTGCTCAAATGCACATCACCTGGCGGGGTCTCAGGCACCAAGTCTGTGCGCCCTAGCTGCTGACGTGCTGCCGCTGGTGCTGACAGCAGCTGAGGCAGCGGGCCGTTGCCCACGTACCGCAGATGGTGCCGCAGGCTGCTGCCGTGCTGCGGGCTGCCACTGGGGTGCGCACTGCTGCTGTGGTGAGGCCCCTGTGATGCTGCCACGCCCGGGGTTGCGACTGGTTGCGCTGCAGCCTGCCGCGGGACGCCCTGTGCCGCCTCCTGCACCTGCTGATGTGGCTGCACACGCTGTGGCGGCTGCACGGTGCCCTGTCGCAGCAGCAGGGGCGCCTGCGCTGCTGCTCTCATGGGCAGCGGCGCCGGCAAGGCCGGCTGCGCCCGCTTGGTAGGGGACTCCAGCTGCAGCCGGGCCCGCTTGCTGGGCGACTGGGCATCGGGGCCAGAGGCGCTGCTGCGCTTTGCCTGGGCGGCAGGCGCTGGCGCTGCAGGTCTACCAGCACCAGCCTGATCCTGCACAGCACCATGGACCACCCCGTTCTACCCACAATGAAAGCCAGTGATGCAAGCAGCTGAACGTTTACGCGCAGCAGCGGAACTTTTCTGTCACTTGGGTGCGTTGCATGTGCGCTGCTGGGATGACAAACCCTCACCGCTGGCTGCTGCTCCGCTGCAGGCTTGCGGTCTGGCAGCAGCAGCGCACGAGCATATGCATGCAGCTCGGCATGCCGCTGGGCCTGTTTACGCTTGGCACGACCATCCGCTGGCACACTCTTCGCCTGAGAGCCAGACGTCAGCTATCTGACCACTATCTCACCGCTGCAGCAGCTGCACATCGAGATTTGTGATACTCCGAAACACTTGGCACTGGCACTGATCACATGCGCACCATAGTCCCTGTTGGCGGCGGCCGTTGCTGGTGAAATGTCAGCCGCCCTCGCTTCTCGAATTTGCATTCTCGGGGCTCACGAGGCGCCATGCACATCACATGGCGGTCTCTCTGCGACTGTCATGCCACAGGAGCGACAGCAGCATCAGCCGCTGCTGAAAGCACACAGTGGTGCCGCAATGGCTGCCCAGGCCTCAAGCTTGAGAAATTAATGACATACCAGCCGATGCTATGCGTGAAACAATTCACACAAGCGCAGAGTAGCATGGCAGGTTGATGTCGGAACAGGGATGGCAGGTGCACTGGAGACCAACCTACTCGACCTACAGCTGCAACTGACGACGCAATGCTGTAATGCACAGGTGGCTAAGCTGACTGCATATCTACTGTCAAATCAGGCTATAGTGCAGTGCTGAGCCCGACCAGTGTGATCATCAGCTGCAGCGTCCCCGACGCAGCACGCACAGCATGTCGAGGCTATGGGCGTCTGGCCCGTGTCCTGTGGGCACTGGTTGAAACTGCACAGATGCCGCCTGGTCTCGGACTTGTTCAATCATGGTGGCGAAAAGTAAGCTGGCAAGTCAGATTACAGCATGTTTGCACTTGTCCAAAGGCCAGCATTTGTGCCTTTAGTTGGCGACCATGGCGTGGTGTGCGCACACATACAGGAGCAAGCACAGGCATGAAGAATAGAAAGCAGATCCAAGCACTTCGTCACATCATACTTGTGCGGCGCTCAATGACCGTGCTTCAGGTCCAAAAGGGCATGCATAACGCTGCTGTGCAGCATGAATGGTGGCCTGCGCCTGCCACAGCCGCCGCAGCATACGGTTTATCTGAACCACGTCGTCAGCTTTTCTTGAAAAATAATCGGCTGGGTTACTCTGCGCCAGATGGCGTGAGATCGTCAGCCACCAGCACCAGCTGCGACTGCACACGGCTGTGGTGAAGGCACAGGCGCCTGCGGATGGACGCGCAACACACGTCAGAACAGTCCATGGTGGCAAGTGGCATGCATGCAACACTTCAGCTGCATGCGCAGGTCACATCAAACAATCATCACGGCAGCAAGTGCTGCCGTATAGCGCAACCCTCACATGGCCGTGCTGGTGCCAGTGCGGCGCGGGCGGCGAGACAGGGTGCGTGCCCGCCACCGGCGCCGGTGCAGCTGCAGGGCTGCCCAGCATCTCAGGCGGCATCACTGCGGGGCAGATGCGAGCAGCGCCCCTGCCACTGGTGCGCCGACCGCCGCTGCCACCGCCGCTGCCAACGATGCCAGTGATGGGAGATGCTGCTGAGGGTGCCGCAAGTGTAGCAGCTGTGGCCGCTGCTGCATCAGCAGCTGGCGCCGCAGCCACTGAGCCTCCAGGGGTGCCTGCCTGTGCTGCCTGAGCAGGCGGCTGCTGCGCGACTGCTGCCGCTGGGCCTGCCGCTGCTGGTGCATCAGCAGCGGTGCCCTTCGGGCAGCCATCCGACCGCGGGGGACTGCTGCCGGCAGCATGGCCACCACCCTCACAGCTGCCGCCGTCTCTGGGGGCCGGCTGGGCTGCAGCCGCTGCATGACCACTGCCTTCGCCCACAGAGTTGTCACCACCGCCGCTGTCTTGCTGCTGACCCGCAGCTGGAGCGCTGTCAGCGGGAGACTGGCCAGCCGCCTGCGCTGCTGCAATCGCGACGCGCATGGCCGCCTGCATGCGGATCGCCTGCAAGCACAGCATGCGGCCATCAGGCACGTAGCCAGAGCTTCAGAGCGATGACCCCACGTATCATGGTCCTGTGGGCACGAGACACTGTTCCCTGACAGCACCGCGCACTGCCAGACGGAGTGCCCCAGCTTCCTCCCCTCTAGGCCTTGCATACAGGTGCACCCTTGCACTCGGCAGGCACCTGCTAGAGCTGCATGCACTGCACGCCTTCCCATGTTGTTGCCACAACAGCTGCCTCAGCAAGCCCACCTGCGCGGCGGGCACGCGCTGCAGGTGGTCCATGATCGCCGCGTGCTGCCGGGCGTGCGTCGCGGCGCGTGTGCAGGGCTGCGGCGTCGCGTAGACGCGATCTCGGCGGAGCGGCGGCAGCAGGCCCCCCCTGCAGCGCGCACCAGTACCTACTGTTGACAACTGCATGCAGACCTGGAATCGTCGTCCAAAACCATCGGCCGTATGTCAGTGCTTCTGTCAACGTATCTGGGCCTACTGTGCATGGCTGCAGCATGCCAGCTGTGGCACAACAGCTTGCAAGACAGCGATTATCAGCACCTGCGCTTGAGGCGGTTGACTGACCACACGTTCTCGCCGCCCAGCTCGGTCTGCAGGAGCAGCAGGCAGCGCTTGCATGCAAGTAAACCCTGAGTCTGTCCACGCCAGTGGACCGACAAAGCACCTCCTGTATCCTCCCAGCTCAAGCAGTGCCAGCAGAGGCACGGGTCGGTCGGCCGTTTAGACCCCATCACACCGCCTCATAGCCGTGCCGAGAAGCTGGGGTCTCGACCCACCTCCAGGGTGCGGACGTGCGCCGGCGTCAGGCCGGCGTCCAGGGGCGCCGGCTGGGGCGCCCCCGCGGCGCGCGCCGCCGTCTGCACCCCCTCGTGCGGCGGGTGCCCGTCCGCCGTGCCGGGCAGCGGGCCGCGCGCGAAGGACACGCGCCTGCGCACACCAGGGCGAGGCGTCTTCCAGTTTCTGGAGGCCTTGAGTTGGCGGACCCGCACAGGCAGCAGGGGTCGCGTGCGGGATGCCATCAGGGCCCAGCACGCGGACACTTGCCAGCCTCTGACAGCCTCGGGCCTTCGCGAGCTCACATGCAGGCATCTCATTCACTTGATTGGCCTGGTCCTGAACTGGTTTGCTTGGTCCTGACCAGCAAACCCTTGAACTCGCCTGACCAGCAAACCCTTGAGGGCTCCACTCGCTCACCTCTTGCGCCTGCTGGTGGGAGGCGAGTCCTCCTTCTTGACTGCGGGCTTGAGTGGCAGGCTGCGCTGCTGGGCCCGCCGCTTCTGCGCCGCTGGTGCGGCTGCCGGCTCAGCAGCGCTCGCAGCAACAGCGGCGCCAGAAAGGGCAGCTGGGTCTTTCAGGTGCATGGCGCTGCCGATTGTGATGCCGTCACCGGCGCCGCCACTGCGCGGGCGCATGCTGCGCTGCTGCGGCAGGAGCTGCAGCAGGTGCTCAGCCAGCGGCGAGTCGCCGGCAAAGGTGGCAAAGGTGCGTGCTGCATGCGCTGCCGACGGCAGACCAGTCGACTGAGGCAGGGCGGGCGATGGCCGCCGTCGGGTTGTGATGCCGTCGGCCGGCGTGACGAACAGCGGCAGCGGCGGCGGCCCCAGCGTGCCCAGGCTGACTGGCGCCGACGCTGCTGCCTGTGCATAGGCGGTCGCCAGAGGGGCCAGCAAAGCCTTTGGCAGCACACCTGGCGCGGCGGCCAGGCTGCCCGGCAGAGCCGGGAGACACTGCAGCTGCAGCTGCGGCGGCTGCTGCGAGGCGCCGTCCGGCCAGCGGGGCTGCCGCGTGCGCCGCCGCTTGCGCCGCGGCGGCGCCTCGGCATCGGCCGGCGAGCGCGGCGGGGTGTCGGGGTCCAAGGGTGGGGCTGCGGCCTTGGGCTGCTTCACTGCTGGCTGGTCGGCGATGCTGCCACTCGCGACTGCCACCTTGCGTGACGGCCGCTCGAGGCGAGCGGCTGCCAAGCTGCCTGCCATGACCTCGTCAGCTGCTGAGGGCGGCTGCTGCTGTGTACCTGGCTGCCACTGCCAGTGCAACAGGCTCTCAGCCACCGTCGATGGCCACGGATGGTCTAACACCTCAGCCGCTTTGCGGACTGGTAAGCTGTCAGGGTCGTTTGCTGCGACGAGTGTCACTGCTAAGCCGGCCCTCGGCCTGCTGCCACGGGTGTGCATCCCGTGCTGCTGTGCTCACACTGATCTCAATGACCCACAGCCGCTCATGCCCGGCGGCAAGCTCCACGACAGGCGAGCCTCTGCAGTCGAGACAGCACAGCAGTGCGCTTGTCAACTGCAGCACATGCCGGAGGCAGGAGTGACGTTGCACGAGCGGGTTCGAGTCAGCATCGGGTGCTCGGACCGCGTGCGCAAGTAGCAAAAGCCGGCTTCACGGCTTGTTCATGGAGGTAGCACCTGCTGCGGATGGAGTGTCGTGGGTTCAAGGGTTGCAGGCCGCAGATGCTTAGCTGTTGCGATGTGAGGTAGAACCTGGTTGTGCAGCACAGCAACCAGCTGCTTTCGCAGCGCCGCAGCTGATTGAAGAACACCACGGCCACTACGAGGAACTGACACACGCAGGATCGATGCTGGATGACCCCGCCGCAAAAGGGCCACTTGAGTGGGACCCTGCAAAAAGGTCGCTCACTATATTCCGACACTATCTTCGTCCTCTGGCGCGAACGCGGGTGCCCCTCTGCTAATGCCTGATAAAGTCGTGACGTAGGGCAGTGCGCGCAGGAAACGGCTTGCTTCTCAGCTCAGCAGCCTGCTGATCGACTGAGTGTCACACCATGGCGGGACGCCAGCGCAGCTGCTCAACCTGGTAGTCCTCACAGTATCGGAGAAGGCAACAAGTGCACCCAGAGCTTGCAAACTTACTTATGTTCTGATCTTCACAATGTCTGGCTCCCAAGACGCTACTGGGAGGCCACCGAACGCTGTTCACCATCTTGCGTTGCGGACAGACGAGTGTAGTTCATAGGACGTCAGCTGCACCCTGACTAAGCAGACACCGATGTCAGCATCGGACAGTCGTGGGCACAGCTGAGGTGAGCAGCATTGCTGATCCCGTTCCTTCAATTGCACCGCGGTCGAAGGAATGGCTCGATGTCAGTGCGTTGCTCCTCGTTGAGCCGTCAAACAACATGGCGTACCTCTGACGCAGGAGGCACCATTCCTGTCTGCAGGAGGCATGTCGCCCAGCCGTTCTCAGGCGCATGGCTGGCGAGAACCGCCTGCAACAGGCAGCAGATACCCTGCAAGCCATCTGCCGCAGTGCCGTGCCACGAGGCGACCACTGACCCGCCTCGCAGCAGGCGCTGCCGCTGTCAAGCAGCATGCCGATACCGAAACGGTGGGGGGCTGCATGCACTGGACGCATGCTGCTCGTAGGAGCTGTAGCATCGGAAGCATCGTCGCTGTGTGGGAAGGTACAACAGCAATACGGACCAGTATGTGCCTGAGGTTGGCATCATGCTTCATCAGGTGCCGCGTCAGCAGCCGGCAACACTTGTCGAGGTGCAAGGCCGCAAGCGGCGGCGGTTCAGCGGCCGGACAGGCGAGGCGCTGCGGGCAGATGCCGGGAGCGCGGGGCCGCTCCAGCGGCGGCCGCATGCAGGCGACAGTGCTGCGGAGTCTTTCCAGCAGTGGTTCAGAGGTGAGTACATTGCCACCGACCATTTGCCCGAGTCATCAGGCGCACAGAAGCTTGGCACGCCACCAGCCGATCACATTCACCATTGAGTGGCATCATGTTGGAAGCAGTGTACCTAGCCGCTGACCACTGTCCAGGATACGGGTTGGCAGCTTGTCGGTGCAGGCTTCCTGCTGCCGCGCGGCTTTCCAGACAGCGTCACCGACGACTACGTCACCTACCAGCTGTGGGCGTTCCCCTGCCACATCTTCGTGGGTGGTCCCCACCTCCGCCCTGCTCTGACCTGCCCGCCCACATCACCGGGCGTTGTGCTGCCTTGCATGTGGCACTGGATGTTCACGGCTGTCAAGCAAAGCCTGCTGCTGCAGGGGTGGATGAGCCACAGCCTGGCGACCAGCAGCCTGCTGAAGGCGGTGGGCGTGCACCCGGGCGCGGCGGGCACCGCGGGCGCGACGGCGGCGGTGAAGTGGATCACCAAAGACGGCATCGGCGCCCTCGGCCGCCTGCTGGTGAGCACACATGCCTGGCTGTATCACCTTGGTACCTGCAGCAACCTGGCAATGGAGCATCGTGTGACATCTGGCCACGTGGTTGCTCCGACCGCTGAAGTGTGTTGTGGACGATGACTGCGTGAACCATGCGCAAGATCATATGCAGCAGTGCCTCCAATGCAGGTGGGCGGCCGGCTGGGGACGGTGTTTGACGAGGACCCCAAGCGATGGCGCATGCTGGCAGAGGCGCTGGGCACCTTCGGCATGAGCCTGGAGATCGCCACGGCATTTGCGCCGCCGCAGGCGTTCCTGCTGCTGGCAGGTTGATGCCTGCCTTGTACATGTGTCACCAGCAGAACTGGCCAGAGCGCAGGCAGCACCTGTCATCCTCACGGGCCGTATGCAGGGTCAGTACGAGCTCTAATTTCCTTGTCAACAAACCTGCAGGCTCTGGGAACCTGGCGCTGGCGGCGGGCAAGGGCATGGGCAAGCCCGCCTTCCGCATCATCCAGACGCACTTTGCCGCCGCCAACAATGTTGGCGATGTTGCTGCGAAGGAAGAGGTGCGCTCTCTGCACGGTCCTGCATCCAGCATACCAGGCAGTGGTGCCACGACGTACATTTGCAGCAGCCTGGAGTCAGCGTGGGAACATGCCTGCACGACTGCAGGCCTGCGCTGTCCCACACACAAAGTGCAATTCTGCCGTCAAGCGGCATGCCCACGACTACATGCCATCTGAGATATGACGTCAAGCTCTGTCCGCAGGTGTGGGAGGTGGGTGCGCAGATGCTGGGCCTCGCTGGCAGTGTGGCGGTGCTGAAAGCCATAGAGGTAGGTCAGTGAGGACCCCAAAGCAGAAGATGTGGTTCGTCCACCAGCAGCCCCATGCTCGTGGCCTTTTGCAGCCTGGCTGCCTGCACCGGACATACAGACTGCATCAGCTCCAGCGGATGCATGAGAGCTGGCTTGCATGCTCCGAAACCAGCGGGCACTGTGTGTATTGGCAGACTCCCTGCTGCCGCAGGCCAGCCACAACCCGTGGAACGTGCTGTGGGTGTGGGCGGCGTGCCAGGCCGGGCACGTGGGCTTCCGGTACGCCGGGCTGGCGTCGCTGCGGCTGCGGGCCATCAACCACAAGCGCGGCTGCAGCATAGCGGCGGCGCACGCAGCGGGACAGCCAGTGCCAGGTGGACTGTAGACACATCTCCGTGGCAAGCGTGCGCTGCAGTCATTCTGTCATCGCATTCGTGACACATGTGTTGCAGCAGCACTGACAAGCTGTATGCTTGGCCTGACTGCAGGCCCAGCAGAAGCAGGCAGGGCAGAGGGCAGCGTCATCCTGCTGCCACCAGCCATGGTCTCACCGCAGCTGTGCCTGGGCTGCAGCCTGGAGTCGCTCCTGCAGTTTGCACCAGCTGGCGCAGCCGCAGAGCACTCCGTCAGACAGAGCGGCAGCGCCGGCGGCTGTGCCGACAGCCGTGGCAACGGCAGCACGGCCGCAGCCACCGCCAGCAGCAGCAGCACTGGCGGCAGCAACGGCAGCGGCAGCGTGTCAGACAGCAATAGCAGCACAGCAGGCGCCGGCCTCGACTCCCCCGCAGCTCTCCTGGCGCCGCTGCTGCCGGGCATCGCAGGCAGCGGCGTCAGCGCAGATGAAGCGGCAGCACTGGTGGATGTGTACCAGGACTGCGGCTATGTGCTGACGTGGCAGGGCGGCGCCGGGCGGGCGATGCTGCGGGAGGGGGCGCCGTCGACGGCAGGGCTGCAGGTGATGCCTGACCACCAGCATGCGAGGCTAGGCGGAGTCAAGTTTTGGCCTCACGATGCAAAGAGCTGTCATATATGGGCAGACCTTTCGTGACAATACCGCTTACATCGTGTTAATTTACAGCACATTCCATGCGAGGCACCTCACGTGGTGCTGTTCGATCTGCAGGCGCTGTGGCAGGCCGCGAGGCTCGAGGCAGATGGCGTGCAGGACGCCACCCTGGAGCAGCTGGCAGCATCAGCAACGGAGGCGCGGGACGCCCTGCCAGACATGCTGTCAGCGGCAGAACAGGCCGGCTGGAACACGGGTGACGTGCCAATACGCGGCGGGCCATGCCGCTTGGACATCGAGTGACAAATCCCTCTGCAATCTGTTATGCATGCTTTTGCCTGATTCATGCCGCACTGCCTGAATATTTGGCCACCCTCATTCTTTCGGACGTCGATTGACCATTGTCCATCCGTTGAAAACAATACGCACGCATGCATTGTGCGTTATGAAAGGCATCATAGTCTTGAAAGCATGGGCACGGGTTATGCAGATGTCAGTACCATCATGCCAGGTATAAGGCCAATTGCTTGACGTTCACCTGAACATGTGCTCGCACTGGAGCATCTCGTCATCCCGTGACATCTGCCAGTGATCAATGCCCAGACATCTGCCCACACCCGACCCGCTTCAGTGCACACAGCTGCTTGACTCCAGAACCATTTTGCACCATGTCGGCGTTTCAAAGGCAGCAATGCGGTGCTGCTGTGCACACGCAGAGGCGTGCTGCAGCATGCACAGTCGGACGCGCGAGGGATCACCAAGCACAAACTGTTGTGCGCCACAGGCGTCGCACCCTCCACGCTCCTCAGGGCCCTTGTGGCGAGCTTGCGCCTTGTCAGATCGCTGCCCATCGCTCTGTTGCAGCAGGTGCTGTGCAAGCCGGGTCAGAACCGACCGTGTCGTACCAACGGGATCAGAACGCAGGTCTGCATGCACCCTTTCACTTTCTATGCCTGCTGGTGTGCACAGCCTGAGCCTGTATGACAGAGACATGATTGATGATTGATGATTGATGATTGATTGATTTGATTGACAGAGACATGAGACATGAGCAGCTTACGATCAGTCATGATGGGCGACCATGAGGTTGCCAGCCCGTCCTGACTCCATGCAAGGTTCGCCCGTTGCCGGTCGGATCAGTAACCAGACAACATGAGGTACATGCGGATGATGTTGGGAAGCATCTCACAGGGTGCTTTGCGCAAAGTCAGGGATGCTGTCCATCCACAGTGTTTCTGCAGTGGTTGCGGCGCGACATGCATGCAGCCAGCCTCCGCATGGGTTGGGACGGCCTCACGTATGGCACCGCGATGCTAAGTTGTGGGCTGTTTGAACGGCATCTATGGCGTACGTCAGTCTTGAACGGTCAAGGCTGATGCAGGTCAGCCGCTGCGGGCGGTGGTGATCGGCGCGGGGCTGGCGGGCCTGACCGCAGCGCACTGCCTGGCGGACGGCCTGTTCGACGAGTTCACGCTGCTGGAGCGGGACCAGGTCGATGGGTCGAGCGGCGACAGCAAGCATGAGGTGATCACCGAACCAGCGCATGAAGATCAGCATTGCTACGCCACGTCACGCACGCCTGTGCTCTCGCCGGGCGCGGCGGGAGTTGGCAGCATAACACCTGCGCCGCTGCAGTGTAGTGCATGCAGTGAGCAGCGGAGAAGGCTCCCTCGACAGATGTGCGCCATGCGCTGTGGCAGCTGCAGCAGTTCCTGCCGCCGCTCTGCAGCTGCAGTTTCCGCTGTCATATGCAGACAGCGGTCTCCAAATGTGCCTAGAGATCGCGAACAACACCATCCACTTGTGCAGCTGCAGCTACTGGGCACCAGGCGGCCGGGCGTGCCGCAGTTCCCGCAGCCGCACGTGCTGCTCAAGCGCGGCCTGGTCGAGCTGGACGGCCTGTTCGGCGACTTTGAAGCGAAGCTGGTCGCCGCGGGCGCCGTGCCGCTGAACTGGATGGAGAACACCGTGGTGGTGCGTCGGTGTCCAATCACTGGTGCTGCATGCGTGGCAGCGGCCAGCTGTGTGTGCGCCTGGAGCTCACGCATCGCCGGTCCTCCTGGCTGCAGTACGAGTTTGGGCGGTACGTCGACCGGCGGCTGCTGGACGGCACGGGGCTGGCGGACCGGGCGTCGGGCGTGTGCGCCACGCGGGCCCTGGTGGAGGCCACCGTCCGCCGGCACGCGGTGCGCCTGCTACATGAGCTTCTGAATGCAACAGGCGTTCGTGTTGTCGGACAGTGCTGCTGGGCATGGGGCGTCAATGTGCGCATTGTAACCAGGGCCACCACCAGCGGCTGCGAGCGCTGCAGTGTGCTGCGTTGTGAAACAGCTCCAGTGGCGGCCCTCCGGCAGCCTGCAGTTTGTCAGATATGCACCTGTGTCAAGTCTGCAGCAGCCTGTGTGCGCCATGGCACAGCTACAGGCAACTGCAACCGCACATGAGACGTTGCTGGACAGCCTTGTCATCAAACCTGCAATCTCGGTGATGCCCATGGCCAGGGACAGCATTCACTCGCATGTTTGTAGGTGGTCGGCCAACAACAACCTGCAGCTGCTGTCTGGCGTGCGAGCCACCAGTCTCAACATCAGCAGCGGTCAGCAGGTCACTGGTGCGCTCGCTTGACAGACAAGCCTCAGCTCAATCAGTGTGCAGATTTCCGTGTGCCTGTCGCCGCCTGATGAACGCTGCTGGCATGACAATGCATGATCAGATCATGCAGAGAAGTGCGGTGCAAGTCTGTTGACGGTAGCTGTACGTGTGCTCTGTGCTGTTGGGACTGCAGGTGTGCAGCTTGCAGACGGGAGACAGCTCAAAGCAGACCTGGTGGTGGACGCTTCTGGGCGCGGGTCGTCTACTCCAGGGTGGCTCGAAGCGGCAGGCTACCAGCCGCCAAAAGAGGTGTAACTGCAGCCCGGCGCAGGCCGTGCGCCGGCTCTGTGTTATAAACTGCACAACCAATGGCTGTCCATAGCGTGCTGCATCCTCCTACCTGCTGTGCAAGCTGGTGTTGCAGTGCCGCCAGCAACCCACAAGCCAGGGCAGTTGGCCTGTGATGGAGCGCAACTGCCAGAAACCTTACCTGACCTTGCCACACCGCTGCTGACGCTTGGACTGCGTGTCAGCAGGAGTCCACGTCCGCCGGCATGGGGTACGGCACCTGCGTGCTGGACATCCCCAACTACAGCCAGGTGACACCAGTGCGATTTATGATGGCACAGGCACTCGGACCTCCTGTTTCCGACAGTGACTGCTGCTGTGCAGCACTGGAGTACAGAGGCTGGGCTTCAAGCTATTGACTGCCAAACATGCGGCTCAACTCAAGTCTCGAGTGTGTACGCTCTTCTCACCTGCCTGCACGACTCTTGCTGCGGCAGGGTCATGAGGGGGGCACGGTGTACTTCATCCTGGCGAATCCGCCCGACAACCGCGGCGGCATCCTGCTGCCCATGGAGGGCAACAAGTTTCAGGTGACATACATGCTGCACCGTGCGCGCACTGCAGTGCATGCTGTCCTGCATACAACCATGTCATCTATCGCCGTGCCAGGGGCGGGCCAGCACTCCATACGGATCAAAACCCACACAATCTGCTGCCGATGCGTGCAGGTCATACTGTTCGGTTACAACCACGACTACCCCACCCCGGACTACGCCGAGTTCCTGGACTTTGCGGCATCGCTTGCCGCGCCGGACATCTACGACATGCTCAAGAGCGGCACGCCGCTGACGCCCGTCATGCGCTGTGAGTCTTGGCTGGCGAGGCTTTCGACATACTAGCCCTGATTACATGCACTTGTACGTGTCTCTTCTGCTGTCTCTGATTTACTGATTGCCATCAGTCTGAGCTGAGGCGACTCACTCACTACACGCACCAGAGTCACTTTGCCTGCTGGGCTATTGCAGATCTTCGGACCGCCAACCTGCGGCGCAAGTATGAGGATGTCATCATGCCGGAGGGGCTGTGCGTGATCGGCGATGCCGTGGCGGCATTCAACCCAATCTACGGCCAGGTAGCTATCAGGGCAATCAGATTTGAATGCTGATGGATGAATATATATCTGGTCAGCATCCTGCGTCACTGCATGGGTCCCGCCTGTGCTGAGTGTCAGACTTACAGTGCACAGCTTGACTTTCAGGCGCACTGCTGCCAGCAACCACTCGCTCTGCAGAGTGGCATTGTGCCCGTGAACGTGTGTCAGATGATTTGCAGTAACTGCGAATAATGCAGAGCAGCACCGACCGCCACGCACCTGCACCCTCTCTGCAACACACATCAGAGGTTTGCACATTTGTCGCTGCAGGGCATGACGGTGGGCGTCATGCAGGCGGTGCAGCTGCGCGACACCCTGGCAGAGCGGCTGCGCAAGGCAGCAGGAAGGAGCGCAGCGGACCGACGAGCAGCGCTGCAGGGCCTCCCGGCAGACTTTCACGCCAAGCTGCCGGCGGTGCTGGAGTTCCCCTGGGCCCTGGCCACAGGTGTTTGGTGACTCCCATTGCCTGAACAGCACAATATGTGCCGTCCATGATTCGCAGCTGCTGTCCAGTCATCCCCAGCATAGTGCAGTGCCTGTCATTCACCGCCCCTTTCCACAGTACAGCTCTAAGAACAACAACCGGTGCTTGGTTGCTACAGGGGAGGACCTGCGACGCTGTGAAACGGCGCCACAGCAGGCGCCGTCATCCCCCGTCGCCCGCGCCATCGACGCCTACTTCCGCGTCATGAAGCAGCTGGCCAACGACGATCCGGTCATCCGTCTCGCCTTCTGGAACGTGCACAGCGCTTCGACGCTGTCCCCAGGAACATGCTTCACAGGCTGTGCTCTTCATCAGTGCTAGGAGCAGGGGCATTCTGAGATATGGCAACACCTGCTGTATCGTGTGCTGTGGTCGCAGCCGCATAACGCGTCGCCTGCGGTCTTGACAGCAGTGTGATGCCTACTACATTTCGCTTGGCAGGGCTTGCGATGCAGGAAATTGAGAAGCTGAGACTGCAACGTGCTGACATGCAGATGGCGCACCTGCTGGGGACCCCGGCGGACCTTTTCGCCCCGGGGGTGGTGGCGCGCGTGGCGCGCGGCTGGGCGGGCCTGCAGCTGCAGCAGTGGCGCGAGCGCAGCAGCGGCAACAGCGGCGGCGGTGGAGGTGACGGCGGCAGCGGCGGCGGCGGCAGCAGCACAGCATGCCGCGCGGCGCGGGCTGGTGCCACTGCTGGCGGCAACCCCGTAGTGGTCGCATCAGCAGCAGCAGCAGCAGTGACGGTGGCAGCCCAGTCTCAGATATGAACAAGAAAGGGCAGAGACGAGCCGTTTCTGCTGTCAGCACTATGGTGGCAGCCTGGTGCCCTGTGCACCCCAAGCGCACCCTTCTTCGGATGGCCGCTTGCTGCTCCGAGGTGGAGGAATTGTATGTACTGCGAACGGACCACGTCGCACAGGTGGCACACACGGCAGTGAATATCTTCGTGCTAGGGCTGAAGCACTGCGGTTGTGTAGCTAGGACTTTGACAACCACAACTTCCAGTGCGTCCGGGATGTCATCAACCGGTGCATGTGTGGAGCTACGAGTTGACTTGCATGCAGAGTCAGCTGAGACCGCCTACCTGGCCACACCGCAACTGCACAGGAGATCATACCTGCAACGGCCGGCCTGCATCGTTCCAGAAAAGGGAGTCCCTGAGTGTCGCAGCGCTGACATCACCTGGTCAGCAGCACAAGGTTCGCATTCAGTTGCGATGATCCTGAGATGACCAGCATCGGGACTGTTCCACGGTTATGCATGCCTTGCAACAGCTTGTGATGGCTACTGCACGTAGTTCTTCTTGGTGATGCGTGCTGATGTGATGATGTGGCGAGGCATACCAAAGTATGGCAACATGCAGCCCTCTCAGGCCGTCAGTGTCATGCATGCAGTACGACCAGCATGTCGGATGTACCTCACAGATCTTGGTCTCAGCAGAGCACTGCCGACGGCTGAAGCTGTCATTCGGTCCAGGTAGGGCTGCTGCGGTATCGATGAAGTGCACTGTCGGTGTGTTTTTGTGTCGAGCTCAAAAGCCTGGCAGAGTCGCCGTCACACAGCACTGGGTCGTTTATTAGAGCACAAACGAATCTTGGGAGAAGAGGTGCTTGCCTCCTATTCCTGAGTATCTATGAAACAGATGAGGGTTTGATGTCAACCATGTGTGCCTACACCGGAGTCCTGTGTACAGCAGTACCTGTCCAATGTGTGACACCGTCCGATCGACAAGCTGCACCAAGCAGAAGCGGTGATCATAATGTGCTACCACATGAGCACCCTGAATCCTATTCCCTATTGCATTCGCCAACCCGGTTAGCTGCTGAAACCCTTGTGCCAAACCACGCCCTGAACCGAATCCTGGTAGCGCTGCAAGTCCATATATTGCTGCCTAAACCAGACCGAGTGATGCGAATCAAATGCTGCGACAATGCTGCCAGCGAAGCTGCGGGATCGGCAAAGAAAAGTGACACCCCATATATGGTACAAACACCGCTGACTGCAAACTGAGGACCACCGTACCCTGCAAGATGTGGTCCGTTCCTCGACCTGGTATGCAGTCGTGGCGCCTAAATGTCGTGACCCAAATCCCCGCTGAAGCTGTGGTACAAGCACAAATGTGACCTGCCGCCCGCTGTGATGCCTAGCTGCCCGATCTGACATCCACCAGCTGGCGAGTAGCGGTGCCCAATGTGCTGCTCAATACACGATTTTTCCAGGCGAAAGGTCCCCAATCCGGCTGGACAGCGCGCGCGACAGCGTCCTGGTGGGGTGCAGCACGGCGCGCAGGCCGCCAGCGAGGATGCCCCTCTTGTTGCCGCCGCCGCCGCCCTTGCCAGCCGACAACTCCTCGCAGTCTGTTAAAGTGCCAGGGAGCAATTGGCATGTGATGCCAATTCAAGGGCAAGATCTGGTGCCAAGTGGGCAGAGCTTGGCAGTAGGCAACGAAAGAAAGTGCCAAGGCATGCCCTCACCGGAAGCGAAGCCGAACTCTGCATCCAGCTTCCGCGCCAGCTCCGGCAAGCCGGCGAAGGGTGATGGCGGCAGGTGTGGCGGGGTCTTGCAGCCGCAACTGCCAGCAGCCGTGGGGACCGCCTTCAGCGCCGCAGCTGCTGCCTCTGCCGCCGCCTCGCCAGGGGTGGCGGCAGCAGCGGGCGGGCTGGCGGCCGCCGCGGCCGCCGCCTCCGCCCACAGCTGCTGCTGCGCCGCCTGCTGCCGGGGCGAGCGGCGCTGCGAGCCCGGCACCGCAGCCGCCACGGGCGGCAGCGGCGACATCAGGCCACCTGCAGGGAACCAGGAAATCGAAGTGAGGGTCTACTTGACAGAAGGCAAACAGCAGCGCGCTTGTAGCATCGTCAATCAGGCTAAGACAGCTGGCACGACTTCGCGCTGCTGGGCAGAGGCTGGTTGTGATGTGTACACGAATGCTGCAAAGCGTGGCTGCCCGCAGCCTGAGCACATGCCGGTGGATGGATGGCTCCACATCTCGCTGCATGGTGTGGGACGCCAGCACAAGCAGCATCTGAACCAGTTGGTCACATAGGACACAGGCTGCCCCTGCCTGTAGGGAGGCGGGGCGGCGTCGCGGCCGCCGGCGCGCGGGGCGGCGTCAGCAGCAGCTGCAGTGGCTCGCCGGAGATGTTGCCGCGCGCCTCCTGCGCCAGCGCCGCCACCTCGCCGATGGTCGTGCCCCGCGGCTGTTGCGCGTGAGGGACACACGGCAGAGTCAGTGCGGTAGGTGTGTGTTAATCAGCCCTGCATGCTGCCAGCAGGATGCTCGTGCTGGGGTGAAGATAGTGCCACACAAGCCCGGCGTGGGGATCGTGCGACCCTGGGCAGTCGCCAAAGCGCACCATGTTGCAGATGACAGACAAGCCAGAGTCAGTACCGCAGGCGTGGCCCTGCAGCCTGCATGCTTGGCAGAACTCCCAAGCTGATGCGCAAAGCGGTGGCAGGCGGACACACGAGAAACGAAGCAACTGGGGAAAGGGTTTAACAGTTGTCGGCAGAGCGCACCACGGATAGAAGAACCCGGCCGTCGGGCGTCTGCAGCCGCATCGTGATGTTAGGCTCGCCCACGCCCCGCAGCCGGGACAGCGCGCTCTGCATGCGGCGAGCACTCAACAATCCAATACTGGCTGCACTTCCAATTCCAACAATGAATGAGCAGCCATCACTGTGCTGGGCTCAGGGCTCTTGGATCATGCCGCCACCAGCAGATGCAAACAGTGAGTGCATGCTATCCCCTGACATGAGATCCGTCCTGCCCAAGGCTGCGCCCGCTGATCATGGCTACCTGCATGGCCTGCGCGGTGTAGCGGCGGGTGCCAAAGGCGGACAGCGCCTCCAGCTCGCCGGTGAACAGCGCGCGGGCCGCCGCCGCCGCGTCGAACGCCACCCGCAGCGAGCGCACCCCCGTCGTCAGCGCCGCATCCGCCGAGCGCGTGACCAGGCCGCTGGGCTGCCGCTCTGTGGTTCGAAGCATCTGGGGTTAGGGTCGTATGGAGCATTGAGATCTTCGGGCCGGCACCCGACACCATGGTCAGCTACGTGATGGAAAGCATGCGCTGACGCGCAGCATTGCGGTGACACGTGCCGATGGATCAACGGCAGGGGCAGCACCTGCAATGACGAGGGACTGGCGGTCGAGGGGGATGCCGAAGCGGCCGCGGATCGCGGCGTGCACGTCCGCCACGACCGCCACGCTGTCAAACTCGATGTCGGCGGTGGCGCCCGAGAGGCTCTGCAGCCACAACTACCGCTGCTGGCAGGAGCATCCTGCCACCTCGCCCATGCTGAGTTTGTTATTTTGCATGCCAACTGGCAGCTCAACCGTGAGCAGCATCACAAGTGAACCTGGTGACATATCTTAGCGGTTTGCTAGGCAACGCCGATGGATGGCCATCTGCCGGGTACGAGGCGAGATTTTGCACCTGCAGCGTCACCGGCACGCAGGCAGCCGCCGCCGCGGGGTCGGCCGAGCGCCGGCGCAGGGGCGTGACCAGGTGCGTGTTGGTCCAGGCCAGCAGCCCGCGCCCCGCCCACTCCCGGTTGATGACCTCCGGCAGGAAGAAAAAGTTGACCCACCCTGCAGTTGCAGCAGCACGAAAGATCAGGCGAGTGTGCCTGCGCTGCACATCTGTTTGCTGCACCTGACTGCATGCAGACAGTCTTGTGTACATGTTGACAGCATGTTTCAGCCTGCAATAACTCACACCAAAGCTGTACTGTGTCCCATCTGCTTGTTGCAGAAGTGGCTCACCTACAAGGGCGGCCTTTGCAGACGGCCGCTGGGACAGCGACTGCGACATGGCCTTGGCCAGGGACCCCAGGGTGGGGCGCGGCTGCAGGATGTCGCCGCGCTCCTCCAGGACAAACACCCGCTGCTGCTGCACGTGCAGCCCGCTGGCCAGCTGCACCGTCTCCTGCACCTGCCGCAGCGTCATGTCCGGCGCCTGCAGATGGGCACACTCACAACCATGTGCGGTCCATTTCAGGATGGCAGCAATCACACTGCAGCAGCAGCAGCAGCAGCAGCAGCATCAGGCCACCATTCTGCCGGAGTTGAGGCAGTTCAGCAGGTGTCAGCCCTTCCGAGATGTCCGAACACGAAGCTTCAGTTTGCTCCTTGACAGCAAAGGCTCATACGCTGCAGCTCCGTGACTGTGCACCATGAAAGGGCTGGCACACCACTGTGTGAGCTGATTTCAGAGTTGATGTGTTAGCAGTCGAAAGGTGACAAGGTGCGCAAGGCAGCAGCCCATCTCTGCCAACAGTGCCATACCCCGGTTGAGTTCAACAAAGTGGGGTTTCCGAGGTGCTCCAGGTGTGCGACCCTCACCAGGGGCACAGTGATGCTGTGGCCGCCCAGCATGCGCACGGTGCACCCGTGCATGGCGCACGGCATCTCGGGCGCCGGCGGCGGCGGCGGCGCAGCCCGCCCCATCGACATCGTCCTGCAGCGCACAGCGCAAAACAGCTGATGACGCCCAGCACAACCTTCTGCATGCAGGTGGCTCGCGTGACGTGAAACTCGCCTGTTCTGAGGATGCAATATACAGCTGCGTACAGGCGATGAACAGGCGGACAGATGCTGCTCTTGACAAGGGCCTGTACCCGAGGGGGCGCAGCGGCTTTGACACGAACCCAGCGGCGGCGCTCATGGCAGAGACGTAAGCGGCGCCTGCTAAGAGGATCGGCCTGGGCACCACGCTCAGCGCTTCCTGCAGATGTCGTCAGATGTGGCCCCGTCTGGAAACTGCCTTCCGCAGATGCAGCATCGTGGGACATGCCAGTAAGGCGCCCAGGGAAGACCATGCAATGTACTGCAGCACCTTCATCATGCGCGAAGTGGAGTTAAGCGTCGGCATCAGCGCCAGCGCGTCCACTGCAACCGCCGTGCAGGTGGCGTTTGCTGGGATGCCCAGAGTCGCAGCCATTGCGTGGACGCCCTGTGGCGCTCAGCTGCCAGCAGCCGCCTACGGGCCAGCCCGCCAATCCAGCGTGCTTGGCCTGCGGTATGGCACGACGTTGTGTCAAGCCGCAACCTCATGGTGTACAATGAATATGGAGGGTATGCAGGGGTGTTGGCCGGCGCGGGAGCGTCCTTGCATGCGCTGAACTTGTGCCGTGCACTGCAAAGACATGCCTGCATGTTGTAAAGGGTTTAATCACAGCCTGCAAAGGATTGTTCTTGCCAGCTGCACCGTGAGTGCAGCACTCCCTGAAACTTTGCAACGGTGCCACACAATGCAGCGTCTAGGTGTAGCGAACCCGCCCGCTGGCGTGCTGCCACGTTAGTACAGGTGTGGTGACTGGCCACTATAATCCTGGTCTGTCCACTTACCTCAGAAGACGCCGACTGCGCTGCCAGACTCGCCCTGTCAAAAGCTGCATCCGAGCCTCGGAGCGGGCGTTGCTCAAGCGCGTCTGACGCCTGGCCCCGTCGGAGAGCAGCTGCAGATGCTACTCGACCTTCCTACAGTGCAGCTCTATGTCTCCAAGGCGGCGAAGCGGCTGAGTCAACAGCCACGACTACCCTGTGCTTCACATCGCAAGGGTATCTTGCAGGTTCGCTGTTCTGCGATCGCGCAAACGATCCGCCACAGCAGGCGAAATGTCACTGCCAGCGAGCCTGCCGGTGTGGAAACCAGCTCAGGGCAAACACTAACCTCCTCGCAGAGCTCCAGCGCACCTGTACCTGAGCAACTGAAGCGGGAAGTTAGCGGCCAGTCACTGGGGATTCGCACCAGTCAGACCAAGCACGTTGAGCAGTTGACGAGTGGTCCAACGGTGTGGGCCGAATGTCGGCTGTTGACAGCGATCTGAAAAGCGACTATCGATTTCAGTTGCCGCGAGATCTGCAGCACTGCTCAGCAAACAAGGCATGCCGAGCATCGGCAGTCCACATATCAAGAAGCGCATGCAAGGTCAACAAGATGGCAAACAAATGCCTCTCACGCTCCGCTGATACAGTCGAGTTGACGGAGTTGGCAAGATGTTGGGCTACTCTACCACATCCGGTCGCAACTCTGCCCACATGCCCACGTCTATTTACCCAACAGGTTTCCGGCTGTCCGAGACCATCTCACAGGCGCACATGCCCCAGCTGCCTCGCAGCCATCTGCAGGTGCTGCAGGCACCGCCCAGTTGGTAGCGCTGTTAGTCTGGTACCTGCGGCCCGAGCCGCGGTCGGCACAGGCACCCTCGCCCGCGGCACACCTGCACGAGGGTGCATGTTCAAAAAATCAAATGTACGTCTGCCTGCTGAGCGGCCCGCCGCAATGCCACCAGGCAGTGATCGACGGTGGCATCGGCATACCGGGCGTGTGCACGGCTTTCGTGAGGAAGCCCGCGCGCCGCGCCGCCGCTGGTGCCGCCCAACGCTGCAGCGGCTGCGCTGTGGACCCCCAGGCTGCCAGGCCCGCCGTCCTGCTGCCGCTGCCCCCGCCCTGCGGCGCCCAGCCGCTGGACGCCGAGGCCGCCTGCCCCCGGGAGCCGGCGCCTGGGATGCAGCAGACGCCACCATCATGCTGCCGAAATGCCAGCGGTGGGTCAGGGGACTACTTGGCGTCTGACATGCAGCCAGGCAAGGCGTATGCACACCGACAGGCTTTCGCAGGTGCTGCAGAGGGCCGCAGGGAGAAGACTTGTGCGCAGCAGCATCTAGGCACAAGGTTGACGCACGGGACCGGGACTTGACGCGGTCCTTCAGCTGCACGATCAGCACCGACATGTTGTCGCAGCCGTAGCCGTCCTTGCTGTCGGGGCCCATCGGCCGCGGCGACGCCCTCAGCTGCAGGTCAATGGTTTGTATTGTGGTGTGGCTGCTCCCACAGTTTGTGACATGCTCCTGTCACACATCAACTGTCAGTCACATTACATTCACTCCGCTGGAGTGACTGTAAACTTTTGAGCACCTCTTGCCCCGCCACCTGCTCATGCTGCCGGCTGCCATGCCAGGGCACGCAGGGCACAGCAGGAGCTGACGGGGCCCCAGCAGGAGTGCCCACGGCAGCACGGAGAAGGCGGCCGCCCACCTGCTCGACCGCCGCCTGCTGCCGGGGGGGCGCCATCTGCTCCGGCTCGGCGCCGCTGCCGCCGCCGAGGGAGCAGGCGCTGACCGCCTGCGCGATCTCCGCCTCGCTGGCGTCTGGCTTCTCCCGCATCAGCTGCATCGCGGCCGCGAACGCGTCCCACGGGTTGCACTCGCCGTCCTCCCCGCTGTGCGGCAGCCCGACCTGCAGCGAAAACGGGGCCGGTTGGTGGATCCCGGGCCTGGTCGCATGGCCACCCCAATGCCAAGGCCGCTGGCGCACGCTGCACCCGGCCTGCAATAAGTGATATACAGGCAAATTGCGTGACTCTGCTTGCAGTATATGACAGTGCTGAACCAGGTGAACACACCGAGGGGTCGAGGTCTGTGGGCGGCGCCTGCCCAGTAGCGGCCGTGTGGCCCAGGGCGCTGGAGTCGTTGTTCGCCAGTGCAGCAGCCTCAGCATCCACCGAGTCCATGGCTGCCGCCACGTTCGCGCCGAGGCTGCCGTCCTGCTGCCGTGCACCGCCGTCACCAGCTGCGGCTGACTCTGCAGTAGGTCGGGGCATTCCTTAGCTTCCACCAGCATGCAATCGCGTACGACACATGAGTGCTGTACAAGGCAGGCGTCTGAAGGACACTCACCAGCCTATACGTGTTTGCCATCACCCAGGTCATCACCACTGTTTCACCTGAGGTATCCTCCTCTGATTCGGCTTCCGGTCGCACGCAGGAGACCGGCTCGCCTGGAAGGCCAGCCTGCTGCGGCGCCTCAGCAGCAGTGCCGCCCATCATGCGCCCCACAGCCGCATCACTGCAGGCACAAGCGCAGCAGCTTGGTGAGGTGCCGGAGCCCGGCAGTTTGGTGCTCTGGGCAGCGCATGGTCTGGGCACCTTAACAGCATTTGGTGCTCGGAGCATGATTGCGGTGCACAAGGTTGCCAGGGAGGTGCCACCGCACGTTGCATCGTCGCTTTTGGGACATGTGAACCTGAAATGGCTGGGTCGCTTGCAGTCCAGAGCGCTGTACATCACACTTGATGGAGAGTAATGCGGCAGCAAATGCTCTACCTGTACAGGGTGGGCGCCAGGCAGTGGTCGCACAGGGCGGCGGCGGCCTCCGCCGGCGAGGCGCCGCCCTGCAGCCGCTCCCGTACAAAGTCCACCACCTGTTGGTTTGAGGGGACAACAAGTTGCAGGTAGCATGTACAATATTCACGCCTGTGCAGTGTGCGAATCCGATCTGGTGGTGTGCTGGCGTCGCTGAAGATGCATAGATAGCCACAGCTCACACCACAGCTGCCAGGATGCTGAGGCGTCATGCAGCCAGGCACCGCCGCCGCACCTGCTGGCTGCTCAGGTTCTCCCAGATGCCGTCGCAGGCCAGGATCAGGAACTCGTCGTCCTCCTGCAGCTGCTCCTCCCGGATTTCCGGCATCGCCGTGATCATCTGCTGCGAGGCCTTCATGCCGCCTGCAACGTGCACGAGGTTGGCGTCAGCCGTTTAGACACCACCAGCATTGGCATTTCAGCGCATGTAATGGTTCGTGACCCTACATCGCGCACTGCAGACACCCTCATCGTGCACGAACAAGGCCAATGAACATCTTGCACAGCTGTTCGACACAGCAGGCAGTTGAGCATGGTCCAGGCACAAGCAATAGGAGGGCAGCTTGCCGTAAAGGGCTGTGCCAAGGACGCTATGTAGCTTGCAAAAGCAAGGAGGCGGAGCATGGCAGCGCACTGTTGCGCTTGAACTCGAAGTCGCCGAGCGCGCGCGACAGGCTGAGGTTGCCGCAGGTGCGGCCGTTCCGCACAAAGCCGCCCGCCTGAAGCACATGAGAGCGCAGGACGTGAAGACGTCCAGCTTCCCTTGCCTCCCAACACAGCAAGGCTGCTGCGAGGCTCCTGCCCGGTGCGAGCCGGGCTTGGAGATTCCAACCACAATACGGGGGACAGCATGCCAAAGTGACAGCATGCTGAAGGGTAACAGGACATATGTGTACATTTAATTCTGAGGCCTGAACCCGGGCGCACCTCCTCGATGCGGGCGGCCTCCTCCGGCAGGTCGGGCTTGTGGTCGGAGCTCATGTCCAGCGCGGCGCCGCCGCGGCACAGCACGCAGCGGCTGTCGCCCGCGTTGGCCACCGTCAGCACCCCCCGCCGCACCACTGCCGCGCACGCGGTGCACCCCGCCGCCGTGCCCAGCCTGCAACATGCGAGGAGCGCAGCTCAGTTCCCAAGTTATTTGCAACCTCCAACCCAAGCTCACGTCAATGCTAGCCTGGCCCAGTCCAGCCCGAACATGCAGTCGGGGCCACGGGCGCGGTCTGGCAGGGGCTCAGATGAGCTTCGCTCGAGGCAGCGTCCACCATCGCAGCCACGGCTGCGCGAACATGCCCTGCAGGCAGCTCTGAGCGGGGTGCGCAGACTTGGCGGTACCCAGCAGGGCGGCAGCACCAGGGTTTGGTAAGGGACTCCATGTGCACTAGGGGAAACCAGCGGCGAAGCGGCACCTGATCTTGGAGTCCACCAGCGAGGCGACCTTGGCGGCCAGGTGGTGGGTGTCCAGGTTGGGCTGCGCCAGGCCGTCGGGCGGGTACTCCGCCATGTGCTCGTCCGCGTACGCGAGCGCCGAGGGCCACCTGCGGCGCCGGCAGGTGAGGACCATGGGAACAGAAGCGCATGAAGGACACATGGGCGGCTTGCACATGCGCTCGGCCCCATGTGCCAGCGCGGACGGCCACCTGCGGGGTCGCCATGAAGGGGTCGCAGCAAACTTCTGTCTGCTGCAGCAGGGCATAAAGACAAACTGCTGACGGCCACCTGCAGGGGTGTCAAGAGGATGGCAAGGGAATGTGTTTGCATCAGGGCAAGAGAGGGGTGGCAGCGGGGCAGTTTGCAGGTTGCAGGGTGTCCCGGCGGATCGTGCTCACTTCTCGGCGGGGCGGGAGGGCAGCCCCTTGGCAGCTGCCTTGTCCGCGTTGATGGCGACGCCCTTCAGGAAGGGCTGCGTCTCCACGTGCAGCAGCGCCTGCAGCAACCCCAGCCGTGCCATCATCCCCGCGTGGCGCAACTCCATGTCCGGGTCTTGCTCAACCCCACACAAGCCATTACGCATCTGCCTCTGAACATGATGACAGTCCTGCGGCCAGCGGCTCTGAGCGCCCCCGGGGAATACCTGGTCAAGGCGCAGGAAGGTGTCCCGCAGGCCGCGCCGCACGTCGCCCTCCGCCCAGCCCTGCGTCCGCTCGAGCTGCCCCGGCTGCAGGGCGGCTCAACTGGCTCAAGCGCATCAGTACACCTTGGGTTCCACAGGGTCGCTGTCCATGTGTGGGAGCCAGCAATGCGCAGACCTGCAGCCGCTATCACTGACTACGATGCAGCTTGGTTCTCACCAGGTAGCGCGCAGCAAAGCGGGACACTTCACTGCCGCAGTGCCCGTCAAACACTGCAAACACCCCCGCGTCCGGGTCGTCCCGCAGCCCGCTCCTCGCCACATGCGCATCCTCCTGCCCGACGGCAACACAAGCATGAGCGAGCTGCGCTGTATCACAGGACTGCTGTCTAACCGCATGAGCCGCCGCAGCAGGCTGGAATAGGACTAGTTGAAGAGTAGTTTCAAGAAGTTCTCTTGCTACCCCTTACTGGTTGAAGAGTAGCTTCAAGCAGTTTGCTTGCTACCCCTAACTGGGATGCGCAGGGGTCACGTCCCCTAACTGGAATGCGGAGGGCTCACCATCTCTGTGCGCCAGCCCTGCATGGCGACCGCGCCGATGTCGTAGTTCTCATCCTCATCCTCGTCGACCACCTGCTCAGCAGGAGCACCGAAGCATCGGGCTTCAGAGCTCCAGTACAACGTGCCAGCCGACAGGGTTTGCTCACGCTGCAAGCAGCTGCTATAGAGGACTCTGCAGGCGCAGGCCGCCTGCGGACAACTTGTACCTTCTCCTTCACAGGCTCGGACAGTGTTGCTCCCATGCTGATGTGCTGAGGATGAGCAGTACTCTGAACGCGTTTGCTGGTACCCAAGCAATGGTGTGATCACTGCTGCCACTTGCCGACAGCAGGTTCAGAGCGGATGCTCGACGGGTGTCCCGCCGTTTTGCGTCTCATCTGGTCATGCCAATACCATGGCACAGTCCGCTCGTCCTAACGATCGGAAGACACTGTGCAAACACCTGTTGCGATGTCCACAATGGCATTGTGGCGCATCTGGATTGGGATTGCACAGGCACTCCAGGGCAGGCGTAGGCAGTCGCAGCAGGCAGCAGCCCACCAGCTATTCAGCTTGCTACGGTTCGGCAACTGTGCGGCGTTGTTGTCGACAGTCTGATGCTACAGCATTGCGGCTCGGTACACTCGGGGATGCTACCGAGGTTGCTGATGTGCTGTATTGCTGTTCGTATGCAGCATGTGCAAGCGCTTATGTCTACAGCAATCAGCGACAAGCCCGGTCACGCTCCAAGGTATATACAAGTGTTGAATCCCCCGCAGTGCTGGAAACCATATCACACCTGTGAGATCTGAGCAATCTGCTCTGACTGTCAGTCCCTCTCCGTGAACCAATGCTGCATGCTGCCTCAGTCACAGTCCCCGCACGCTTGCACTCTCCCAATGACTACTCCCTCTGCCTACAGCCACTGCTGACCGCTCTCAGCTGCTGCTTCAGTCCTTAGTGCTCACTGCCTGTCCGCTATCCCGTTGTCGCCTGGTTCGACCGTTACGCTGCCTTCAAGGTGGTGCCTGGCTTTGCCATGGCGGCTGCATACTCTGCTGGCGTCACCAGCGAGCCAAACAGCTTGTCCATGTAGATGAAGTAGTGGCCTGCATGGCATGTCAGACATTTACGTGGCTGCAAGCGCTGGTGATGCTCATAGCAGAGGAAGCCCTGCCGCTGCAGGCACCCTGTGTGAACTATCGATCAGCGGCAAGCTCGGACATGCTCACCATAGTTGTGCTTGTAGATTGTATGGTGAATGGTGTGGTAGCCCGCCCCCATGATTGGCTCCACCTGCCGTTGGAAAAGGCAGTTCTTCTCAGTTTTTTCCAGGCTCGCAGAGCAAAACCGCAATGCAGGAGGCGGTAACAGGGTTTGCCCGCATTACTTCGTGGTCATCATCACCTTGCCGTCTACGCAGTCGTGGATGTTGGTGGTCCAGATGCCCGTGAGGAACAGCAGCATCTCGAAGGTCAGGAAGTGCGCGGGGATGAAGAACAGCGTCCAGCAGTACGGGATCGCCTGCGGCAGGGGAAGCCAGCGACACCCGTCACACAACATGTGCGAGCGGGAGCCAGTCATGTGCACAGCAGTCACCAGCACAATGCGCGTGCAGACTGCAGCTGCACACCGGACAGTGCCAGAGAGCACCAAGTGAACACTGTGATTTTGTGTGATGCCGGGCATAAGATTGCACGGGCGACACCTGCAGAATGCCGTCCAGGGGGTGGAAGGCGAGGCCGGCGAAGGGGCTGAGCGTGTGCTCCTTGTTGTACTTGTGGTGGATGTAGTGCAGCGTCCTGAGGTGCATGGGCACGCAAACATGTCGGTAGTGCAGACATGTGCGGGTTGCTGCTGCTGCTGCTAACACGAAGCCGATGGCAGCAGCAACTCCTCGGCGACGCAAAGCTTTCAAGGATTGTCGGTGTTCTTCTTCAGCATCCTCCAGCAAGCAGTGGGCTAAGCCAATAAGGCGAAGGCACCTGTAGCCGATCCGGATGTCGTGCAGCAGGCGGTGCATCCAGTACACGCCAAACTCCACGCTGGTCATGAAGGCGACAAAGTAGGCGACATGCCAGCCGAGGCCGACGCTAGATACGCGGCTGTAGGCGCGCGTCCACCCCTGCTCGATGACCCACTCCTGGGCTGCCGGCAGCATCGAGTAGATGGGTATCGACATGCAGGACACCTGCGGGGCGGGACGGGCCATGGTCAGCAACACCAGCATCACAACTGCACATGAACCGGACGCATGCAGCACGCTAACTGGCTGAGGCGCACAGCGTTGTAGGCGCACAGGTTCACATAAGTATGCTCGCCAACGCCAGCCCACACCACATCCCAGTCAACTTGATCATGAGTTGGCGCAGAAGGCGCAAGCGCCTGGTGTCTGCACCTTGATCTGCTCCAGCATGTCGGACGCAGCTGGCGTGTGCGCCCCGGCGAACAGCTGCCGCCGGAACACGCCGTAGATGTAGTAGGCCCAGGCGCTGCCCGTCGCCACGTACAGCAGCATGCACATCAGGTAGCAGCGGAGCCAGGAGCGCACGACGCGCGGCATGGCGGCCACCCAGCTGTCGGGGAACACCCACAGCGCCAGCCCGTTCTTCCAGTCGTTCTCGTCGCGCAGCTCCTGGATCAGCTGCGCGTGCGCTGCGCTGGCTGTCTGCACACTGCTCTGTGCTGGGTCTGCTGCTGCTGCAGGGGCTGCCACTGCGGCTGCCAGCTCTGCTGCTGCAGGTGCCTGGCAGTGGGCGTCTGTACTGAAAAGACACCTGCAATGCAGATGCCAGCATGTAGAAGGTCAGAGGCTATGCAGCTGGCACCACAATGATGCGGGAATGCCGCAATGCTGTCAGTTTGCAGCAGCATGTCACCGTGTAGCATTGGCCTCTTCTGTTGAAAGGTCCGCAGATGATGGAATGTCGACGCTGGCTGCAGCTGGAAATACCTGCCGACGTAAAGGAAACCTTCGTCAGCATTTGCAAGGTTCCAGCACCCGTTGAGCTCGCAATAGCACCGCTCGCATGCCATCAGGCTGCACAAAGTCATAGGCGCTTGAAGTTCTCACCGGCACATTGGCATCTGTGTGCAAGCTGCTGGTCTGCAGAGCACAGACACCCAGCAACGCAAGTGTCAAAGCGGCTCTGCAGACCATGACTTGGTCAACTGCCCACTGTAGGTGCCACTCCAGCAGCTGATAGTTGTGTGGAAATCAGTCAAAAAGAGGCTGGCAAGATCAGGAGCCCCTGGCGCTGCCAGCAACAGACAACAGTTGAACTGTGCCGCATGCGCAAGCTTCAGGGTCGGACTGATGCGTCGCGCAGAGCAAGAATGGGGCTTCGCAGCAAGTGCCCCCCTCGGTCCAGTCTACGGCGTATGAAGGTCCTGTCTCCGTATGTCTACAGCAGGGGCCACGGCACGACCCGCTGGCAGCGGCACGTGACGCCTCAGCGGAGGCATCGAGTTGCTGCTGGCAGCCGAGTGACATGCACTCGCTCGCTCATTTCAGCCGTTCCCGCACTCGTACTTCCTCGCAGACTGTCAGATCTGAGTCGAGTCGATCATCTGCCACCAGTCTGCCGGCGTCGAGTCCGCACAGGTGAGCAGCACTGGCATGGCCGAGGTGCACATGCAAGTGCCGCGGCAGCGAACCGTGGGTCTGATTTCAGCAGCTCCTGAGATGGCTTTCGCTACCTTCTTGCGACGAAACACCGTCCGCATGCATAGACAGCACGCACGTTGCTACCAGTCAGTGCGGTGTGCCTGGGGTCTCAGCTGCACAATTCTGGGTGCAGGTTGCAAGGAAGGGAGCTGCTGCAGCAGCACTGAAGCATGACAAGACGTATGCACATCACCGCAGTGGTTCTGTTCGCGGCACTCGTGGTGGCAGCAGCGGCAAAGCCGGCGGGATGTAGAGAGCTGCAGGGCGCACAGAGCGCAGCAGACGACACGGCCAGCACCGCCTCCAATGCTGTAGAGGCCGTTCAAAACGGTACCAGCAATGCCGGCAGCACTGTGGCGGACACAGCGAAAGATGCGGCAAACACAGTGGCCGACGGCGCATCCAGTGCAGCAAACACAGTGGGCGACACTGCCAGTGATGCCTTCAACAACGTCAAAGACGCCTTTCAGGGTGCGTCCGCCGGCCACCCTGTAAGCGGTCTGCTAGTGACGGCAGGCGTGGCCACGGTCGCTCTGCTTGCTGCGGTGGCCTGATTTTGAAACGGAAAAGCATTTCTGCACCAAAGGAAGCATCTTCAGTGAAGAGATTGATGTGAAGCAGGGGTTTTGTCAGGGACGCGTGGTACGCTTCTGCTGTGGACATCATGCTTTTGTCAGAAAACAATTGGTTGGCAGCCTGTCCAGCCTGGTTTGTACCGGACAGCTATGTGTCGTTTCGACTGTTTGTTCTCAGGGCCATCCGCTGCATTGCAATGTGATTGTGTTTGTTAACTGGGGCGCCCAGTCCAAGTGAATCCAATACGCTATGCATGTCAGGCTGCTGCCCTGCACCTGCTGCTGCACTTCTAACAGCTCCCCGTGCTGCTGCTGCCGCTGCTGACATCACCACGAACTGCTGCCAAGACTACGTCGCTGCAACCGCTGCAGCTGCAGAAGGTTGTATGCGTGATGCGCTTACTGCTGCGCTGACGCTGCGTACTTTGCCTCCTCTTCAAAGTACTCCGGGAAGCCCACGATCTCCTGCAGCTCCTGCGCTGCCACACCACTGCTTCAGCTGTCGCCTTGTGCGGCCGTCATGCACATGTCAGCCTTGATCGAGCTCACACCGTCAGCCAGCGCTACTGGTGGCCTCTGCCAAGGCTCAGCACCTCCCTGCCTGCAAATCCCAGACGCCGCACGTCACCTGGCGCCGTCAAATGCTTTCAGCTCCTCGATCACTGACCTGGAAGGTGGGCAGGTCCGGCTGGGTGGGGACCCGCCCGTCCGTCCGGATGCCCTGGAGCGCCTTGCGCATCGCCGCCGCCGCCACGCCCATGAGTGACAAAGGGTACGCCACCAGCGCGAAGCCCATGCCCTTCAGCTCGGCCGGCGCCAGGATGGGCGTCTTGCCGCCGCCCTCCAGATTGTTCGCCATCTGGAACTCACAGTTCGCGAAAGTCACGAACAGCAACCTCACCCTCGACATACTCACGGCAGCAGCGGGCTCAACTGCCGCGTGAAGCTGCATCTTGGTTGCAAGATCGAGGTGGCCAACGCAATGCACCACCATATTGCGCCGATCTGAGCAGGTCTGGACATGTGCCCGGCGCTGACCTTAGGGACTTTGGCGGCGGCGCCCCCCAGCGAGCACAGCGCGCGCATCTCATCGACGCTGGCCAGCGCGTCAATGAACAGGATGTCAGCGCCTGCAACACACCCTCATGCTGCCCTCGATCGTTTGCAGCGGTGAGGAGCCGTTCTGGTGTCGCGGCGGCGTCGGCGGTGCACGGCAGGTGTCAGACATCCAGGCGCAGCCTTGGGGTTCAGGCGTGCATCGGCTGTGTCATCAGTGTAACACATGCAGCAGGCTCCAATGCAGACACCCATCAGTTGGTCCAACACCGTGCCGGGGCCCACCAGCTTCAGCGAAGGCGGCGATGCGGGCGAGGGCCTCGTCCAGCGAGTCCGCCTGCCGCGCGTCTGTGCGTGCCAGGATGAGGATGTCCAGACCCTCGTCCCTGCACATCAAATGAATTCCAGACGGTTGCAATGTTGAAAAGGGGATGCCAAGGAAACGGTTGTGTTCAGTGCAAGCGGGAGCACTGGGATGCAGCCAACAGATGCATGTGCACCTAGCGCCGAGCGTGCATCCACACCATGGGTGCTATGATGGCAGCCGCCAGGCTGCACTGCAGACTTCCGCCGAAGAGAGCCATGGTCACGGTGCAAGGTCTGCTCATGCACCTGGCATCGCAGGCGGCTCGCACACGGGAGATGGCCTCGTCGCGAGGGATGACCCGCTTCCCCTTCACGTGCCCGCACGACTTCGGCCACACCTGCAGCCCAGGGGCATAATAGGTTGCAGGGTCTGCCAGCTCCTGTGCCAGACTGCCTCGGGTGAGAAGACAGTTACCGCTGGCAGCGTCAGTGGCAGCCTTCAGGTGCCAATTATAGACGACTGTTGCACAATCAGAACCGCACTGTCGAGAGTATCACACACGACAGAAGCGGCACCTGGTCCTCGATCAGCACTCCGGCGAGCCCAGCGTTGGCGAACCCCCGCACCGTGCGCTTCACGTTCATGGCGTTGCCGTAGCCCGTGTCGCCGTCGGCGATGATAGCCACCCCTGGTGCGGCCTGCGGCTAGGGAGCTGGTTCGTGCACAGCGTCGCTGTGATGATATGGAGCTGGCCTCGAGTAAGGTGCAGGCGATATTGGCTGTTCGCGATACTCAGCAGCACTCAACTTGCATCCAGAGAATGCGCACTGCTTGCAGCATCTGATGGGCTGATGCGCAACAGATGTTGCAACAGCAGCTGAACGAAGTGCCGGCGCTAAGCTGCCGGCTGACCCCCCAACGCTGACAGCAAGCCTGGCGGAGCTCATGCGTGTGTCAGCGCAAGGGGCGCGAGGAGAGCAAGCGTTAGTGAAATTGCTGTTGTCCGGCAGGAACGCACCTCAACAGCGCAGCGCGCCGAGTCCAAGACCTCCGCGTACGACAGCAGCCCGGTGTCGGGGCACCCGGCACGGCCCGCGGCTACGCTGAAGCCGCTCAGGAAGCTGACGGGGAAGCCTGCGCACGAGAAATGAGCAACGTCTCAAAACAACCATCCACTGCTTGGCCGAAGCCAGAAGTTGGTCCCAGTTCCTTCGTCCTTGGGCAAATTTGCGCGTCAGGCGTTGTGCCACGAGCGCACAACCTGCCTGCTGCCGCCGAAAACAGTGCAGCGCAGAGCGCGGCTCATGTGTGCACCTGCTTCCGCCACCATCCGCGCGCTGAGACCGTCGTAGCACGCCGGCGCCTGCAACATGCAACACCCGGGCCCTGTTTGCGTGCGAATCGGCACCTGTTCAAGATGGGCAGCCTGCAGCGCTGCAGTGTAGGTCCGTGACATGTGCCCGCTGCAGTGTATCCATACGCTCAACGCGCGGGGCATCATCCAATTTGCTGCTCCCTTGATGACGCTGGCAATGCCAATGACGGTGTTTCGGACGCAGCACCTGCACGCAGGTGTCGCCGGCGAGCAGCTGCCGCAGCCGCGCCGCCTTCTGGCCCGGCAGCAGGTTGGCGGGCCGCGCCCCCGCGTGATCCTGCAGCACGCCGGGGCCGCTGCCGTTGGTGCATGTCAGGTGGTGCCTCCGCTGGGCTCGGCGTGACAGCTGCCGCCGACACAGCTCAGACACAGGCCGTGTGCTGGAAGCAGGACCGCAGTTGCATCTGCTGTGCAGCTGTCGCAGTATTGAGCGGCGGACGAGCGGTTGTGTTGCCAAGCTGCTGCTGTCGGCTATGATGCTGCACTGCGGTCGGCAGACCGAAGCACTAGTCATGACGCTGCGGCCTCAGCAAGCCCGAGTGGACAGGCAGGCAACAGCGCTCACGTTTCCGTCGCTGGTCTTGACTCCCAAGCGCAGCATGACTATGCTAAATGCTTGCCACGACCAGCCGGCCGCCGCAGGCGCTGGATCAGCTGGTGCTGCTGCCCTGTGAACCAGAGGCCGACGGCACCTGGATTGGCAAGCAGGGTGAGGTTACTCGCGGACGCGAGGCACCTGACACAGTAGACTGCAAATTGCAGAGTGGGTCGCGCGATGTCGCCTTCTAGATGTTGAGCTGCAGAAGTGCAGATGACACTTTTTGATGCAAGCATGAAGCGTCTCTTCTGATCTTACTGTACTTGTCCATTTTGCAGCCGCAGACTGTTTTGGCGAGAACCATTGCCGCTACACAGGCCTTCAGCGCTGAGAAAGTGCTGCAGACCAGCCAGTGTCGTTCGCCTGATTGCTGAGATTCCTCGAGTGTGATAACAACAGTTGTTCACCAGTTTGCTTGACAGCATCAATCCGCTGAGAAACCTCATCGCGTGATCGACTGTGGGTCAAGTGACAGCCAGCAGGTGAGTGTGTCACCACATCATGCGGCACATGATATCTGAGGTTGCCAGGCGCATATGAGCAGTGTTCACAAATGCTAATCACTTGCAAAGCTTGCCCGGTTTTCAGGGCGACAGACAGCGTGCAGGCTCGGGGTGCACTTGTTTGTGGTCGGGCGACCTCAGGTTTGCATGCGTTCGTGCATCAGGTGCAGAAAACTCAGTCTCGCGGACGCAGTGTGGAGCGGGTCACTTCGGCACGCAGCAGCCCCTGCTCGGCACTGCGCAGCGCACCCAAGGCGCCTGCCGAGGAGCATCAGCGTGCCCCATGGCGGACGGCCAGGCGGCGGCGCCCGCCGCAGCAGGAGCGAACACCAAAACGCCGTCCGATTTCCTCAAGTCCATCAAGGGCAAGCCCGTGGTCGTGAAGCTCAACTCGGGCGTCGACTACCGGGGTGCGTTCTGCGGCACATGCAGCAGCGTGGTTGCTACTCTGCTCTGCGCAAGAGCTGCCGGACATGAAATGTGGCGCTGGCACCGCAGCCAACCGAAGCGGTCAGCCTGTGCTCCTGCAGGCATCCTCGCCTGCCTGGACGGCTACATGAACATCGCCATGGAGCAGACTGAGGTGCCTGGCCACGTGAACTGACGAACCTGGCAAGCAGGATGCACTGGCAGCACAGCATCGCAACCATGCCAGCTGGCAGCATGCACCCCTGCGATGGCCGCCATGTGCGTCACAGATCGGCGTGCTGAGTCCCGAGCAACCATGTCACAGGAGTACGTGAACGGGCAGCTGAAGAACCACTACGGTGACGCCTTCATCCGCGGCAACAACGGTGAGCTCATCACGTGGCTGGCAGACGTGCCATCTGACAGTGCTGTGCACAGCTGTACATTGCGCCCGGACACCCGGCTTCTTCTGGCTCAGCGGTCGAGCTAAGATGACCAGGCACCGTCGGGTCAAGCTGTCCTGATTCCCTGCTGCACGACGCCCAACACGGTGCCAAGTGCAACAGTCTGATCCTTCATGTTTCCCCGCAGTGCTCTACATCAGCACGGTGAAGGGCGGCGGCGGCGCCTTTGGCAACATATGACGGCACGCCGCAGCTGCTGCAGGCTTGCGTCGCTCTGCTCGACGGCCTGGAGTCATGCCTTGTGATGTTGATGTCGAGGGCCAGCTCAGCAAGCCCGCTGCAAGCCGATTGCTGCATCAGGGGGAGGTATGCATGACGCGCGCTGCGTCCGCAGCGGTCCTGCATGAGGAACTGACAGAGCTGTGCACCAAAGTTTGGACAGACACATCACAGGCCTCCCAACAAACGCACATGCACCGTGTTCACCTCGAGCGTTGACTACACCGTGGGGATCTGGGCCTAAGCATGCTGACTGAGTTGACATACTCATGGTGCATGTCCCTGCCGAACCTCAGGTGCTGCACACTTTCCCAAAAAAACAAATCGCAGATGCTGCTGCGTTCTTTCCACTCACCATCAAGCTGACGTTACAGCATCAGCAACTTTGAGTGCCACTCGTGTTTGGCCAGTTCCGACACCAATCGGCGGCTGCACCAGTCGACAAGTTGGGTATTAGCGCCTCAGGACTGGTGCATTGCGGTCAAGCAGGAGCTGAGAACAGATGCTGCGTCCCATGATGTTCGAGGGATCACATTGATGCGTGGTGGCTCTGCGACCAGCGTCCTGTGACGCAACGCCGCCCTGCAGAGTTCCAACCATTAGCAAGTCGCAAGGTGGCAGATAGAAGTTAGAGTGGCTGGGGCGCAGCAGGCAGTCCGCATGGCTGAGGCTGCGGTCGAGGCGGCGGGGCAGGCGCTGCTGGACGCCCCGCTGCAGGCGGCCAACAACGTGCCGCTGCTGCTGGCCAAGCTGGCGGAGCCCGCGGCACACGACAACGCGAGCAGTACCATCTTTTCGTTCATCATGCACGCGTCCTGACTGGACGGTCAGAAGGGGCTTGCCCTCTTTGTGTGCTCCCAGCATAGCACGGCTGCCAGGATGCGCGTGCGGCCTGCATTTGCGGGTGCCCAGGTGCGTGCACAGAACCTGCACCCACAGCTGTTGCCGGCCTTGCTGCAGGGCGTGCTGCTGACCGCGGTGGAGGCGCTGAAGCTGTTCTTCCTGGACGCCGCCGCGCGCGGCCAGCTGCCGGCCGCCAAGCGCAAAAAGGTGACCCACCGAAAGGCGGCGGCCAGCCGAATTGAAAAGGCCCTCGGTGCAGAGGCCCCTCCAGCCGGGCAAACGTACGGACGTGCAGTCTGTGCACCCGCAGGGCGAGGCGGGGGCGGCAGGGGGCGCGACGGACGCGGCGGCAAGGCACGCTGTATGGCTGGCCCGGCAGCGCGCCGCCTTCGAGCAGCGGCTGCTGGAGCTGCTGGCCGGGCAGAACGCGGTGCTGCAGGTCGGTTGTTTCCTCCAGAAGGGGCAACTTCAGCCGCATGAGGCAGTTCGTTGAACCCTTCCTGCCAGCAAATCCCTGCGCAGTGTTGGGTCTTTCCGGCAGGCAGCAAGCCTGCCGTCGCTGGCCGTCACTGGGCCTGCACTGCGATGCTGTCTGCGGTGCAGGTGTCAGCGCTGTCGGCGGTCATGGCGCTGGCGAGGGCGGCACGTGGCGCCGAGCGGGGTGCCTTTGACGTGGAGCTCCTGCGGCGGGCCCTGTCGGCGGCGCTGGGGCCCGCCGCCAGCGGCGAGCTGCTCGGCGTGCTGACCAGCAAGTACATGGCGTTTGCGGACGTCAGGTGACTTTCCTTTTGTCCAGATGCAAGGATGTGGGTTGCTGCTTGCCGCGCTGCCCGACGCTGCATGTGCGCCTGCTGCAGGGGCAGGGGCTCCCGCAGTCAGTTGTACACTGAGACCTACACCATGCAGTGGTCTCATGGACGGCTGAGGAAGCAGGACACACTCTTCTGGTCGTCCGCAGGTACCATGCGCTGACGGCAGTGCAGTCGTTAGCCACACAACTGCAGCAGGGCAGTACTGAGGGCGCCAGCGCAGCCGGCGGCGCCAGCGGCAGCGGCAGCGGCGCGGAGGCTGCGCGCCCGCTGTTCGAGGTGGTCATGAACGCGCCGCCGACGCCGGCGGCGGACAGCTTCCCCGACGGCGTGGCCTCCTGGACCGGCGCTGCCGAGGTGGGCTGCGGTGAAATGTTAGTAATGCGTCCATCGTGAACCCCTTGCACCCTTCGCACATGTCCGCGCATGGGACGTTGGAACTGGTCATGCGCTTACAGCCTGGGAGCTGGTCTCGGGTTGCAGTCACTCATGAGCAAGGCCAGTTGCAGCGGCGTACATCCGACAAGCAGCAAGGCTCTGCACCGGCGAGAGCTCTTGACACCCAAAAGTTGCTGATCGCACGCCGTCACACCCTGCAGGCGGGCACGGCCCGGCCGGCGGCCAGCGCGCAGCGGCGGAAGCGGAAGGCGGATGCTGGAAGCGGCGGCGGCGGCGGCGAGTTGGTGCGGTGGCTGTCATGGGAGCACCACCGCCGCGCCTTCGCGTGAGCATTTCTGGGTCCAAACATTGTTGGGGCCGCTGCGAAATGCATCTTTGCGCTGCTGCCACAGCATGTGTGTGCAGTCGTGTGCATGGCTTGGCTGATCTTGCCGCACCAACTGTCAGCTGGCGGCAGAACCTACCGTTTTTCATAACCGCAAGTTGGCAGTGTACCGGAGGTCATGATGTTGATGGGCTGCGCCATGTCTTGCCTTTCCCGCAGGAACGCGTGGCTGGCGCTGCTGCGGTGCGAGCTGCCGGGCGACGCATACCGGCGGGTGCTGGTCAAGATGCACGACGCGATCATCCCCGCGATGCCCAACCCGCTGCTGCTGGCGGACTTCCTGTCGGCGTCCGTCGACCAAGGCGGGTCTCCAGTCACCTTGCTGCGCATCGGCAGGGCAGCAAGCGGCCGAGCCCTGCAGCAGGGCCTGCCACTGTGCGCTGGCGCAGTTTGTCGCATGGAAAGAACGCCCCCCTGGCGCAGGGCCGCGCTGCAGCGATGCAACTGTCGCAGGTAGGACCCTGGCGCCTGGGGCTGCTGCAGAGCGAGTGGCTCCTGACCCTGATCGGTCGCACATCAACAGGCGGCCTGACGGGCATGCTGGCGCTGAACGGGCTGTTCATCCTGGTCACCCGCCACGGCCTGGAGTACCCCGCCTTCTACCGCCGCCTGTACGGCCTGCTCACCCTGGACGCGTTCCAGGTGGGGGCGGCGACTCCTGGGTGTGGCTGAATGGCCGGTGCAAGATGCAGACTGCTGCTGCAGGAGCACGCAGGAGCTGGGCATTTGCGCCAACCAGTTGTACTAGTGGCCATGCGGGGCGTTGATGGGGCAGCAGGACCCGCGTCCAGCTGCGTGTTCCCTGAGGAGTCCCCTGCGTCCCATGCAGGCGCGGCACCGGGCGCGCTTCCTGCAGCTGGCGGACGTGTTCCTGGCGTCGGGCGCGGTGCCGGCCTACACCGCCGCCGCCTTCGCCAAGCGCCTCGCGCGCATAGCCCTGCGCGCCCCGCCCGCTGGTGCGTGCCGCCATTCCCAAGCCCCCGACAGCGGAACCTGTGTGGAACAGCCGGGGAGTACGCAGCGGACGGCTGGCACGCTGTTTTGGACATTCACCAACACGGGGATCCACTGCATGCTGCGGAGCTTGGTGAGCCTTCTGGCATGCTGCTGTGGTGCTGCCAGCTGCCCAGCGTGACATCGAGCCGAGCAGGTTGCGCCGTTGCTGCGCCTGCAGGCGCCGTCATCTGCCTGGCGTTCATCCACAACCTGCTGCGGCGGCACCCGGCAACCACGCAGCTGCTGCACCGGCCGGCGCCCCGGCAGCAGGATGCAGCGGATGCAGCGGAGGCAGCGGAAGCGCGACCGGGCGCCCCGGCCGCCGGCGCAGCGCCGGCTGCGGCGCTGCTTCAAGATCCCGAAGCGCGCGCTGCGGGGCAGGCCGCGCGGGGCGTCGGCGCGGCGGCGGCTCAGCAAACCCAAGCCCTGACCCCAGCCCGATCGCATGCAAATGGCCTGAGCAACGGCACGGGCGCGCGCGCGGCAGCGGCAGCAGCGACGCCGGCAGCGACGGCGACGCAGAGGCAGCGGCCGCCGGTTCCGGCCAGGCAGAAGCCGACCCCACTGCGGCGCAGTCTGCGGCGGCGCAGCCGCCGGAAGGGGTGGCGGCCTCGGCGGCAGGGGCGGCGGCCCACCCTGGGGCGGACCCGTACGACGAGGCCGAGCCGGACCCCGCGAGGTGCCGCGCGCTCGAGAGCAGCCTGTGGGAGGTGGCCGCCCTGCGCGCCCACTACGACCCCCAGGTGCTGCTCGCAATTCAGGGTTTCATGACGTGCGGCCTGCTGCGCAGCGAGAGCCTGCAGCATGCCGTGAGCGTCAGCACCTGGGACAGCGGCTTCCAAATGTTGGAACCCCGAAGGCATCCTGTGGCAGTGTGTCCAGTCAGTAGGCGGTGGCGCCCTGCGAGCTGTGCCGCTGGCGCGCTGCATCTGGAGTGGGGATGGTGATCAGCCTGACCGCGCCCGCAGTCGGCAGCGCCAGGGCATGCACAGCGCTGCCGCCGTTCGTCACTGCCTGACTATTTGCCCTGTCCAGGTGGCGGCGTTCACGGCGGTGCTGGATAAGGACCTCGGCGACCGGCGGCGCACCGCCGAAATCGACGTCGTGCCGCTGCTGGGGGACAGCTACACGTCCCGCATCCAGGTGGGCGGGTTTTTAGGGTTTAGGGTTTGAGTGTGCCCTCGGCGTTCAGGGTTTGGAGGCAGGTGTGCCGCTCAGGACGAGGCGACGTGCAGGCTCCTGGTCCTCAGTGCTGAAGCTTGACACCCGATGTTGTCGTTGATTCGACATCCAGGCGGAGCTGAAGCGGCGGCTGAAGGCGGCGCCCACCGCCTTCTACGCCGAGCCGCCGGCGTCGCTGTTTTCTGCCAACGCCGCTGCGGAGATGCTGCCCGGCTGGGACTTCACGGCTGCTTGAGCGCAGCAGCACCTGCAGACTGAGGCATGTGGGACAGCGCCTGGGGGCAGGTCACAGCACCTGTGCAACATCCACATATGCTTGCAGACTCGTGTTTATGGGACAGTAGACCACACAGTAGCTGGATCGCTGTGTCTGAGCGCTGTGTCCAATCAAGCGTGCGTGCCAAGCTTGCTTTCTGTATGTTCACCAGTGCTGTCTCAGCAACCGAACCTCTTAGACCTTACAGTGTGCCCGTAACCGCTAGCGTACCAAGCCTGCCAACCGCACAGCTCACGCGACAACCGAACAATGCCAGACAGATGTCCGGCAGTCTGCTCGATCACCGCCATACCGTAGTGCCACTCACTGTCATCCACGCGCTGCCCTGGCCTGTGTTTACGCGCCTGAAACGCCAGAGACCCAACTATGTATGCGCAGCGATCAGATACTCACTACACATGGCTAGCACCACAACAAAGGATGCAGGTTCGAATGCAACCACAATGCTCCGAATGTACAGAAGGTCCAGCTCGTCAGCTGTGAAATGCGAAGCATGCGACTGCCATTGCCTCCACGCTCGAGTGTCCCAGCAAGCCTAACGCACATGCATAACTACCCCAGTTTTGAAACGTCCTTGTGCTGCCGCCCCGCCCAGTCTGCTCTGCGAACGATGCTGCACTCGTGGGACGCTTTGTGTGTGCCTCTGTATGGTACATCTGGATCCCATGCCGGAGCCCTGGCAGGCCGGGCGATGCGCACTGCATCCGGCTTCAGCGCGGGCTCTGCGTCGCAGCGACCGCCGTCTCGACCGCCGCGCTGCCGGGGGCCGGCTGCCCGGTGCCGCCGCCGCCGCCGCCGCCGGCCCCGCCCCGCAGCGCCCGCGCCTTGCGCAGCAGCCACTGCCGCGCGGTGCGCCACGCGATGTTGGGCGAGAACATCTCTGCGGGGGAGCCCACCATGTGGAACACCTGCAGCCACCAGGGGTCTGCGCTCAGCAGGGATCTTCCAAGATGACTTCAGCGACTGGGGCCTCGCGCAGATCCCAAAGTCAGCAACAGAGTCGAGTGCAACTCACTGAGCCTGGAATGCCTTCAATGGTGAAGAGGAGCAGGACATAACAAAGCCACCAGCATGCAGGACCCGAGCTCCTCAAACGGGTCAGCAGTCTGGGTACAGTGACTGACAGCTGCTGGCGCACATGCACAGCTGCTGTATATACAGCAGTGACGGTCGACCGATTTCAACCGTGCCGTCATGCGCAGGTTCGAGGCAGCAAAGCACGGGGCCCCACCCGCCAGAAGGTGAGCTGCATGACGGGGTCGTCGGCAGACACCGTCTGCACGAAGGCGAAGTAGCGCTTCAGCAGGGCCTCCACCGGCGACGCCGGCTTCTTGGCTGCAGCCTGCTGCGGCTGCAGCCCCTGCGTGTGCTTCAGGTCCTCGCCTGCAACGGCAGGACAGCGAAGCGTGAGCCAGCGCAAACTGCTCAAGGGATGTGTATGAGGCCACCACTGACACACATGTGTGATGTGGCCTATTGGTGCCCACACCCATGGACATGACCAGGGACATGCAGAACATGCTGTTTGCCTTCTGAAAGCGGTACCGCAGCAGCTTCAGCATGTTGGGAACCACACATGTGCAGCAACAGCAGCACAAGCAGCATGAGTGACTGCACCTGTGGCCAGGTTCCAGGGAAAGTCCAGCACTTCGGGCAGCTTGGCGTGGAAGGCCGCCGGGAGGCCCTGCAGCGCTCTGCGCTTCGCCGCGCTGCTTCCCGCTGCCTTGCCCAGCCGCGCCGCCGCCATGTCGCGCAGCTGCACCGCCTGCAGCACGCCCACCGTCATGCCCTGTGCCGGAAATACAGGCTTCAGTCATGGGTGCTACTTGTCAACGAGCGACACCCCACTGGCATGACGGCCGCTGTGATGTGGACACTGGCGTCGCTTCCAAGATGACATGCCGCCAACACACCCCTTGAACGACAGCAGTGTCGGGGTAGCAGCTGGAGCCAGGCAGTGCAGGCCCTGACAGTTGTACACGTCCTGAAGGCAACTGGGGATGGATTCATGCGAGGTTTCGCCTACTGACCTGGCCGTACACTGGGTTGAAGGCCGCGACCGCGTCGCCGATGACGCACAGGCCATCCGGCATCGTGATCTCCTCGTAGCGACGCCGGAAGTTGTCTGTGCGCTTGTCTGCAGAGCAGCAAAGGTTCAAGCTGGTGAATACCGGCCATGTCCAACAGCAAACCCTATCAGTACCCATGCCGACAGTGGAGGCACAGACAGCACAGCACCACCGCCGCCACCGCCAGCAGCAGCGGCAGCAGCAGCAGGCGCTCCAAGCAGATGTGACGATGCTGACGATGCTCTTGCACATTCGACAGAAGCCACACGAGGTGAGCATTCGCAACCAGCGGCAGGAGCAGTTGATATTAAAACGAGATTGTATATAATCTTGTTTCCAAAAAGACATTTAGAAAAAGATAAGATTAGCTCACAGCACATCACGGGCGTCAGCGGCGTCGCGTCCTTCAGCTTGTCGTACACGTCGGGCGCCGGCAGCGAGCGCGCAAAGTCCAGGAATCCTGCGGGGTCGCCGGGCGGGTGGTCCCCGGAGTAGCCGCTCAGGATCACCTGCAGCAGGGCGTAACTGTGCAGGGTTGAAGCTCGGGTTGAATCTCAAGCTGGACGATCTGTCCGAGGGCTGCGGCTGGCGCAGCGGCAGCAGCTGCTCTTGGCGTCAGGACACGTGCTGGCTGTGCGCTGCGGCGGGGGCGTCAGATGCATGCAGACAACATGGTGCTTTCAGCTGGCACTGCAGCGTGTGCCGTTCTGACGGGACGCAGGCCGGCTGGTGCGGACCTGGATCTTGCCGCCCTCTACCTCCCACAGCACAGCGCCGCGCTTGCTGGGCGGCGTCGCGAAGACCACATACGCCTTGGACTTATTGTCTCCCTGTCCATTCGACAGAAGCGTACCATGACGCGCTGGTTGTTTTCAGAATTTCGGAATGGAATGTGACAAAGCGGAATAGCGTTGTCTTGATGGTGTGTGGGAAAGCAACAGCAGCAGATTCGTTCGTACCGCATAGTAGTTGGGCGCATCGTACACGCATGTGCCGTAGCCCAGGTTAGCTGATATGGACACCTGCGGCAGACAGCAGAGTGACCTTTCAGTCGTCGAGCAGACGTCCCCGTCGCCGCAGCACAGTTACCGAAAGACGCAACTGCATGAAACTTGCAGTAGCGCAGCAAGTCCAGCACAGGTGGGCGCCCGTTCTGCCGGCCACCGACAGCCGGGCAGCTGCAGCCGCACACGGGTTGCAGCCGAAGGAGGGGCGCGGGGAGCAGTGCTTCCGTACGTGGAGCCGCGCCAGCAGCGCCGCCTCACCTCGGGCGGCTCCTCGTACCCGGCCGCGCCCGGCCAGGCGGGCGTCTGAAAACGCAAATTTGATTAGGGTTTTAAGGGGCACAGGGAGTCTCACCTCGGGCGGCTTCTCGTACCCGGCCGCGCCCAGCCAGGCGGGCGTCTGGGAGTTGCGCCCGGAGGCGTCCACCACCAGGTCCGCCGCCAGCTGGCGCCCGTCGCTGAGCTGCACCCCTGCAATCAGGAAATTGGAATGCTCAGATGACGGAAAGGGGGTCTGGGAGTTGCGCTCGGAGGCGTCCACCACCAGGTCCGCCGCCAGCTGGCGCCCGTCGTTGAGCTGCACCCCTGCAGACCCGGGAACCAGGTGTTCAGAGCACACCATGAAGCTGCAAAGCAGGACTGCCTCCAGCTGCGGTGCATGGGCCCGCCCTCTCCACCATTTGGAGCGATGCATTCTTGTGAATCTGAAAAACACGGGTGCTCTCCCCTCATTCGGGTGCTCTCCCCTCATTCGCCTTGATTTGAAATAATATAATACTTTGATAAAAGCCAAGAGACCCACCCGCCCTGAACACAAGGTGCCAGCTGAAGGGACACCACCTAGAATGCCGGCCTGGCGGCCGCATGCATGTCATGAAAGCCACCGCATCCGCCACTGCATTTCGCGTGACTGATGGTGTGAGGCAAAATGCTCGCTGGGTTCACGCCCGACCTGTGACGCTGCCGTTGCTGAAGGTGTAGCTGGTCGCCCGGACGCCCGACAGCAGCTCCAGGTTCTTGTTCTTTGTCACCTGCACATCCACTGGTTGCCATTATGCACATGACTCGTAACAACACACGGTTCGCAGCTCCTTTGAAGCAAAACTGTCCATCGTGTGGCAGCTGGGGCTGTCTGCGGCGGAGCAGTGGCACAGGGTGCAGCCACAGATGATCGGGAGCAGGAAGCTGGAACAGACAAACGGTAAATCCCAGCAGCAGCGCTTTGTCGCCTGGCGCCGGACAACTCCCTCGTACGACGCGCAGGTGGCGGTGACGCCGGCGCGTTTTCAACTATTGAAAAATGGGAAGTAGGATGGAGGAAGCAGCGGGTCGCACCTCGCGCCGCACGGTCGCCTCGTACAGCGCGCGGGTGGCGGTGACGCCGGTGCACTGGCCCGTGCCGTTGGGGCCGTCCACGTGGCGCCGGTGCATGTAGCGGTTGAAGTTGAACTGCGCGGACAGGAGCAGCGACGTCACCAAGGCTGCGGTGCATCGGGCAGGTGCATGTCACTGTCGGTCGTTGCGCCACGCGATGGCGGCAAGCCACTCGTGCTGCAACAGCCCCCTCCTGTCCTGTCCTGTGCTGAGGATGAGGACAGCTGCCTGGTGCGAGGGATGACGCACCGCGGTGCACTCCTCGATCCAGTTGACGCTGACGCCGCCGGCGTCCAACAAGGTCTGCTCGAAGTCGGCGCCGAACATCTTGCTGAGCTGCATCATGCCGCCCTTCAGCAGCAGGTGCGGCTGCGAGAACTGCGACACCCCCGGCCGCGACCGCCCCGTCAGCTGCGGGCACACACTAGATTTCAGCTTCCTGATAGCCCGCTACAGCAGCAGGCAGCATGACGATGTGACATTGCAGACACGATGATACATCTGGAAGCTCCCGAACCATGCAGCATAGCGATGGTAGTAGGCCATGCACTTGGCAGCGCCGGATGCATAACTGTGCCATACATGCCGCGCTGACGTACAGCTATGCAACTGCCTACCAACAGGCGCTCTAAGGACCTGCCGCCTAGTCATCTGCAGACTCGTGTGTGCGCACGCGTGCTTGCAGCGTCACAGTGCATGCGCACCTGGTCCTGCGACGCGTCCTCGGCGCTGGCGGGCGCCTTGGCCACGTCGTCCCGCTCCAGCAGGGTGACCTGGTCGAACAGGCCGCACAGCGCCTGCGCGGTGGCCAGGCCCGCCAGGCCCGCGCCGATCACCACCGCCCGCAGCGGCGCGTCTGCATGCCACGCACATGTTACCACAGGGAAGTCTGTGTGCGGACCAAGTTGTCATGGTGCAGAACGGTATGTGAAGGTACCTGCATGCACATTTTTGGACAGACCAGCGGGCACAAGACCACTACGCCGAGGTTAACAGCGAGCGCACCTGCGCTGTGCACTGTGGTGGCCTCCGGTGCCGCCTGGGCGCGAAGGAGCGTAGCGGCTCGTGTGCCTGCTGCCTGGTAGGACGGGGGAAGGCTTGCAGGCACTCTATCATGACGCCGGCCGCCTGCTGAGGCGTGACTGCATCTGAAGAGGCTTTGATCCACTGCCAGCCTGCACTGGGCTGCCTGCTGCCTGGCAGACCCAGGCGGCGGTGCTCCGCAACGATGAGTATGAGTAAGTATCATAGTCATGGTGCTGGTCTTTTGAGGCGCTGAGACTCTACACAGGCCTGCTGCACCTGGTGCATTTGGGCAAGCTGTAAGACACGGCCACGTCACCGCCACGTCATGCAAGTGGTCGCAAATATCTTCCAACAGTGATCGGCCCTGAAAAGCTGGAAGGGGCCCAGCTCCCAGTTGGGAAACCCTCTAACAGGGCCTCCAACGGTGCACGAGACCCTCCAGCCATGCACCAATATGCGGCTGCTCGGGAGTTGCGACACATGATGCAAGCAGGCAGACTCCTGGCAGCAGCTGCGCCAGCGACTGCTGGGCATGCACAGCCGCTGCAGAGCATCAGCTGAGCGTCAGCCTGTCCGAAGCGGTTGCTGTTGCCCTACTCCTGGCTCTCCTGAGGGATCCGCTGGTGCTCAAGATGTGCACAACTCGCAACAATCCCGAGACAAATTCAGACGTCCATGTATGTCGAGTCTGGAGTCCACAAATAAAACTATGGTAGGTTACCACAGCTGCATACTGCGCAGGGTCTGGCAACATGCTGTGAGCTGGTGCGCCGCCACAGCTGCGCCAGCTGCGGCCGGTGCACTCCACACAATTCACCACGCGGACCTCCGCACACTCCAGCTGTGCTTTCGTGCTGAACCCCTCAGCTGACATCCGCAATTGAGCAAGCCACCAAACCCTGCCGTCACTGCTGCCAGTGCACCCGGTGGTCCTTCTCCATCAGTCCTCATCAAGTCCTCAACATGTTGCTGCTCCCATGTTGAGATGGAGCACATGCCCCATCTGCTGCGGGCCGCCAAACCGACACTAAGAAGTCCAGCTGGCCGCTAAACCCTGGCGCCGTCAGCTCGGCCGGTGCACCCCGTGGTCCTCCATCAGGTCCTCCACGTACTGCGGCGGGTCGCCCTGTATCGCCAGCGCGTACGCGCCCGCCGCCTTCTTGCCTGCGGCCGGCGGTGCAGCACCCTTTGAGGCCTGAACCCCGCGGTGCTCTTTGGGTCAGGCCCTGCCAGCAAGGCGCCGGAAGCGTGGGCACCGCCACAGCACAGGAAGGCAGACCAGCCCCTGCGCGTGTTCAGCAGCAGCAGCAGCGGCAGCAGCAACAGAAGCTAAAAGCTGGGCAGTAGCCCAGACAACAGTGCGCCCGCGCCCTCCAGAAAACAAGATCAGGATATTGTCAAATGCGCACTCAGGTGCTGCCACTTGGCGGCCCAGCTGCTGGCGGGGTCCACCACCGACAGCAGCGACTGGAAGTTGGGCGTGGTGCAGTCCGCGACGCGCTCCCGATCGCCGTCCATGCCGAAGAACCCGCAGTTCTCGCACCCGCTGGTCAGAAACTGCGCGCAAACGACGAACCAGTTTGGCACCAGCTCCGGGGTGAAAACATGTCGCACCGAGTGACCTGCCCCCATTTCCCGTGCATGCTCAGGAACCCGCAGTGCTCGCACCCGCTGGCCAGGAGCTGTACGGTTCGACACATGCTGTTGTGACGGCAGCATCATGCACTGCTGCACAGGAGCGGTTGGCCGCCAGCGGATGCTGCCACGCATGTCGCAAGCACAAGCGCGGCGTTTGCTGCAAGCCACTGCTGTGCCGCGTTTGAGCGCATGCAGCTTGGCATGGTGCAGCTTCTGCTGCCTGCTGACCGTCTTGCATGTTGCACGGAGCAGTCACAGAGGCGCAGAACCGCTTCTTGCTACCTGCAGCAGGCCCACCTGGTCGAAGGTCTTGACCAGCTTGCAGCACACGCAGGCGCGCAGGCTCTTGCCGAACTCCCGCGGCACCTCCGCCTGCAGCGGCCCCGCCATCTGGGGCGCGTTGCGCAGGGTTTAGCAGGCGCAGCTGTCTGCCGCAATGTCAGCCCCAGACTGTCTGCGGCGGCGCTGTTGGCAGCAGCGGCTGGCGCCGGGTGCCTCAAGCCGCAGGCCGCCGCGCGGTGCTGCCCGCCGCTGCGGGACGGCAGATGCTGCCGGCTGCCGCCCAGCCCAGGCCCGCCTGACGCCGAGCTCCCGACGATGCCGCTGCAGCTGCTGGTGCTGCCACAACCGCCGTCAGGCCCGGGGCCGCGCAGTCGCGGCTGCGGACACCTGGCGTGCGCCCCTGGCGGACGCTGGGCGCGGCTCCGCAGGCAGAATGCCACCTGCGTACACCGCGTGAGTGGTGCACACGCTTATCAATATCCTTCGCTGCGCGCAGCCTGCAATAGGGGCGTCAGCGGCTGCACACTACAGGCCGTGGACTATGGCGGTCTGCAACACGACACAGAAGTATGGCTGCACCTCTGTTTGGCAGCGTCTGACTGCAGGTGCGGCCGCGCTCAAGTGAACCTGAACGCTGGCTTGAGGGCAGCTGCAGCGGGAGCGCAGCGTGTCAGACGCGTGTTTGCTGAGCAGGATGAACTGTAGATGTTGCCGTTGTGCAAATGACAAGTGAGCAGTCCTTCGAGATGCTCGAGCATGAAGAACTGCTTCCAATGCACTGCTTTGCAAGATCGCAACCCGCAGACTGGAGGACGCGCGTCAAGGTTCCTTTGCATCCATCACAACACTGGAATGCGATTCAGCTTCGTAGACGGGTTGCGGCGTTGTGCACAAACTTCTGCAGCCACTGGCTGACCTGCAATCCGAGGCGGCAGTGAGCAACATCCGGCAAACCGTAGACTGCGCCATTCCTGTGGCACCCGCGGTGCTTGAACTCTACACCTCTCTACTGCAGTCAGCCGCACTGCTGCCGTTGTGCCGCTGTAGCTTGAAGCGTCTGCTGGCCTGCGGCTGACGGCGCTGCAATTGCCGGCGGCCCACCCGCAAGCCCCGCCGCGGCACAGCCTGCGACGGTCTCTGCCACACAGCATCGCTGCAGGCCCTTCACCAGGCTAGACATCGGAGCAGCCGCGCCAGAGACTCCTGCAGAGCCACAGACAGCGAAGGCGGTAAGCCACCTGCAGCGGCGGCCGGCTGCGGCCGCCGGCAACTGACGAGCTCAGAGGTCAGCGGCGCCCGCAGCAGCAGGCGGCCATGGCCACGCTGGTGGAGCGCGTGCGGGGGCTGCAGGGCGGCCTGCCGCTGGACGCCGACGCGCTGCGGCGGCGCAAGGTGCATGCATAGTCACATGTGGTGATCTGCGGGTAGCGTTATGCCGAAGGGTGGCGGACCCTGTCACGGGTCTCTGCACAGCAGCAGCGGTGGGTTCTGCGTCATTTGGTGGTGAAACATCAGGTGCATGGCGTGTGCTTCGTTCGTTCAGTCACCCCTGCCAGCGTGGCTGCAGGCGGACGTCGCTGCCGGCACAGCGGTGACGGCGGACAACGTGGCGGAGCGACTGACACAGGTGCGCAGCCTGCATTCACGAGTGTTCAGTACAAGTGGAGAGTCATCACATAGCGCATGTGAACAAAGGCATATCAACAGCCAGCCAGCTGCGCTCACCCTGTAATCAGATCTGTTGCAGCACCAGCTGCAAGCCAGGCCGCAGCACACAACCCCACCGCTGACTTTCAACTCCTGCGCCCGCGACTCGCTGACCTAGCCGGAAATCTACTTCAACGATGCTCACTGTCGGTGTCGGCGGTGCAGGCGGTGGAGGCGGCTGACGATGCGGCGCTGGACGCGTGCCTTTCAGCGCCGGTGGGGCACGCCGCGATCCGCGGCGCGGCCGCCGCGGTGCCCGCCCCCGTGGCGGAGGCCGTGCTGGCGGCGGCGTACGCGCGCTTCAGGTGCTCAGGAAGGGTTGCTTTGTTGGGCTTCTCCCTCCAAAATGCTGTGCTCTGCAGCCTGAATCAGGCCAATGGTAGCGGCCTCATCCACAGCACAGGGTCGCCCCCGGCTGCAGGTTTTAGTCAGGCTGCCTGCCCGACAGCGCTGGCACGCGAGCGCTTGGTGCTTCCTTCATCCCGTATGATGCTGACCCTGACGAGAGGGCATGTGAACTTCGCAGGCGGCGGCCCGGGCGGGGGCGCCAGCTGGCGGCCTGGATCCAGGCCATCCTGCACGCGCACGCCGCCCACCTCCAGCAGTCCAGAGGTGCCGCACAGCACCGCGGCAGCGGCGCGCAGCACCGGACTCTCCAGCTGCAGCTACCAGTTTCGTCGGCAGTCTCCCACTGCCGTCAACTTGCATGTATAATAATTGCACTGGCTAGCACAGCAACAGCCTGAGCCTCTGCTGGCACCCCCGCAGACGCGGCGCCGACGCTGGGGGCGCTGCAGGGGGGCGTGGCGGCGGCGGCGGCGGCGCACGGGCCGCTGCTGGCGCTGTCGGGGCGGCTGCAGCTGGCGCTGGCGCAGCAGCGGGGGGCCGCGGCGCCGGCGCCGGCGCCGCTGCAGTTTGCCGCTGACGACGCGCCCCAGGTATGAGTGTGTGGTGTTGAGCGTCTCAAAGAGCATGTACAGGAGCATGCCCGGCTGGCGCTGGGGTGCTGGGGCAGCTTCAGCATGCGCAGCCGCAGATGCAGCAGCCAGAGCCCTCCCATTGCACGGGCACAGGCTCCGTGCAGCCTGGGTGCGGCGGACCGTTCCTTGTGATGCCAGAGGGGCTGCCAGCAGTGGGGGGTGCAGGGCGTGCGCATGCCCAGCGGCTCGTGACAGCCGCGGCGGTGCAGGCGGCAGCTGGCGTTGCGATGCGAGCACGGCTTTGCATCCGGCCACCTGTCGGTATCCTGACAAAGCCGCGGCCTGAGGCAACACGCCTGCCTTGCATGGAGTCTTGGGCATGACGGCGTGTCGCGCTTGCCGCAGGTGGAGCCGGCGGCGGCGGACGCGATGGCCGACCCTGTAGCGGCGCCGGCAGCGGAGTCTGCGTCCGACGAGGACGACGACGCTGGCGACGGCGACGCGGCCTGGGTCACCGACAGCAGCGATGGCGAGGAAGGTGGAAGCGGCAGCGAGGCGGGCACCAGCAACGAAGAACAGTGACATATGGCAGAAGCCTCCACGGACGGCATGGCACTTGCACATGCACGACCCGGTTTGTGCAATCCTGAGACGTTGCAAGGGTTCATCAAATGCGAAACAAGCTTCTGTGGAAAGCGCAGTCAGAACAGTGCTCGGTAGTCTTCGCACGTCTTACACCCTACTACACCCTGATCCCCTGGTGGCGGTTAGGTCGCACCCATGCCAGCTGTCACAATTGCGAAACGGGGAAGAATCGACGCTCTAGCGAACACCTGCAAAGTTTTGCAAAGCGTTCTTGTGCGGCTGTGTGCACAGGAGATGACTTCGCCCGACTGCAGCCGGGTGCATGCGAGTCCGGGTTGAGAAGCTGGCCAGGCAACAGCGAACGATAGAAAAGTAATTGCCTGAATCTGCAGCACCGCCGTGCTTTGTGTTTCCTGAGACGAGCTTGGCCTGCCACCACGGACGTCAGAATGACAGCCGCCATGCCGACGGCTGCATCTGCGTACCTGGCGCTGGTGGTTGCCCTCTTGAGCGGCGCCCAGTTTTCGTTTGCGCATGCTGCCGCCACACCGGGGTCTCGCACCACGTTTGGGCCGCCGCAGGGCGCAGACGCGCTGCACAGTCGGGTCCTGGCTGCTGCGGGCGAGCACGGCAACGCCGAGGTGAGGCGCCTGCGGTTTGGCGCTGCGTGTGCGGTCGGTGTTATTAGTCACAGTGGACCTACCGGGACCCTGCCATGCCGGGCGCAGTACGACGCCCGACATGCTGTACACGCAGCCGTGGTCCCGCCGCAGGTCGCAGCCGTGCTGGAACGGTGCAAGAGGCAGGCCACGGCGGGCCGCGGCCGGTGCTCCGAGCTGGACCGCTACATGGCGAACTGCATCAGGGTGAGCGCACAACGTGAAATTTATGCACCCGGAGCCGCAGCACTTGATCGATCGCAGCAGGCACACATCGCTTCCCTGCACTGCTGAACTGGTGCATCAGCCTGGCTGGTGGTGGAAGGACGCCTCCTTACCAGCTGACCAACCACGCACGTGTTGTGCCTCAGTAGTCGCCAGAAAAGCTGCTCTGTTGGCCAGACCCAGTGTGTACGCAAGCACCACGCACACCAGGCTTAGATTTGCTCACCTTAATGGTATCATAGCTGCTAATCTTCCGCGATTTGGGGTACAGGTCAATGTCATCAACAGCGACAACAGATTGCAGGATCGATGTTGGTGCAGACAGGTGATGCCTGATATTTTCGCAGGTCCACGGCCCGCAGTGCCTGCGCTGTACCTACTCGACCGTCACGAAGGTCGGCGCCAGGGCCTCCTGCTGCACAGCGGTGCGCGACGCCAAGGCATACGCCATCCAGCGGTGCCAGGTTACAGCGGCACCTGGCTACCAGCTCAGCAGCTCGCGCAGAGCGCAGCCCTGCCCTGCCGGCAGCGCCAAGGCTGCAGCGGGAGGCGGCAAGTGTGGTTCCTGCAGAGGCCACACCTACCAGCCCAGCCCGCGGCAGCGCAAGTGCCTGACCTGCCCAGCTGGCACGCGTGCCAATGCTCAGCACACCGCCTGCATCTCCTACCCGCCGGGCACGCAGCCTGGGCCAGGAGATACGCGGCGGCCCTGCCCCGCAGGCAGGTCCTGCTGTGCTTCTATCTATGCGTAGGATCAGGCGCTGCTGTGCCACGGGCGCACACATGCAGCATGGGCAGAATCGAAGGCAACAGCCAGCCACCGATATGCGTCTGGCACCGCAGGCACGGCGAAGGCCGGTGTGGGGGACTTACTGTGCAGCACCTGCCATGGCACCGCACCCGGCGGCGGCCAGCGGTACAGCAGCCATGCTGGTGCCACGACTTGCAGCGTCTGCCCGCCCGGCGGCAGCGTCAACGCGGCTAGAACGTCCTGCGGTGAGCTATGCTGCCTGCTGCATCAGCGGCATGCTACTGTATGTCACCTCTCTACCTGTTGTCAGGCACGCGAACGGCGCACCTGCGATGTGATCACCAGCCATGTACATCAACACCCTGTTTGCTTCCCGAGCCCAAGCTGTGGTTATCGTGGAGTCAGCAAGCTCTTTTCGTGAAGTTGACATGTACACCGCGTGCTTGCCACTCTTTGTTGTTAAGTGCTTTTATTGAGTGTTCACCCCTTGCAGCTTTGCGATCTCCTCCGCCTCCAAGACCGCCGCCTCCCTCCCCGCCGCCGAAGCCGCCTCCCTCACCGCCTCCAATGCCTCCCCCATCGCCGCCCCCATCGCCGGCCCCCTCCCCGCCGCCGTCACCACCACCGTCTCCGCCCCCAATGCCGCCTCCATCACCTCCCCCATCCCCGCCTCCCGCACCCCCGCCGTCGCCGCCCCCTGCACCTCCTCTCTCGCCACCACCCGCGCCGCCGCCGCCGCCCTCGCCACCTCTGCCCCCAGGTCAGTCATTGCAGCATAGCAAATGACGTGCCAGAAGCAGAAGCTTCAGCCATGGTCGGCAAATGAAGACTCTACAAAAAGTGAATGACCAACAAGTGGTGCAGATGGCAATGCTGTGCTGCGGTGGCGTTGCAGACACGCCACTGACTGGCTGCTTGTACACACTATATATACACATATGTACAGATGCCACGGATCGTTGCGCTCAACTACGTCGCAGCTGCGATGCAATTGGCATGCGCTTTCCTTGCACCGCAGTGTGCCTGACCAAATCGAGTGCCGCCATCTGCGGCGGAGGAGATGGCGACCCAACCAACGTTTTCTTGGTGGATTGCGAGGTGCGATGATTGATATGCTGGTGACCAAGTACCGCTGTGCAGCTTGCTGTGACACACAAGCATGCATTTTCGTGCGACAGGCTGCTGTTGGATGCCGTGTCAGCGATTGGGCAATTGTCCAAACGCATAAGAGCGTAACAGCACACGTGCAAGCTCGGCATCACATATGGACAATCGTGCGAGGTGCAGGTGCCATACACTGGAGGCGCCCGTGGGGCATATGAGACGTGCGCTGCCGCCGGCGCCACCCGTCTACAGACATGGGCCCTAGCCATCCCGGAGTTCACACCGGACAACTCTGCTCCGTTATTGGTTGCGCCCCGGGCCGATATCGCGGACATGATCATCGACTGTATCGGTGAGCCGTTGTGCCGAGTTGTAAGGCGATGGTACGTCGCAACCCATGCACCCTAGCGACATGACGGATTGTAAACCAGATGCGTGCACGCTGAGTATCGACTGCACACAGCACAGCCCCTGATCTGTGTTTAAGCTGATTTGTTGGTGATAGCTCTAATAATGGCTCTGGCGGCCACGCTCATATGCATGGCAGCCTGCTCACTGCAAGCACACGAGCTCTGCCTGCCTCAAAATCCCTCAAACGCAACATCGCACATGTTACCACGTTGCAGGGGACACCGCGGTGAAGCAGCCCTTCTTCAATTATGCCGCGTGGGATGGCACCCGGGTACGCTCAAGCTCTGTGGCAACTTGTGAGGCTGTCATGCCATGCCACACACCACGCACACATGAGGCTGGCACCACATGCGTGCGTGCGTTCGAAAATGCTGCGGGCGAGACGGACTCAGGCTTTGTAGCGCAGTGCACGCTCGCCATGCATGCATGCTAACAATATCATGCCGTCGGCCGATGCAGGACCCCGACTGGTGCCAGGGCTTCGCCTGGTGCGCTGAAATCGGGACAGCCGAGACGAAGAACACTTCCTCCTGCTCGCCAGACCCCTTGGCTTACGGAGTGGAAGCCCGGTCTGCCTCGTGAGCACTTGGTCACCTCGCTCCCATGTATGGTCGTCACTTGCCTTTTCTCGACCAGCTATGTGCAGGCGCCCTGCTTGATGTGACACCCTGGCAACCAGGCCTGCCAGCGTACGCCCGGTGCATTCACACAACCCTCAAATAACGAGGCCCAGCCTTTCATGCATGCGCAAGTTGTCACTGGCTGAATGCTAGCAACACAGGTGGAGTCGATCATGCCCCGGATTGTTGTGAGCAAGAAGTAACTCATGAGCCCTGAAACGTGGCATACATGTTGACCACAGGCCAATAACGGGAGCCACTTGCACCGGCAAAATTGGGACGATAGCACTGCCGCCGCTGTGTGCACAGTGCCCAATAGGGTGCCGCACCTGCAAGCCAAGTGCGTCAACAAGTCAGATTCAATGCATACGTGTCAGCACTTACTGCACACAGTAGAGTGATGCTGGGCCGCATGTCCAACATGTGTGTTCGAGTCGCACAGCAGAAGCAATTGTCATACTTGGTGGCCTCGCTCGCACGGTATGGCAACTGGATCTGATGTCCTTTGCAGCCACCATGGAGTGCGGGTCATGCGTGTCGGGATACAGCAAATTGGGTACCACCTGCGAGGCTGCGGTGGGGTGAGCTACATACTTGCGACTTGTGTCCAATCGTTTGTGCGGTGGGCAATACATAATGAAACGCACTTGAACGGGTGTGGCTGCTGGGGCCACGGTGTCTGAGGAGGACCCGCCAAACTTGAGCATGAAGTTGTGATGTCCGGCCAACTGCATGCTGGCAACTGGCATGTACTGTTGAGGATGTAAACAATATACACGGAAATGCCTTAGGACGTTGGCGTCAGCTGCGTGCAAATGAATGTGCTGTACATGGACGACTAGTTGACCGATGATCTGAGTCGCCATGCAGATTTGTTAGACACAATGCATCTTGCGGCATCTAGTGGCAAGGTGCCCAACAAGCCAGCCGGGCTGATCCCGCTTTGCTGCATGACCGGACCATATCTTGCACGTTGCTAGCAGTGCTGCGAGCGTCTGCAAGCAAAACCGCACACTCCCGACCAGCCTCAGAGGTCGCAACCCAGCCAAGCTATGCAAGGCCATTCGCTGCTCATGGCCCGGCGCCCACATCATTCACGTTGCCGCCGCCGTCCTCCACTTGATCTGTGGTGTCGCCGTCCAAGCTGGCGCCCCCACCGTCGCTCCCGCCGCCGCTGCCATTGCCGCCGCCGCCGCCGCCGCTGGCTGCAGGGCCGCTGCTGATGTCGCCGTCCTCCGCGTCGCTGGGCGCCGGGGACTGCGGGTTCTTGCGCGGCCGGCCGCGCGGGTTGCCGGTGCTGGTCGTTGGCTTGGGCTTCGGAGCCTGTGAGGTAGCAGCAGACACACTGTGGCGGCGGGGTTGTTGCAGCGCTGTCTCGTGCAACAGGCTGCAAGTGCCTATGGTGGCCTGACCAGGAAACGCCGCAGGAACGGGCGTGCACACAGGCAATGCCAGCTGATGCGACGAATTCACCAGCCACACTCGCAATTCGCCAGCCACAGCCAAGGTGGCTCCCCTTCAGTGGTGTTGAAGGCGGACACAGCTGCAGCAACGAATGTGTGCGCACCTGCCGCTTGCGGGCCTTGACGGCCGTCGCCTCCGCCGCCGCCGTGCGCGCCTCCTCGGCTGCTTCCGCCGCATCCACCTTGTCCTGTCGCATCTGGTCCTCCACCTGCAGCGGCAGACAAAGCAACGGTCAGGGTTGGTTGTTGCGACTCACGTTTGCTGAGACCCTCCCTTGTGATGCTGCCTGCACACGTGCCGGGCCACGCTAATGCTGCAAACCTCCAGAAGCAGAGCTGATAGATATTTCTGCACTGAGCAATTTCAACCTGACACGCTGACAGCTGGCCAGTGCTGCATACTAGCTCTGTGCTGCCACCCGGTGCACAGCCTCAAACTGACACCTGATCATAGACAGTAGCATGTGCAGAGAGCGTCAAGAACGGCACCTCCCGCCGCCGCGCGCGGGCCGCCTCCTGCGCGCCCGTCAGCTCCTCCCAGGGCTCCCGGTCCTCCGCTTCCGCCGTTTCCAGCTCCTCCTCGAACGCGCGCCGCTGCTGCTCCAGGGTGCCGTCCTGCCGCGCCTTCTCCACGGCCTCCTCCGCCGTCGCCATGTTGCGCTGCAGGGTGGAAGCACAGAGTACAGTGCACACTTCTGCAAGAACATGGGTGCTGGTGATTGGGTGCAGGCTCAGACCGCCGTTGCGGCTGCTGCTGTGTGTGCAGGGGTGTTGCACCCCTGGTCGCAGCGGCTTGCGGCAGAGCCCTACATTGCTGCGCCGGCCTGACAACCAAGCACCTACATGTGAAAATCAGGCGGCGCTGATCTGTCTCGCAACTGCTCGACACCTCTGAAGCCCGCCTGCAAGCTGCCATGTTTAAAGGCATGGCAACAGTTTATCACCTCTGCCTGCTCAGCCGTTCCCGTGCATCACGGCGCCCACCAGCAACCAGAAAGAAGGGGAGAAAACGCAGGAAACCCTGAACTCTGCTCACGTCGTACGTCGCCCACAGCTCCTCCATCTTCTCGGCGGCGTGCGCCCGCCCCTCGGCCCGCACCCGCTTGATCTCCGCCAGGTCGTTGTCCTCCACGAAGCGTGCAAAGAGGCCCATGCTGGCGGTCAGCTTGTCGTTGACGTCGCCATACACGCCCACCTTGCCCACAAAGTCCTTCAGGTTCACTGCAGGGCAGGGGCGGCCTCGTCAGCGGCGCTGCTGGCTCCTGTCGAACTTCTTGCATTTATAGTTGTGTACGACCATGCAGCTGAGGAAGGGCCCGCACGGCAGGCTGCATGCAGCTTTGCCAGGGTGTAGCTGCCACTGAGGATGGCGTGTGTCAAGCTGCCAAGCGCAACTGGGCACGCTGCACGCAGCTGTGGCAAGTCACTCTTGCACAGAAAGCAGGTGGCCGCCGGGCAGTGCCGGCGCACCCGGCAGGCAGTAGGCGAAGCTGAGGGTGACGCGTGTGCGCGGCCGGCCGTCCGCGTCCTGCCGCCGCATGACCGCGAAGCCCACCTGCACAGGCGCGCAAGGAGGGTCGCCCGTGCTGATGCCCCACGACGAGCTGCAGGCACCAGCTCTCTGGAAAGGCCGCAATATGACCAACCGCAGCACACAAGCTAGTGGTCTCCCACACACTGCCTGCCATGCTGCAGGTTTTGCAACTGCACCGCCGCCGCCGCCGCCGCCGCCGCCGCCGCCGCCACCGCCGCCGCCCTGGAGCAGGCGCAGGAGAGCAGGAAGCGGGGGGAACGACCGACCGCGCACCATGGGCAGCCCCTCGTGCGCCTCCTCGATGATCACCGCCTCGTCCCGCTGCAGCACCGAGGCCGTGCGCTCCAGCACCGTCCGGATCTCCAGCGTCGGCATCTGGCCTGCAGCAGACCATTGTGACATCAGTGACGGCGCTGAGATCGGGCACTTGACGGGGGACTGGTACCAGGCACCTGATGGGCTGCTGGCTGCATGCAGTCGCAATGCATGCATGCCTACTGCGGCAGTTGACCATGCTGTGCATAGTGGGCAGTCAGCAGGGCGGGAGGCGGTGCCGCACCCCAGCGGTACATTATGCGCAGCTGGCAGAAGCGCTCGCTCTGCTCCGGGTCGTCGCTGGGGATGACGCCCATCTGCGGGCGCGGCAGATACAACCGCTGACGGCATTTTTCGGGTACAGGGATATCGTACGGTACCGTGGTCAGGGCTTGGCTCGATGGCAGAGCAATGGCAGCGCAGCGGAGCTCACAGCAGGTTCAAGACGCCCATGTCACCTGGTGCTGTGGGCGCACAGTGTGACGTCCTCACAATCAGAAGGCTGGAGTATCAGAGGCAGCAGGATCCCCGAGTGGTTGGGGATCTGTCAAGCGCACCTCCTGGATGAGCGGGAACCACTGGCAGTAGTTGATGCGGTCGGCCCACACCTCGTAGCACTTCTCCAGCGGCGCCTCCACCATCACGCTGACCTGATGGCACAAGGACACGCCAAGTTCTGGAGAGTGACGGGCATGCAGGCAATCACACGGGCTCCCAACCTCCTCGGCGGATGTTGCTGAGCTGCTCCGCCTGCCTGCCACGGCCTCAACAACCTGACTTCGAGCAGCTGGCACAGCTGGTTAGGTTCTGTGCTGAGGAGTTGCTCCAGTCGGCAACCCGCCAGCGAGGCACCAAGCCCAGTGCCCCACCTCGTGCTTGAGCTGCTCCTCGGAGATCTCCACGTAGTCCCAGGGCGTGAAGCCCATGTGTCCCCGCATCTCCTCCAGCTCATTCTCGGCCGGGTCGCCGAACACGTCCTCCTGGCGCGTCGGCCGGGCGCCCAGGTCCTGCACAAAATTGCGCAGCGACAACTTGCGCCTTGCAGCACAGCACAGCGATGAAGCTGTGCTTTGCCATACACGCACTACAAGCACTGACAACCAACAGTGCCTTGACCGGTCGCCAAACCCAAACCCTACCTGACAGCATCCACAGCTTGCGCCCTGCCCGACTGCCCCACTGCAGCTTGGCAGGCGTGCGCTGACACACCTGCTGCGATGCCGTGAGCACCCCTCTTTGATGTCAGCTGTCACCCCTCTTTGGTGTTAGCCTTTGTGCTCCCACCTCCATCATCCGCTGCCGCTCCTCCGCCCGCAGCGCCGCCAGCTCCCCGGGCGTGATGCCGTCACATGCTAGCACCTAAACCCTGAACCCTGCCCCAAACAGCCCAGGGAAGTCCCCACCTCCATCATCCGCTGCCGCTCCTCGGCCTGCAGCGCCGCCAGCTCCTCAGGCGCCAGGCCGTCCGGGTCGTCGTCCTCATCGTCTTCCTCCGCTCCCGGGCCGCCGCTGCCCGCCGCCGCGGCGCCGAAGCCGCCGCCCGCCGTGCCCGCTGCCTCTTGGCCGGCCCAGTCCATGTCCTGAAGTCAAGATGTCAGGCTGTCGTGCAGTTCCGATTGGGGCGCTGCATGCTGGGGGCTTAGCTTGACTGCCGCACCGTGCGACATGTCACTGGCAGCATTGTCAGCAATACCAGGATAACGTCAGTCTTGAACCGAACACGCCTAGCAGAGCGTTTTGATGGAAGCCGACTGGCTGACACCATTTCACCTGGTCCAGCAGGTCGTCCGGGCCGCCCCCAGCTGCCCGCCCCGCTGCGGCTCTGGCGCCGAAGCCGTCGCCAGCCAGGGGAGATGCGCCGCCGCTGAACCTGTCGTCAGCGCCGCCGTACATGTCTCCATTGCCGCCGTACAGCTCTCCACCCTCTGCCCACTCCGCGCCCCCCGCCGCGCCGCCGCCGCCGCCGCCCCGAGCGCTGAACTCGCCGTCATTTGCCGCCGCACGGCACAGCCGCGGCGCCTTGCCGGCTGCTCTGCTGCTGCTGCTGCTGCTATGTGCAGGGGCTGCTGCTGATAGCCTGCGAGATGGAGCAGCGGTGATCAGGCAGTGTGCTCACCGGCGCGTGATGCAGATCATTGGCGTCGGGCTGCCAGGCAGCCGCAGCTGATTTCAATGAGGATGAGAGCTTCGCAGATGTCAAGCATCGGGCTGTACAGCCCTGTTATGTGCTCACCACTGATGTCTTTGTTGATGTTGCCACGCCGCTGCAACGCAGTTATGCAGGTGTGCTGGCAGTCTGAGAGCGCTTCTGCCTTCGAAGCACGTGCTGTGACATTGCAGGCCCCGCTGTAGCGCTGTGCTGCCCGACAGGCGCCCTGCAGAGGCGTGCATGTCTCGCGTGTCGGAACCCGGCGGCCTGTCTGACAGATCGCCTTGCAAACGCTGCCAACAGCAGACGGTAAACCGTATGATGTGTGAAGCTCGTTGCCGTCTCCAGGTGCTATCTTTCAGTGATCAATGGTTGTAGGACGCCTGCTCTAGGTGTCGGTGTTCTCGGATGCAAAGAGTGCAGCTGGTCTTCAAGTGTTAGATGAGCTGGCTATGCCAGACGATACTAATATTCAGTTGGACAGAGATGTACATGTGTCTAGCTGATCAGAGAAATAAGCGACGCTGCTTGTGCTGGCTGTCTCCTTTTCTGCAGCGGTTCGGCCCCCTGATGCTAGCCTCCGGTACGCCTTCGGGCGCACATAGGGACATTTGTGCTTGCAAGGTCCTATCGCCAGAGCCGGTGTCTCAGTGCTTGTCTCAACGCAGGCACAAGCTGCAGGCTGCCCTCCTTTGTACAAGCTGAGGCGGATCATGCAGCATTGATCGATGCTGCTTGCGGCGCTACGATGCACTGATCACTCGCCTGGCCGCAATCAGCGATGAGCGATGGCCTGTGCGACAGAGCGCCCTTCGAGGCACTCCTGCTGTCGGCCACGTCGGCCACGCTGTGTCACGCGCTCATCAAGGCACAGCTGCCGGGTGCGTCATGGCCGTGTCATAGCATCGCTGAACTTCTGGACAATATGTCCATGCTGGGCTTCTGACAAGACTTGTACGTAGAAGCCTCCCGCGGCATCTGCAGCTAAAGAAGCTGTCAGTACTGACATAAGGGGTGGCAGCATGCTGGCAGCATTTGATGCCGATGTGATGCTTGGTCAGCAGGTGGCTGGACGGGCGCTGCAGGGCTGGCCGGGCTCACGACGGCGGCGCTGCGGCAGGAGCTGCTGGTGTGCCCAGCCACTGCAGGTGCGGAGTGCTGCACATAGCCGCGTCTGCTGCTGCAACAGACCCTGCAGTCTGGCTGGATTCACTCCGGCACCACTCGTGCTGTGCACGCAATATATCAACGGCCAGCAGCACCTGCTGCGCAGGAAGCTTCGGCTACCAGACGCGGGAGGCGGCCTCGGACGGCCTCGCAGTCGGCGCTCTGGCGGTGCCGTGGGCGTTTGCCGGGCTGACCGTGCTGCGGGGTGTCTCCAGATCAGCTGCTGCAGCAGCGCAGGCAGCGGAGGCAGCCGCAGCAGGAGCGGCGGCAGGAGCAGTCAGCAGCGGGACTGCCAGCATGCCGCCGCAGCACGGGTTCCCGCTGCTGGCGCTGACGGCAGCGGCGGCGGCGTCGGCCGCCATGCTGCTGCTGCTGCTGTGGCGGCGGCAGCGGGAAGCGCAGCGGCAGCAGAGCAGAGCAGCAAGGCAGGACACAGGCCCTGTGCGGGGAGCAGCTGGGCAGACAAGCAGCGGCGGCATGCAGGCATCAGTCGGGGAAGGCGGGGATGAGCCGGCACATTCGCAGAACGGTGTTTCCAGCCGCAGACTCGCAACCAGCACTGCCGGCGATGGCATCACAAGCAGCAGCAACATGAGCTGTCAGCTGCGGCCCCATCGTTCTGCCACACAGGAGCAGTGTCACATCAGTGGCGCTTCTGTCGCGGTCAGCAGCAGCAGCAGCAGCAGCCCTGCATCACAGCTGGTGGCTCTGGCGGCGCTGCTCCTGGTGCTGCTGGCGTGCGCGCAGTGGCTGATGGCGCACGGCCCGGTGCGGAGATTGAGGGGCGGCGGCGCGGCGGCGGTGGCGGCAAATGCGGCGACGGCGGCTGCGGCGATGCACGTGCTGCTGGACCGCCTGCCGCGCTGCTTCACAGTAGGTGGGGCCTCGCACAAGAGGGATGGCGCTTTCTAACGTTTTAGCCTCTGTTGGTGTGCTCTTGCCAGCATGTCAAGATGCCATGCCACCAGACAGAGGATATATCGTGACGGTTCAGCTACTCATCCTACGAGCAGCTGTCCAGTTCCTACACCCTGCCTACACCCTGCGCGGCTGTCGGCCACACGCTCACGGCTGTCTGCGGGAGCCGCAGGCGAGGCGATGGTGGCGGCGCAGGCGCTCTCGCTGCTGGCATGGGACGCAGGCGCCACATTTTTCCTGAACCCTAGCAAGCCGGCGCTGGTGGATCACCTGGGGCGGCTGCGGCCGGCGGCCGTCGGCCTGTTCGTCGAGGGGCTGCTGGTGCGTCGCGGGAGCCGGCAGCATGACACTGCTGAACCTTGTTGTGATGTATGGCCACTGCGGTAGTATCTGGCAAGTGGCGTACTGTTGAACAACACGGCCATGGTGTTCGCCTGAATACTGCCTGTAACATCTGCTGGCAACATCATCAGTGTCTGGTGGCAGCTGCAGCTGCAGCCGGTGACAGTTTGCTGCCTGCTGCAGGTGTGCATGCTCGCTGACACTGCCGCGTGCTTCACACGTCAGCAGCAAACATAGGTCCTGGCCCACAAGCAGTGTGGACTGTGTGCACGCACTTCTGGGCGTGACTGGTTTGCTGTCCTTGCTGCGCAGGTGGCCGTGCTGGCGGCGGCACTGGCGGTGGCGCCGCTGCTGCCGGGGCTGCGGCGCGACGGCGGCACTGGACTCTCAGCCGCATCGCGCCGCCGCCGCCAGCTGGCGGTCTGCGGTGTGCATCTTGCATTCATCCGATCTGACCACCGCTCCCAAAGCGCCCTGCCACCACTTTGTCAGCAACGGCAGGTGGTCATCTCCGGCGGCAGCATTGCAGAGCATGCTGCTCGAAAGCCATGGGGCGAGCAGCTGGTACCCTCACAACATGTGCAGCAGCAGCAGCAGCAGCAGCAGCAGCAGCAGTACAGGGTTCTATATCGAATCTGTATTCATGTTTGGCAGGCGCACTGTGCGTCGGCGCGGCTCTGGCGGTGCAGCCGGCAATTTTGGCGGTGCGCTACGCCGTGGCGGCGCCCCAGGGGGGGCCGCTGGTCGCGTACTGGGTCGCGCTGCTCGCCGCGGGGCTGCCCGCAATGCACGGCATCGCGGCGGCGCGGCGGCTGCCGATGATCCTCATCCGCAAGGTGCCTGTCCTACTGTTTGGTGCACGCATTGTGCATCTGCTTCGTACTGGTCATCAACCACTCAGCAGAGCGTCGACTAAGCGTGCTGAACGCCTTTAAGACACTGTCAGCTCCGAGGGTTGTTCAGTTGCCGCGTCCCCTGCTTGCTCAGAGCCGCTGGTGGCACAGGCGCAGGCTTGCCGCAGCGTTGGCAAGTTAATTGGTGTCCTAGCACAGCTGATGCCACCTGCTACAGGGGTAGTGCTTGTTGGCGGCTGCTCTGTCTGCTCCTGCACTGCTGCTTGCATCACCAAATACTCCCGATGCTTCGACACCCTGCTTTGCCTCCCTGCAGGGGTACCACCTGCTGGCGGCGGCGCTGTTCGCGCCCGCGCTGCTGCTCGCGCCGCAGCTGCTGGCGCTGGCGCTGGGCGTCGCGCTGGCGGCGATGGTGGTGCTGGAGGTGGTGCGCCTGGCGCAGCTGCCGGTCATAGGTGTAGTCCCCCCCTGCCTCTCCTCCACGCCTACAGCGCTGCTGCTGAGTGCGGGTGTGGCAGGCAGCCCCGCTGCCGCCTGAGTTATAATCCTGGAGCCTTTCAGGCAACCTGAGTCGGTGGTGAAACAGCCTGCCATGCAAGACAAAGTCAGATCTGGTGACCAATGGGAGGCGAAATCACATGCGGTTGATGAGGACTCGAGTCAAACGGCTGCCGGCGCAGGCTGGCGGCTGCAGGCGTTCATGATGTCGTTCACCGACGGCCGCGACGCCGGCCCGCTGCTCGTGAGCCACGTCAGCCTGCTCACGGTGCGCTGTGTGCAAGCACCTTGCGACCCTACCATCTAAAGCCACATCCCTGCGGCGTCCTGTATGTCCATGTGCACTTGCACTGTGCATGGGCCAGTCCATTCATTCAAGCCAATCTTATTTTCGCCACAGGGCTGCGCGGCCCCGGTGTGGCTGGCGGCGCTGGGCGCCGGCCACCACCTAAACAGCGCCGGCGCGTCGCCGCAGCTGTACTGCCCGCACGGCGGCGCGGTCGGCGCCGGGGCCGGCGGCGGCGGCTGGTGCCGCGGCAGCGTGCACCTCGCCGCTTTCGCCGGCATCGCGGCGCTGGGCGTCGCGGACGCGGCCGCGTCGGCCATCGGGCTGGCCGTCGGCCGCCACCGCATCTTCACTGGTCTGCCGCCACACACGTTGATGCCATGAGCTTCGGGCTCTAGCATGCGATCCATGCTGTGAACGGCGAACACAAACCGACGTACTGCATGGATGATATACATGCTGCTGTTGCGCCAAGCGACATGCTGCAGCTGCCACCATTTGTGGCAGAACAGGGCCCACCTTATAAAAGTGTGTATGGACTGCTGGACTCTGAACCACACTCCAGGCAGCCGCAAGACGGTGGAGGGGACGGCGGGCGGAATTCTAGTGACGCTGGCGGCGTGGGCGGCGCTGCTGGCGGCGGCGGGCGGCGGGGCGCTGGCGGCGGCCGCGGCGCCGGGCGCCCCAGGGTGGGCCCGCCTGGCCGCCGCCACCGCGGCGGCGTGCCTGCTGGAGGCCTCCACCACGCAGCTGGACAACGTGTTCGTGCCGCTGCATCTGTTCGCCCTGCTGTGCCTGCTGTGACGGGGGGGCTCCAAGTGCTGAACCTGCACAAAATGACAGAGGCGCAGGTGGGCAGAGGCAGCGTGACATGATTGGCTGTCAATGCTTTTGGAGATGCTCGATTTTAGTACATCTAGGCCTAGCGCATTTGGCCCGAGGTTTGCACAGTGGAATGCACTTATGGTTTTGCTCCAATGCTTTTGGTTGTCTGATAGATTTGTGTGTCTCAGCTAGAAATGGTGCAGACTGGTGAGTTGGCCAGGAGAGTTTCGCAACACAGACGATCGCGAGCAGAGTTTACCTCGCACAGAGCAGCGTGAGGATGGCACCATCGCTCGGTTGCATGCCGTTGAACGCACATCCACAAACTTGCTGGACACACTTGACACACCCAGCCTGATGTGGCTTCGTGGAGACATTTGTTGCTGCGGACTCATTTTGGGAGCGACAACTACTGGAATGTAACCCACCGTCAAAGCAGTGCACACAGCAGCCAGCATAACCATCGCCTGCTAGAAGCAACACTGGGTAGCCCGCCAATACCACTGCAACTGCAGCCGCATATTGCTGACGACAACGCTTCTACACCCCTAGTTCAGGAGGAGCTGCTGCATGCGGGTCCCTCTAGCCTGGCTCCGACTGCTGGCCGAGCAGCATTGTTGCAGCAGCTGTGTCATGACGCGTTTGCCGCCACTTGCTGGTCTGTGCGCAGGTCAGGCGACCTGTCGAATGGGATGCCGTGTGCCTGCACGTGGCATCGGATCAGGATAGTTTCTGGAACTTCTCTCTTCCCCTGAGGAGCGGCTGGGTCCGCAGTGCAGGGTGCACTTCACGACAGGGCGAAAACACTCGCATGTGTACTGCAAATTATACCACAAGAAACCTTAGTGGACAGCAGGTTCAAATGTACAAGGCTGAGCACCTGCAGGATGCCGGGCGTAGCATCGCGCCCAGCAGCTGTCTCCAGGATGACGACCTGCACAGCGATACAGCTATCTGACACCGCGGCTGCATGCAGATGACCCTGACAAGTGGCGCATGCCGTGCACCGTGAAGCAGCCGGTGCAGATCACACACGAGACGTGGTTCGGCAAAGAGTGCCTCTTCAGCTGTCGGGTGCCCCAGGTGGCTGGCCTGTTGAAGGCTTCAGGATACAGCTGCTTCATCGTAGGACGTCAATCTATACCCTACCTGGTCATAGTCCAGGTCCAGGCGGAGGAAGGGCGTCGTCGCGCCGTCGATCGCCGCCACCACCTCCCGCAGGTTGCCCACCGGCTTGTCGTTGATGCGCAGGATCTGCAGTAGGGAGACGCAGAGGGTCACGGTATGAACGGATCCAGGATGGGACACAGCTGTGCTGCTGCCTGCCTTCGGCAGCAAGGCAGCCCCAGATGCAGGCTCATGCCTCAATGACCTGAGCCAGGAGCCAATGGAAGAGCAGTTGCCCCCGAGTGGACAGACAACCGAAAGAGCCACCACATTGAGAGCTGACTCAGTAGGACAGCTGCGCTCGGAAGGTGACAAACAAGGTGGGAAGGCCAGGCGGATGCGGTGCTTTGCTTCAGACATGGTCCAACACTGTCATATCCGTGCCTGCGTGTTGACGATGTCCTCGAAGCCGATGTTGATCTCGGAGGCGAGCACCTGGCCCACCACCACCACCTGCTGCGCCGCCGACCCGGCCCTGTAGCATAATGTGCACCGTGACGTCTCGACACAGCACACAGCACCACGGACTGGTCAAGCAAGCCGGGGCTGCGAGTGCAAAGCCTTGCAACTGTCAGTGGGCAGGGCAGGGCGGTGTAATGCAGGGTGGGAATGGCGGAAGGGGCGCACATGGCGTGCAGGAGCTTGTCCAGGATCTTCACGGGCGAGTCGAACTCGAACTCCTGCAGACACGTCGAAGATACATGTCAGCATTACGGCACCTGCATCGGTCTGCCAGGTGGGCAGCTGCATGTCCCAGCTTGAGTGTGGAGTACTACTGGTTGGCAGACGCGGAATCTGCGTGCTGACTTGCCAGGCACGCAGTCCGGCAGGCTTGCAAGGAGCTGCACATGCAATCCCCTTTCTTGAGCCGCATGGTCAGTGTGCTGACCTTGCCATACTCGGACTTCAGGTAGGGCACCGTGACGGCCGTGAAGACAAAGCCGCTGAAGATGAAGTAGCTCGGCGCCGCGCCCCTGCAGCAAAATGCACACGAGTCTGCCACAGACCGAGAAACGGACGCCCTTGTATGCTTGGGGCAGCATGAAGCTGCAGCAGCAGGGTCAGTATGCTACTGCTACAAACCGGCCCACCCAGCACTGGCTCGGAGCTTTCATTGCATCGATTCCCACAATGGCTGGTTCCGGCCAGTGCTTGGCTTGCCGACATGGTTTGGCAGTAGCATCAGGGTGAAATTCCTGAGCCCCTCACAGCCACAAGCAGCACGCCAAGTAGCACACGTGCGCACTTGAGGTGGGAAGGTATGAGGCGGTGCGGCCCCTTGAGCTGCAGCACCACCTTCGACATCTTGCCGTTCCGCAGGATGCGCAGGTGCGCCTGCGCCAGGCAACAGTACTTGCTGTTATGCCCGGGACACAGGAAAGCTGACAAATAAGAAGGTTTGGTGGCGCTATGGCCACAGTGATGAGCCGGGCGATCACGCAGCATGCAAAGCAGGCAGCCGGCGCTGTCTGCTGTCTGAACCAGGTGTGCCGGACACATGCCGTGCAGAACGCCGCGGTCACAGTGGCGATGCGCACAGGCTGCCAGCGCACCGTGTCGTTGTTCTGCTTCTCGGAGATGAGGTAGCTGAAGTTGATTCGCTCGCCCGAGCGGAACGCGACCGTCCCGTCATACCTGCAGATGTTTCAGTGTGATTGGGATGCAAGGCAATGTCAGTGCAGCGACATAGTGTCTGTGCGCTGAAAGTGGCTGCTGGCATGCCAGGTACAGCTAAGCAATGCACGGCGAATGCTGGCATGCTGAGGTGGACAGACAGCTACTGCTAAGCAATGCTGGGCATGCGCAGCACGCTCTGCTGTTACAATGTCATGCGTGGATATGCCGAGCTTGCTGCAGCATGCGCCTGGAACCACAATATAGAAAGCGCACCCGATCTCGGTGTCGTCAAACTGCATGAGGATATCCCCCTTCCGCAGCACCTTGCTGGTCGGGCATGTCGGCTCCACTCGTCTGCAGGCAAACAAGGCTAACATCACCCAGCACACCTGCACCAAGGGCCATGTTGCTGCATCACCCTCCACATGGGCATCAGTTACTGGTGATGCGGGTCAACACGATGGCAGCCGCGCGTGCAGCACCTCAGCACTGCATGGCATGCCCGACGCTTTGTGCATATCATGGTTCAGCAGGCCCATGTGTAGTGCAGAGCGTGTCCACCGGTTGGATTCCATATAGGGCACCCGGTGTGGTCTGGGAAATGTTGGGTGGATGACAAGCCGCACCTAACCAGGACGCCCTTCTGGCCGGGCTTCATGCCCAGCGCCTGCTGCAGGGTGGGCGACTCCAGCTTCTGCCACTCTATGCCCAGCGCGGGGAAGCCGGTGTACCGCCCGTTGCGCGCAAAGTCGTCGATGAAGTGGTGGATCACAGGCGGCGGGATGACATACCCTGCAGTACAAGCAGTAGGTAGAGCTTCAGCAGATTGGACGGCTGAATGAGATACCTGCAGCAACAAGAGTCTGTTGGAAACCAGAAGGCTTCCACATGGAGGCTGCAAGCACAGAACCAGACGAGGAACACTCGGTGTGCCTGGTATGACAGCAGGTGGCACAGGCGGGGCTTCAATTGGGCGGCTCTGCTACATTTCAGGTGCTCACCGATATTCTCGGTGTCCCCATCCTTCAGCGACTGGAAGGCGATGCCAACGCACTCCCCTTTGTGGTTGAATGCCGGCCCGCCGCTGTTGCCGCCTGCGATGGCGGTCCACCTGACAGTGTCAGCCGCCGGCAGGGACCATGCTATTTTTGGGCTGGTTTGAGACGTGCTATTCGGTCCTGGGGTATACATCTGGTGCTGCAGGCTAGGACAGGACCTCTACGTCAGTCCAGCGTCTGCGAGCTATGCCACAGTTGTGAGCGGGTGCACAAGCAGGATGGTGGATTGGACACCGCTTGACAGTGCCAGCATGAGAATGGATGGCAGATGAACGGTATAGGGTTTGGAGTCTAGGGTTTAGGATTTGACGCACTGTTGATGGCGGCGTCGATCTGCATGCCCAGCAGCTCGGTGCTGCCGTGCACGTAGGCGGTGACCTCGATGCGGGACACCACGCCGCTGGTCACGCTCTGGGAGTCCCCGCCGATGGGGTACCTACCACAGGAGAGTGCAATTGATGGCTCTGTGCATGTCACGAGTAGCCCTTCAGTCACGGGAGGCGTTAGACTGTGTATGTATGGTGCATGGGTCACGCAATGTGGGCATCAGCACAAACAAGCACATTACACTCCAGCTGTTCCTGCTGCTGGTGTGACAGCTACAACGGTTCAGAAGCGCAACAGCCGGAGATTGACAGCGTCGGTACCACCCGCACCCGATGACGAGGATGCTGTCCTGCAGGTGGGGCAGCGTGCCGAAGCGCACCGGCTCCACCCCCTGCCAGAAGGTGGGGTCCTTCACCGTGAGCATCGCGATGTCGCACTCCGTGCCGATCGCGAGCACCGTGGCGACGAACTTGGTGTCGCTGCCCCGCCGCCGCACCTTCACCTGCAGGCACCCAGCGAAGGGATCCGACAATCCAGGTTCAATCCTTCTAACTGGCTGCAGACCCATAACTGGCTGCAGACCCATAACTGTGTGCCGATCCCCCGCCGCCGCACCTCCACCTGCGATGCACTGGTAGAACTGACAGACAGTGACCGTCAGAACGGGTACGAAGCCTTGACAGTTGCAAACGACCCATGACTGGCGTTGCTGCCGACCCACACTTCCTCACCTGCACATCACAAACGCATCAGCGGCCACCCGCAGAGCCAGATTCAAGGAGCCTGGGTGACAAGCTGTGCAGCACTTCGAAACATCAGCATATCATGGGCTGAAATGTCCAAACAGCTGCCAGCCATGCTTGCCGGCAGCAGCAACATCACTGTGCCACGTGATCTGCTGTGCTGACATTTACGAGGCAGCCGCTACAACACTGAACCCTATACAATGGCCAGCGGCCTCTGAGTTCAAATGCAATCAACAGCACTGTCACTTGCTGTTAACGTGCTTTCCACCCCGTCGTCCTGCAGTGCACTCTTGAGAGCCACACCCAGCTAGCAATACCGTCAGCTGACCAGGAACCAACCTGCGAGTGGTGGTCCACGCAGTGCGCGTTGGTGAGGATGCGGCGGTCCGGCAGCAGGAAGCCGCTGCCGGTGCTGCTGAACTGCCGCTTGCGCTGCCACGGCAGGCTGTAGTTGGGCTCGCTGTGCACGCAGAACACCTGCACCATGGGCAGGCAGCCTCGCACAGGATGTGCAACCAGCGGCAGCAGGATTGCTGCATTGCTTGCACACCTGGCTGTCAGCACCATCATGGACTATCTCCCCTCCAATAGTGGGACTGTAACACCCCAATCCACGTGCCGCCTTGCCACCAAGTGCCCACCTTCACGACGGACTCCCCCAGCCGCGTGATGTCGCGCTCGCTGCCGATGTCGGGCTCCGCGGCGTCCGCCTGCATCCAGCGCGAGGGCGACGCCGCCCCCTCCGGCGCCTCCGCATCGTGCACCGTCCCATTCTCTGCGCCATATGCGAGTTCAGGGTGTCATGTTCAGGGCTTTATATCCGCCTGCACTTAAAACACAAACGGGTGCCGGCGGCCCCCCTACTGCGTACTTGCAGCCGCACCATTCCACTCTCAGCCACGGACAGCTCCTCGCAGTTTGGAGGGATCATGTGGTGCTGCACCAACACGCAGAGATGCCTGCTCAGATGCCTGCCCAATGGCATGGTGCTGCTGTGCTGAACTTGAGCTGGCTATGGGACGTGTAGTGTGCACCTGTGCGTCGGGTGTTGCGGCGCTTGCGGGGGCCGCCGGCCGCCGCGTCCGCCGCCGCCGCCTCGTCCACCGCCACAGGGGGGGCGCCCTCCCGCGGCCGCCGCCGGCTGCACACCCACAACACCACCACCTCACGTGCTGTGCTGAGGTGGCGTCAGGGGTGCGCATGGCAGGAGGGTTCGGTCACGCGCACAGCAGGCCGATGCCTTCGCTGAGCAGGGGTCGGCGCGACACCAGCCTGTGAGCGGCATCCTCTGCAGCTGCATTAACGACATATGGTGCTGGCGCCGGCACCACTGGTGCTTGTAGCTGCCATCAGACATGCCCCGCTTGGGAGCTGCGGCAGCTGCCCGTCTGGACATGTGCTAAACTGCCCATGGCCCACCTGCTGGCCAGGCGGCCCGAGGGGCTGCGCTCCTTCAGGCCGGCCGCGCCGCTGGAGTCGTCTGCCGCCTCGCCCTCGCTGCCCGGCAGCGGCTGGCTAACCACCTGGGTGTAGGTACAGCTGTGTGAAGAAACGACAGCTTGGCATGTTCAGTGCGGCCCGCACCGTACATTGAGACATTCGCAATATTACAACAGGATGCTATGAGTCCCACCCCCAAGGCTTTAATGCACACAGCACGTCGAGCCGATCAATTTCGGCTGAGCACTCGTGCAGCGGAGGCAAGCCGCTGGAAGGGCATCGGCATGACATGCCGGCAACAGCGAGGGGTGAAGATGTCCGCAGCATGTCTAGCAACCTACCAATGCTGCGTCATTCTCCGTTGCTGACGGCGAGAGAAGCAAACACATGCAATGGCACAGCCAGCAGAACAACCGATGCTGCAACACATTTGAACATGCGCAGATCCGGCGGATGTGATACTATCCAATTAAGCGAGTGTGATATGGTCCGAACACCGTCCACAGCAGGACCGCAGCGGACGTGTATCTGTAATGCCTTGTGCAGCCACACGTCGAGGCACAACTCCAGACAGCATGGCCCATGCTGGGCCAGGTGACAATGTCCGATGCATTGATCCTATGGGATCCGGTGGCTGAGCACACCCAATCAGCTTGCTGCAACTCACCGGCACCTCAGCGGCATCGGCGGGCAGCCCCTTCTGTTTGCGCTTCATGCCAGCCACCCGGATTGGATGCAAGCTTGCGCCCTACCAGCTGGCGATGCGCTTGGCTGCTCACGCGGCAGCAAATTCTAGCAGCTGATGCACATCCAGCTTGCAGATGAGGACCATGCACAAGAACTGTGTGAACGCTGCAGCCGAGGCTGCTCGCGCTGCCAGACTGGTAGGGTTCTGACACGTCATTATGACGAACCTGCATCAACCAAGCTACACTGGTGCACAAGCTGTATATTTCTGATGTTCACCATGGCGACTGCGCAATCGCCAAAGGTGATCTATCCGACTGCCACCGACAGGTCAGCACCGCTGGTCCGGGCGCACAGGCGAAACAGAACAGCGCTCGGCAATGGCATCGCTGTCGCAGCTGTTGTGGCCCCAGCGGTCGCAGTCACGTTCTTTCTGGGCCGCAGACTCCTGCGCAGACGTCGGCCTGCGACCAAGGCCGTTCGGCCCACCGTAAGCACTGTAGTGGATCAACAGCAGTGTCCAGATGTAGGTCATGGATGTCTTGTGTGCAGTTGTGTGAGACAAGCTCACAGCCTTCACGAAGCCTTGCATGTACTCCTGGTCGTGTGAAATTTGTATGTCGGCGATCTCTGCGCAGATCCTTTCTGTGTGTAGCGATGCGTTGAGCATCCAGTTGGGCAGCAGCTGCGGTGACAGACCCTGCCAACCATACCCGCAGGCGCAGCTGGAGACCGCCGTTCCGACCACCGACAATCTCGACCTGCTGGGCCTGGATCCGGCGGCCCCGCTGCCGCCTGTGACGCAGCCGCCGCCCCCGCCGCTACCGCTGGCGCTATTCGATGCCGATGTCCCCTGCAGCATCCAGCAGCTGTTCCGCGTCGTGATGGGCCCCGACGCGGCGTTCATCCGCACCCAGCACGCGCAGCACGGCTACTGGGACGTCTCTATCTCCGAGTGGGCCAAGTGCGCAGGTGAGCGACTCAGGCTTGCAGCTTTCCTGACGACAGATGGAAAAGGTTGCGCCGTGTAACTTGCAGTTCCTGCAGCCCGCTTGCACCACTGCAGCCCTAACGTCAACCCTTGCAGCGACCGCCTCATGAGCGGCAGAACAGTACACACTGGCCTGCAGCACAGCAAGTTGCGGTGCTCAGAGCCTGCTCTGGGACAGCCTCAACGCTCAGACAGGCTCCGCCGCTGTGCAGACGGCCGGATCGCGCGCCGCATCTGCTTCACGACGCCGCTGACGGGCTCCATGGGGCCGAAGCAGGCGGAGTGCGAGGAGGAATACACGCTGCTGGCCCGCAGCGCAGACGCCTTCCTGGTGTCCATGGAAGCGCGGACCCCAAACGTGGGTGGCTCAGGGTTCAGACTGTTGGCCCTGCTACACTCTGACGATCAAGTGTTTCCCGGGTGTATTAAGCATGCGCCATCACAGCTGTAACTTTTATGTGCATAATCTTATGAGCCCGCAGCTGCCATCAAGTTTGCAGCAGGGTCAACAGGCAATCGGAACACCACGCCTCTGCAGCCGATACAGCGGACCTGCTATGGATAATGTCGGTATGGGCTGCAGGTGCCATTTGGGGATGCGTTCTATCAGCACATCCAGTTCCTGGGCACCGCGGCGTCGGGCGACGCCGGCGCCTGCCGGCTGCGGGTCAGCGCGGAGGTGACGTTCACGAGGCGCGTCATCGGGCTGGGCGGCATGATCCGCAGCAGCGCGACAAAGGTCAGAACTTCACAGACAACACTATCAACACTTTCCAGATGACCTACAAACTGAAGAACCTCATCTCATCAATTGTGCTTTCGGTTTGCCAACCTGACTTAGAACGCACATATGAGCACCAGACAGCAGTGAGAACAGCCCGAGTCCGTCCTTCTTGGGCCAGACAGAGTCAGGATGACCTTGTTGCAGACGGTCAGTCACACACAGCAGGGTGGCGCCGCTGGCTGTTTGGCGTGTCACACGGTCCTCAGCAGGTCGCGCCAGCTTGGCCCTTGGGCAAGCGCCTGCCATGGCAGCAGCTGGCTAACAGCTTTGCGCCGCTGTCTGCAGGGCATGCAGGACACGTACAGCACGTACATGGCCAGCATCCAGGCAGCACTTGACGCGGGCAACGGCGGCGGCGGCGGCGGCGCGGGGCCCCTGGCATCGCAGTCGGCAGCGGCAGCCGCCGCCGAGGCAGCGGCCAACGGCGGCCCGGGCGGCGGGAGCGGCGCCGCCCCAGCCGCCATATCGAGCCCCGTGCACGTGAGTCCGCAGCGGCTCATGCGTACCAGGACCTTTGGCTTGGGTGCCCGCTGTGCTGATGCAAGGCGTTCCAAATCGTAAAAGCCACTTCCTGCCAGTCCACAATTGTTGAATGCAAGCCTGTGGAGGGCGCAGACGACCCCTTGTCAATCAGGTGTCTACAGTAATGGTGCCTGGCGAACTTGAACTGATACACCTCGATATGGCTCTTGCGCAGGGGCCGCTGCCAAAGACGCCGCCGGGCAAGGTCACGCCGCAGACGCAGCAGCAGCCGCCGCAGTGGGTGGCGGGCAGCCCTGTAGCAGCGCAGCTGTGGAGCCGTTGGTTTCGGGACCTAGGCGCGCTGTGTGCCCTATTGTTAAGCCTATGGCTGCTGCGGCGGGCGCTGCACGACGCGGCGGTCAGCGCAGCGGCGGCAGCAGGAAGCAGCGGCGGCCCGGGCTTCTGGCAGGGCCGACGCGTGGTGTTCCGCCCGGGGCCCCGCTGGCCGCTGCTGGAGGCGCTGCCGGCGGCGGCCAGCCGGTGACGTCGTCGTTCGACAACTAGACTCGTTATGGACCGCACAAGTGTTGCTGGTAGCAGTCAACCGTGGCCAGCCAGTGGCGCACATAGAAGTCTGGTCACATGTGGTCAAGTTCTGATGCTTGCAAGCGCCAAGAAATTGGCAACATTTAGATGGTCACTTGTCACGATGTGACACATCCTGGATGCGAGATCCTGAGTGACGGCGATGTCATGGGAGTGTGCTTTCACTATAGTTGAGGATTTCAGAGGGTCGATTGTGGGAGTGCGGGGTGCAGGGAGTGTTGTGCATGATCAGCGTCAAAGACTAGCCTCGGCAGGCTGCACTTGATGCCAGAGGCCATATCAATTTTGACAGCTTGAGAAAGTTTGTCTGAAAATTTTGCGGCACTGTGCAAATCACATGAAACCCGTATCTTTTGCGAGTGTTCACTGCCGCCAAGACGCAGCAAGAGCCCACTTTATATTTGGGTTCACTTGCTGCAGAGCCGTCAGCTTTTGCAACAACGGCAATGGTAGGTCTTCCCATCTTGCGTCGCCGTTCACCGGCATATGTGTTGAGAGCTCATCCCGCAGCAGCGAGCCTGACAACTTCACCAGCCGCAGCTTTGGCAGCTTTGACAGCACCGCAGCGTCAAATGCAAACAGCTCGAACGCCTGATCTGTGTGCACCACTTCGAGGACCTCCAGCCGCGGCAGCTCGGAGACCATGGTCCGGATGTCGGGTGCAAGGCAGCTGAAGCGGCCGCCCGGCAGCTGCAGCCTGGTGAGCTGCTGGTATGGCAGCGGCGCTTCTACCGCCACATTCAGAACTGCATGCATTGTGAGGGCGGGGTAATGAGACGGGCTCTGGTGCAGCAGGCATGCACACATGAACTGGTGCATGCACACGAGTACAGCCAGCAGCAGATGGCATGCAATGAGTGTACAGCATACTATGTAAGTGACAAACCTTTGAAGCAGAGCTCACGGAGGCCACTGCAGACAGAAAATGCGTGCAGGTCCAGAGCTCTAGCAGAGCGCAGATGCAGCGACGTCAGGCGCTGCAGCGCGCTGAGGCTGCATACGTTGCCGAACGCAGCTGTGCGCGTACCGCTGATGCCAGACTCCAAGCTCAGGTGCTGCAGCCCCGTGAGGGGTGCCAGCAACTCCAGGGGCGCGGATGTGGCCTGCAGCGCCTGCAATGAGACTGGCAGTGCCTGCAGAAGCAAGAAACGCTCTCACAACTTCCTCACGGCTGTCCCCACACCGCTACATCGACAGGCGTGACGATTGTCAAGGCTTGCCTCTCCCGAATGCTACTGACCGAATGCTACTGACTAGGCCATCGTGCACATTCCAGGTCGGTCACAGCGCACCACGCAGCCATCGAAGTCGTGGAAGAGCTGCCAACTGTCGAGGGGATACTTCTGCAAAATGCTCAGGCTGGTCAGCTGCGTCATGCGGCTGATGCTTCGCGGCAGCGGCGCGGTGACGCAGTCGTCAAGGCGCAGGCTCTGCAGGCGCTGCAATGCTGTGATGTCCCCGGGGATGTGGTCCATGCAAAACATGCCGTCCACGTCGTTTGGCTCAAACACGCTGAGGTCCAGGCTCGTCAAGCCAGTGCACCTGCAGCAGCAGGTGCCAGTTGCTCGAGATGGATCGGGGTGAACGCATGTAAGCATGAGCATGATCAAGGCATCAGACAGCGGAGCAAACAGGAGGCGCTATGGCTGATGTCACAGTTGCACCGGCAGCGCTCACCTCAGCAAGCTGTGCGGAAACCTGGTCTCACGGGCGCTGTAGTGCACGTGGTTCCCCTCGCCGTCGCTTTCTGACTCTGTGCCGGACAGCTGCGGCGGGTCCCCCTGGCAGAAGTGCAGCCGGACGGCCCGCAGCGCCGGCAGGCGCGCGAGCAGAGCGTCCAGGGCGGGCAGGTCGGGCGGCGAAACAATGTAGGCGGCTTCGAACCGGGTGAGGGACTGCAGCTGGCTGACGTCCGCCTGCATAGACATGGTGTTGGACAGGGACATTAGGGACGTTCAGTCCAACACCCGTTTTCAAGTCAGGTCATGCGCACCGTAGCAACCACGCATGGGGTGTGCAGGATCTGTTTGCTGGCCGCACCAGGGCGTGCGCGTCAAAAGGTCTGGCGGCCAGCATGTCCTCCGTGACGATCCGCAGCTGTCGCAGCTGCGTGGCAGTCGGCGCCAGGGACAGCAGCGTAGCAGGCAGATGCAAGTGGGTGTCAGTTCCCCGTGTCTGCACGATAGCATGAAGAAGGTTGACGACTGTCAGGTATGACGGGCATGAAGGGACCCTTTGGCCCGACTCGGAAGGCCAGCTGCTCAGCAGCACGATGGCAACAGCTGCCTGCATGGACGCTTGCCTGTATGGTGAGGTCGCGCATCCCTGAGCTGCGCTTCCGCAGCCAACGGTTCACGCTGCTGCACCGTTCCGGAGTCCCGCAGTGCTCCCATGGCGCCAGGTCCAAGACTGGCCACATGCTGGCGTCGCCCATGATGTCATGCCATCGATTGCAGACCAGCGGCAGGGTTCTCACCCTGCACCAGCGGGCAGGGTCGTTGCACGAGGCATCAGGCTCCCGCCTTGCCAGCGGACCCTTTCATGCACTGTCATCAAGTTGACATGCATATGTGACGACCCGATACCTGTCTTCCTGAGGTAGCAAGCTCAGGACCGTTCGCAGCAGATCATCGCTGAGGGAGTTGAGCTGTGCGGCGCCGGGTGCCGCCATGTGCGCGGCGCCGCAGCTGCAAGCGATCAATGCCACGAGGTTGCCACGCAAGGAACCTTCAGCACTTTGTTTGATTGTAATCTATGCAACGGCCGCGGTTGACTCAGACGGCGTCAGACTGCTGAAGTCCTGACATCTGCAGCAGAACTTATGAGCTTGAATTTGGTGATTGATGGCATGGCAGCAGGAAGCTGGCCTTGGATGCCCCAGCCAGAAACATCACAGGCAACTGCTGAGCTGGCTCTGCAGACGATCATCTGACGCGGATCCCGCGTGCCGGATTGCCCATCATCGCGTCCGACACCCACCCGCTCCTGCCATAACTGATGCAGTATCGCCTTCGTACCCGGCCGCTCAGTGAGTGGTGTTGAACAGGAACTTCCAGGATTGAGCACCCCTATCTGACGGTTTGAACGGCATCTCGCACAGAACGAACAGTTCAGGTGCGCCTCTCGCAGCGTCATGCTGCCGCGTTCCCCTTGAATGTCGAAGTTTGCCAGAGCTAGTGACACACAGCGTCTACAGGCCGTTCACTGCCGTCGAGCACCTGATGCTGTGGTGCTACCATGCCTGCTGTTGCAGCCTCGCCTGTTGACTCCGTGAGGCTGATCACGCATCAGTAGACTGCACTTGCATGGTTTCCAAGCAGCTTCAGACGGTGCGTACCGGGCGTCAGTGCTGCTGTGCAACAGCAGTGCTGCGCCTGCCTGGAAAGATGCTCATGCGCGGCGGTCATGGACGCAACCTGCAGAGGCATCTCGGCGCAGCGACAGCAGCCTGCTGACCCAAGTTTTCGACTCAGTGGCGGGTGGCTGTCGTCAGGCTGATGGCAGGCATTGGGCTCCTGACCGCAGGTAGCCCCGCAGCATCCAGATAGGCCTGCCGCTCGGGAGCCAACCTGCGCCAACGAACGTACAAGAGGGACGTTTCCTACCGGCATGGCGGCCGCACGGCTGGCAGCCGTGGTGGTGCTGCTCATGGCGGCTGCAGCCAGCGCTGCAGCATTTGCCGCTGCAGCACAACAGCCTGCGGCAACGCAGCTCCAGGGTGGGACGGGCATCGCGCCCCTTGGGAGGACCGCGGCTCGCGCGCTGCAGTCGAAGTTCTGCCGCCACTGCAGCGGCAGCAACCAGAACGACGACCCCCGGCACGGCTCTCATGCGGCATACCAGCCGCCCCCTACCGGTGCGTCGCTGCATGTGCCGGTGCAGGCGCTTGACCAGCGGCCTGCGCAAGGCTCTCGCAGGCCAGCAGGTGCCGCAGTGGTATACGTGCGGACCCTGAGCATTTCTGGACCTTGCCAAGCAGCACCCATGTGAGATGTGTGCACCAGACTGTACAGCGTACTGGAGAGTTTTGACTGGCGTACTGGAGATGCGACATCGGCGGCAAACATGCCCTGTCCTGATCGGCTGACAGGGCCTTGCGGGCAGGGCGCCGCCTGCAGCGCTGCCGGCCCCGATGGCACCTTCGTAGCGGTCGACTCGCCAGTGCCAGCTGGGACACGCTTCGCGGCTGCCCTGGCGGTGGGCGAGCAACCCTCTGATGTGCCTGAAATGCTGCAGACCAGTTGCTGTATTGGCGTGTGTGGTCGGCATACGTGAGCCCTTGCAGACAGACCCTGTGTTGTAATTTCAAGCGTGAATAGTATATGACCAGTCTGCATGGATCTGTGTATCCGCTACGCACTGCTACCTTGGTGACTGGCTTTCCGATGGTGCTCGCATGCAGGTGTGCAGGATGGCGCGCGCGGCAGCGGGCATGAGCCTGGGGCTGCCGGTCCTGCGCAGCGGGCAGCGCTACCCCACCGCTGCCAAGGTTTCCTCCCACTCAGTTGCTCCCATCCAGTACACTGTGTGACAAGGGTGATAGCGCAAACCCTGGCCGCTGGCTGAGCGCACCTGATGTCATGATCAGCGTGCAACGCATGACGCTCAGGCTGCCAGGCAGGCAATGTCGCCTGCTGTGATATTTGCTGCCATTGTGCGAGAGGTGCTTTCGGGGCCGGGGTCACCACCTCAGGCAGACGTACGCCCTGCATTGGGACTAGGATCACGTTACATCACTGACACACTGCCGCCATTTGTGTGCAACTTCAGGTGCTGAAGCGCTGCTTCAGACGCTGCGGCTATGACCCGCCCCTGGCGTGGGCGCTCTCCAGAGGCAGCATTTCGCCCAACGGCACCTTCAGCGCCGCCTGTACAGCATTCGACTACGGGCGCCGCCAGCGGCTCGCACGGCTGGGCGGCAGCTGCAGCGGCAGCGGCGGCGCAGTCTGCACCGGCCTGCATGCTGCCGGTGAGCCGCAACATGACGGCGCTTCCTCTAAGAGGAGTGTTCCTCTCATAAGCGTTTTTGAACCATTACCTGCTGTGCTGGCTTGCATCTTGGCATCCGATGCAGCAATGAGCCATGCCACTCAGCTACCCAGCTGCTGAGAAGTCCAGTGACCTGTGAACTGTCAGTCCGCCTGAGTTTCTTGCTGCTGCTGTGATGAACGATTCGCTCAAGTATGAGCACCGCACTGCTGTAATCCCTGCCGCAGGTGCTGTGCGCGATGTGCCCTGCCGGCTGCGCCGCCTGCTCCCCAAGAACGCAGGCCTGCTACAGGTGCGCCCCTGGACCTCCACCTGTCGTTGAGCTGGCATGCTGCGAGTCCCTGTGTAGCTGTGTTGCACGGGATGGCAACTGTGTACCAGGGCGCATCTGTAGTCGTGTGCCCACGAGGACACTTGCGGCATCGAATATCGGCAGTTCCTACACAGGCCATGCTGACTGTACAGCATCAAGGCCCATGCACACAGGGCTACATGTCAGGTGTCCCCTTGCTGCAGGTGCGACAGCGGGAGCAGGCTCGACGACACGGCGTGTGTACCCCTGGCGACGGCTGTTCTCAGTGCGCACCCTTCCGTTTGTGCTGTGCCATCTGCCTTGTCTGAGGTCCTCTGGCATGCTGTGAATCTGATGTTGCAGCCCGGTCAGCACACTTAGCACGTTTGCTAAGCTGCGACACTGCCTTGTTCCTGCAGTGCACCTGATGTGATGGTCGACCGGTCTGCTCATTCTCACGTACCCAGCACTGCTCTTGGGGCTGGTTTGCTGTCCTTCTCACAAGCGGTCCATGCTACAGCAAGCACGCGTGCCACAGCTCGCATGGTGTGTTTTTGGCTGCAGCCAGCTGCGACAAGGGAGTGCGGTGCAGCGCCGCCGGCGCCGACGGCGCCTTCGTGGTGATCGACTCGCTGCAGCCCGCGGGGGCACAGTATGCCAACGTGGAGAGGGTGAGTACACACAGCTGCCGGTGCTGCTGTCACCCCAGGGCCATGCGCCGTGCTGTCGATTGCCGGAGGTGCCGAGGGCACGCCGTGCGGCCAGGCTCAGCGGCGGCGGCAGCTCAGCCGCAGGGTGTCCCTGCGAGTCGCTGTGCTCAGCGCAATGTTGCATGCCTTGATGTTGCAGCGGCCCAGCAATGCCGCGCCTTTGCAGACACTGCTGCAGGGAGCACGGACAACATGTTTGCGCTCCTTGCAGCTCTGCCGCGGCGCGCGGGCCGCGGCTGGCGCCAACCTGGGCGTGCCGGTGCTGAAGACTGGACCGTACCACTCCGCCGGCTCGGTACACGGCGCCTCTGCACTCCCCCCCCCCCCCGAACTGCTGCAATGGGGCAGCGCCATTGGTCTGGGGAGTCAAGCGGCCTCCTGTGGTGGCAGGGTGCCCAGCCTTGCTGGCACTGCTGGCCTGACAACTGATTGCGCCGGTGTGCAGCAGCTGTTGATCACTAGACCTGCGACATATACCGGGAGGGCGGTCATATGTCCTCTGTTTCTGTGACGCTTTGGAGTGCAGCACGACACACTGTGGCAGCAGAGAAGGCGTGCTGCAAACTGTAGTCTGTTCCAGCTCTTTGCCTCTGTCCATGCTCGACAGGCGCTGCGCAAGTGCGTCGGCGACTGCACCGGGAACCCGAACTACAGCATCGGCCTGGCGTGGGCGGCCTCCGACATCGACATCCCTGCCGCCGGCAACTTCACCGGCAACTTCAGCGGCAGCTGCATCGGATTCGACTATGAAGGCGCTGACGAGATCATCCAGATCGCGGGCTCAGACATCGCGACGGGCAGCTGCCGCAACTTCTCGCTGCCGGTAGACCACCTCACAACGATGCTGCATCTGCTGCATGTACATGAGTCTCATTGTCGTTGCAACATGAGATGCTGCCAACATGGCTACTGCCTGGCTCAGAGAGGGGTTGCAATGGGTCTGCAGGCTGCAGCAGCGTGAATAAGCACTGGCATGACCCCTTGTCCTGGGCTCTACCTGACGCCACGCATTGCTGCTTTCGTGCAGGCAGTGTGCACCACGTGCCCGGTCGGCTGCTCGTTCTGCTACCCCACGAAAGACCGCACCGGCTTCCAGACCTGCTTCAGGTGCGCCCATCCCGCAGCCAATCACAGCAATAGGTTGCTTCCTGCCTGCCAGGTAAGCAGGCCTGGTTGATAGAGTATCGTCGGTCGTCCCTGGGTGGCAGATGAGGACTTGATAGCCTCGCCGGAGCAATCTGCCCAAGGCTTAAGACCACGTCTTGCGATGCAGGTGTGACGCCAACTACGAGCTGGTCGGCAGCACGGCTGCCACCCGCACCTGCAAACGTAAGTCTGGGAAACAGTGTGGAGTCCAAGTCACCAGCAGCTGACCCCCTGCATACACACGTCACGCTGAACCAGAGTCGTGTCCCTCCCGTCAGTATAGGAGGCACATGCCGTCATACAGTCATGTCGTCATGTGAACAGCGCTCATTTCGTGTGGTCTGATGGTTGCAGGCAAGTGCAACACGGGCGGCACCTGCAGCGCCAGCGGCACTGACGGCGCCTTCCACATTGTCGACACGCTCACGCCAGCCGGCGCGCAGTACAAGAACGTTGAGGCGGTATGTGCACCCACAAACCCCATCGTGCATGACTGTTGCCCACCATATCATGACACTGGCAGTCAATGCTGAGACTGCGGCTCAGAGGCCAGCCGGTCCGTAGTACACCACAAGTCAGGCGTGTTCTGAGCAACACCATTTCAGGTCTCGTCTCTGCAGGGCTCGAGGACACTTTGGGCGCTGACAGTGCTCACAGGGTTGCGTTGTGTGCAGTGCACAACCAAACATCTTGCAGACCCCTCACACACAAGCTATGCGTGCTCCAGGTGTGCCGCAGCGCCAGCGCCGCAGCTGGCAAGAACCTGGGCGTGCCCGTCATGAAGGACGGCCCCTACCCCACCGCTGGCAAGGTGCACTTGGCAGGCAAACAGCTGGGATATCATGCGATGCTTGCTGCGAGTGTGCAACTGGCTGGGCGGCCGTGGTGGCATACATCCACATTCAGATTCGGGCTGGCCGCGCAGACGTCAAGTGTGGCGAAGCACGATGGCAGCGGCATACTGGGGATGAATTGTGATCAGTTGGGGTATATGTTCTACCATGCAGGTCCTGCGGGACTGCGTCGGCGGCTGCGGCAACAAGGGCAACCCGAACTACGACATCCAGCTCGCATGGGCGGCCTCCGACCTGGACGACAGCGGCGCGAGCGGCAACTTCAGCGGGGCGTGCGTCGGCTTCGCGTACGACCTTAACAGCATCATCCTGCTGGCCGCATCCAACATCGCCACGGGCAGCTGCCTCAACTACACGCTGCCGGTGCGTCCGTCCGCAGCCCCACTGCATAATATGCCAGTCCAGTTCTCCCTCGCCCACTCTGAGGCTCCAGAGTGTGGCATCAGTCACATTGCTGTCATGGGCGTACGTGCTGCTGTATGCTGCTGGCGTGTAGCGCTCAACATCGTACCGTGACATGCGTGCAGGTGATCTGCACCGAGTGCCCTGCCGGCTGCACGTTCTGCTACCCCAACAAGGACAGGAACGGCTTTCAGGGGTGCTTCAGGTGCGGAGGGGCAGGACGCCATGCACACCTGCTGCCACGCAGTCAGCATGACACCGTGACCCGCAGCAATGCATATGTGACCCCTGCCACTGAGGGCTGGGGGTGCCAGCAAGCTATGTCGCAAGGTGCCACGCCACCACAATGCCGTGCACTCAATGCGCTGATTGGTGTCTGCAGGTGTGCCTCGGGCTACGTGCTGACAGGCAGCCAGCCGGGGAGAAGGACGTGTACGAAGGCGGTCATGGGCTAGCTAGTAGTGTGTACTGGGGCTGCCACGTGCCATCCGGCAAGCTCGCGTTAGGCAGCAACTAACAGCGGGCAGCACAGATGGCGGCGATGCAGTGGCGTTCAGGCGGCTAGCGTGCCATTTTGTGGAGCGCTTCGTTACTTGGCAAAGCACGGGACTGCGGCGGTTGGCAACACACACACTGAATACCCCTGCTGATTCTTCGCCAGCAGTGCACAGCAGCCACTATATGTCGGCTAGAGGCGATCTCCTCTGCAGACACTGAGTTGCTGTGGCAGAGCAGCACCTCAGTAGCAGCCTCTTGCCAAGCAAGGCGAGTGTTCTGTGTTCACAGGTTGGTCGTTGATATCGTCGGCTTTTTGGCTGGTTGATTGGAAAGTCAGGCCACCAGGCCTTCAGGAACAGTAACAAATCAAAGACGCTACCCACTACTGGGTATGCATGTTGGAAGCTGGAAGAGACATATCACCCCATCACTGCGCGCTATGTCTGTCACAGCCTTTCAAATGGCAGACGCCGTTTCTGCAGGTGACTTCATCATTCAAAGCGCTGCTCTGATCAGCAGACCGCAGCAGCAAGCGGCCACGCGACAGCCATAACACCTGAGGTTCGACCGGTACAACCTCCTGCCACAGGTGCGCCGCTTGTGCACCTAACGATCCCGCGGATAGACGCAAAGAGCCCCTCGAAGACTTTAGGTGCCTTGCATCTGCGCTTTGCGGACAACAAGACGTGTGCAGTGCAGGGGCGTGTGAGATTTGAGCAAGCTTGGTAGCTAGCCGTGCGCATGAACGGTGCTGACCTCATCACGATCTCTCGTAACCGTAGAAGCACCAACAACTGACGCCACTTAGCTGGTTCAACCCTTGAGCAGTTCGAATGCAGCAGTGCCGCGGTGTAGTAGTTGGCGCAGGCCTGTCTCGCGAGAAAGTGGTCCCTTCCTCAGATTGCCAGCTGGGGCCGCCACACCCCCGACTGGCAGCGGCAGTGCGCCGTACATTCGCTGATCGCAACCTCAGCATCTGCTCGTCTTGCAAACTTGAACGTCACAAGCGGACCGTGGATGCCGCTGGCCGCGTGTAGGAGGGTTGCACCTGGCAGGCACTGCCCTTGGGGCGTCCAATATGCAGTCTGGCGCTGCACACCAGCGGTGTCCTCTGCAGCTTGGCAACGCAGGTCCTGTTGCTGATAGTCGAAACCTGTCATGCAGCTCTCAAGCAACGCCTGGTGATCATGCTTGGCCATGAACTGCAGGCGCCCGGTGTCCCGAGTGCAGCTGCAGCAGCTGGGAAATCTTGAGTTCGTAGCCAAGCACACCCATCCTGCAGCAGCAGACTTCTGTGATCAGCGTCGCAGCCTGTCAGAACCAGCTGAAGCGCCGCAACAGCGCCGCTGCACTGCTGCACACCCAGTCGCAGCCGCTGACGCCGCAGCCAACCTGACAAGAGGGCACAGCCCCCGCCAGCCCACGGCCTCAACATGCGGTTCGCAGCCGCTGCGTACCGTACGGCAGTAGCCCTGGCGGTGCTCTGCCTTCCAACACTGCTGGCTTGGCAGCCTGCGGCCGCTGCCGGCGACACCGGCGCCGCTGAGGCTGACCTGCTGCCGCCGGCCGCAGGCCATGGCGCGGCAGCGCGCTCGCTGCTGGCGACCATTCCACAGCAGTGCGTCAAGGTGGGGACGGCCAGAACACCCTGGAAGCACCTTCTGCTGTCTCTGAATTGCACACCATATGGTGAAACGCTGGCGCCTACTTCCAGTGCGTCCATTCCAAACTGCTGTGCTGTGGCATGTATTGTGGAGAGAGCCACTGACGGAATGTTCTGCTGTCGTTCATCATGCAGGCCTACACACGGCAGTGCACGCGGTGCGTCGTCAGCAGCGGCAAGGTGTGCTGCGCATCGGTGTTCAGCCCCGCGGCGTTCACCATCGTCAAGTGCAAGCCAGGCGAGCATCTTGACCCCAACAATCTAGTGTGCCCCCAGGAACGAAGGGCCGCCCCATCCCTTTGTAGTGTATGTGCAAGTACTACAGCATGTCAGCAGAAGGGCACTACATGGGGGCGCATCCCTAAATATACGCCAAGTACGCCAAATGTTCAGCAGTTCAATATATTGCTCAATATATTGAGGACCCACACCTGCCTGTATCCATGTGCCCAACTCACTGTTTTGATAGGCTTCGGGGTTCATTCTACTGGCAGCTTGCTGAACGCCGTGTTCCCTTTGCTCCTGCGCCGCAGTCCCCCGGCCGGGGTGGCAGCTGCGCAGCAACCCCGCAACGGCGATGCCCTGCCGCGCCGGCAGCGCCAAAGCCACGACTGCAGCCGACAAGTGCAAGGCCTGCACCGGCACCGACCCCAAGAGCAAGGGCTCCTACTACCAGCCCAAGCCGCAGCAGGCCAAGTGCCTGGTCTGCCCAAAGGTGGGCACGGTTGATGCAGCACGCTGCACTATGGACACATTTCAGACTGCAGCGCGGAAATTTGATCAATGTGTTGTTGGAACTGTTTCCGGTGAATAGATGACTTGCCAGGCACATCTGTGAAACCAAAGGTAACGCAGTTCACGCTGTGACCTGCTGCAGGGTGGGGTGGTGAACTCCGCCAGGACAACTTGCACGGTGTACGGCCCTGGCGTGCAGCCCGGTCCAGGCGGCAAGCCGCAGGCCTGCCCGGCAGGTGACTGCCAAAGCTGCGAGTGCCGCCCGCACTGCCATGCTGGTGCATCTGCAGTGGTACATTAGTGGCAGACTGCTGCTAGTTTGAGCCTCTTCGAGTCCCTGTGTGTGCCTGCACCATCACAGCCAGCAGCAAACTCGTCACCCTTGGCACGAGCAGCACCTGGCTTTTGGTTCAGGCACCGCCAAGAGCACGTCGACGGCCGTGCCGTGCACCAAGTGCAGCTCCGGCCGCCAGTACCAGTCGAAGCCCGGGAAGAGCGCCTGCCTCAGCTGCCGCGCCGGGTACCTGATCAACGGCGCGCGCACGACGTGCACCGCTCCCAAGCCGCCGCCGCCGCAACCGCCGCCGCCTCGGCCGCCGCCGCCGCCCTGTGCGTGCTCAGCTGTGACTGTGCTGCAGGGCATGAGCCTGGCTGCCTGCTGCCGTGATTGGCCCCGCATGTCAGAAGCATCCCCTTCGCCAATGTTTCTGAACCACTGCAGCACTGGCCACAGCCGCTGTGGCCAGTCGAGCAGCAGCTGCTCGACTGCCTGCCTACCCGGGCTGGGGGTATTTTCAGGGTGTGCTGTGCTGAGTCATGCTATGCTGTGCTGCCGCTGCTGAGGTGCAGTGGGTGTCCGTGTGCAGTGGGCTGCAACCAGGGCCGGATCGTCAACGGCGCCAGCGCCGAGGGAAGCTTCTACGCCGTGGACAAGCTCGTGCTCCCCGGTCCCTAGTTCTCCAATCCCGTGGCGGTGCGTCCAACGCCAGTCGAAGCAGCGTGGCCCCCGCTAAACCTATTGTACAGCTGTGTACACACAGTGTACTATACTGTGTCGCCATGCAGCACCTAACGTCACTGCTACCCTTCGCCTCGCACCAGCAGGGTGCTGCCGGACGCAGGCGGCGCCTGCTCAGCTGCACAGCTGGCCAGGGCTGCCCTTGTGACGAGCAGGGACCCCACAATGTTTACAGTCCTGGCGTGCAGGTGTGCCTGGCGACGGGTGCGAAGTTGGGACTCACGCTGGGGCTGGCTGTGCTGCCGCCCGGCCCGGCGCTCAACGTCAAGGCGTCTCAGGTCAGCACACGCAGGCCGCCATGCTGGAATGTTTCAGTCTTGATATCTGTGACAAGGGCTGTGACCGATAGGTGGAAGCATATGAAGGGCATGTGGCAGCTGCCGTGTCGCACGACGCCAGCTGATCAGGCGGCAACGTGTCGGCTGGCAGTAGGTCCGAGGCGGCTGTGCGCTGCGCCCGCTGGCAGGTTTTTTCAACGGCTGCCGTGGCGCTTGCAGGTGATGGAGGCTTGCACCATCACCTGCGGCGGCCTGGCGGCTGCCTACAACTTCGGAACCGCCTGGGTGCAAACCACCACTTCCGGGACAGCAGGTGAGGGCGCAACTGCTGTGTTCACGTCAGTGCTTGCCTGCATGTTGTTTGGCACTTCGACATGGGGCTTAGGTGTGTGCTCCTCTGAAGCGGTATGACTTCTGCTGTTGGGCTGATGGCATCGACCGTATCAGCTATCGGACCGACGCCTTCTTGACGCACAGTGCTGGCTGATGTCGGGCTGGGTGCTGCTGGCCGTGCACGCAGCTCCCGCTGGACCTTCCACGTGTTTGTGTGTCATCGATGGTTACCCATGAACCCCAACCCCGATGACTTAAACTCATAAATTGCTGAGCTGCAGGCAATGGCACCTTCGACGGGCTCTGCCCGCAGCTGGACTACCTCACGACGCAGACGGTGACGCAGCAGGTCGGGACGTCCGCCGCCGCGGGCATCTGCAACTCCCCGCCGGGCCTGCTGCCGGTGAGGCCACCAGCTGACATGAGGGCAAGCGATGCCATGACGTTCGTTTCCTGGCAGCATCGAGCACGTGCACCCCAATGCTCTGTACACCGGGTAGGGTTGAAGCCTGATTCGAGTATCCTGTTCTGAATCTCATTGAGCACATACGAATCAGAACAGAGTGGTCCATTTCTGTACAGGTGGTGTGTGCCGAGTGTCCGCCAAACTGCAGCGCGTGCCTGCCGACGTCTGTGCCATCCAACCTGAAGACGGGATGCTACAGGCACGCTTCTCGGCTTTCAGCGCTCCCACTCAGCATTGTGAGCAGTACGCTGCACCCATCTTGCTGTATCAGTCGAGGTGTACACAAGGTCGTCAGATGCTGGCACCACCATGCAGAAAACTGAGATCAGCATATGCACCCTGCTCAGGGTGAGTTATTGAGTACATATAGTGCCAATGGAGGAAAGGCTGCCAGCAGCCCATCTGACTAGGGGTTTACTCGACGACGCAGGTGTGCGCCCAACACCGGAGCGCAGCTGATCGGCTACACGCCGGACCAGCTCTCATGCAGTGCGCCCTTCAACCCTGAACCCCCTCGCTCCACGCCATGCTCGTTGCCGCACTGCCTGCCAGCAGGCATTGACTGCATGTTGGTCTGACCAGATCAAGTGCTCTGTCCTGTACCCTCGCTCAGCCTTGGACGACATAAACCCAACACATGACACTCTGATGCATTGCGGCGGAACGGACCATGAGGTACGATGTGCGGGCTGCTGGCTGCAGGCACATGCAACACCGGCCTGACGCAAGCTTCCACCCACAAAACCTTCTATGTGGTGGACAAGCTCACCGACCCTGGACCCAACTATGCCAAAGCTAGAGCGGTGGGTGTGTTGAAACAGCCAGGCTCGCACAGATCAGTGACTGCGTTCGAACACAACCAACAACTGTGAGTGCAAACTGCGCCTGTTCCATGTGTGGGGAAGAGAAAAGAAGTTCTTTATCTACGCCTACAGGTGTGTACCGGGCAGCCTCCCGTGGCGGGGGTTACCCTGGGCCTGGCCGTGCTGGATGGGACTACATTCTCGACTGCCGGCCAGGTGCGGCAAGTCCCTCTGAACGCGCATATCGCCTGGGCTACCGATCGCCTGTGTTACGGACTCGAGGCATAGACACAGTGCATCGTGGCTCACGCCAACCAACCCGAACGTCCCACCTGGGTCCATTGACCACCTCACTGGTCGGCCTTGCCGGGCCACGATGTTTTTCCTTTGGCCTGGCGCGAGGGTAGTGGAAAGATGCAGACAAGTCGTCAGAAGAGTCCATGTATGTGGCCTTGCGCCAGGGCATGACAGCATGCAACCATCGCTACCGCAGCCGCGCATGGCGCGGCAGCGCGATGCCATGCCATCAGTTGTGCAATCAGGGACACGCTGCAACGCAGGCATTACGCGGTAGGCTGTCCGGCTGCACCGGAGCCAACGCATACGACGAGCCTGACGGCCGCTTCGCTTGGGCAGCGCTGAACGGGGTCGCGACTGGCTTTGGTGAATTTCTTGGTACGTGGCGTGGCGCAGCACCCTGTGTGTCCCTGTCTCCCTGGTTGCAAGTAGGGCAGCCTGAGGGCTAATTGACAGCATCATATCAGGAGCCCACAATGGCAGGCATGCTCCTGTCCACGGTGCACAGGCTACAGTTGACACGTGTCACAGCAGCCAACGCCTCCAGCAGGATTCGTGAATGCTTGGTCAGATGGCCTCTGACGTGGCGGTGTGCTGTCGTCGCAGGCGAGTGCACCAGCTTCGAGTACAGCACCGCCAACCGCATACAAACCTTCGTCAACACCAACGCCTCGGCGGGCGTCTGCGCCGGCCGCAAGCTGCCGGTGAGCACCTGCAACAAGACGCCACCAGCCCAATGGCTCGCTGCCATACTTCTCAGACCCGCCTGAAGGTTGCTCGCGGCAAGCCACATTTAGCTTTGATTGCTCAGGGAAAGGTGCCATGACTGGGTTGCTGGCATGTCGCAGGTACTCTGCACAAAGTGCCCGCCGGCCTGCTTCTTCTGTGCGCCCAGTTCCGACGGCACGGGATAGTGTTACGGATGAGCTGCGGGACGGTCGCAGCAAGCGGGCCGGCGTTCGGCCGGCAGCTGGAAGCGGGTGCGCGGCAACGGCAGCAGCATCCGTTGCAGCATCAGCCGCTGCGTGCCCCGCCACCAGCAGGCCGGCGCACAGCGCTGCAGCGAATGAAAGCGCAGCCGTGCCGCGGCGCGAGCTGCTGGCGGCGCTCCGCGCGTCCTCTGTTGGCCCCCACGGCTGCAACGGCAGACGCCTGCAGCAGCGTCTGGACACTGATCAGCTGCTGGCCACAAGGTGTCGCCGACGGCGGACGCTCCGCTCGACCGCAGCGCTTCTGTTTGCAGATCAGCAGTAGGCTGCACTGTTTGGCAGCGGGCGCACTCGAGGCACCCTGCGCCCTGCGAAGCAATGGCACACACTTCAGGATGTGATCCGCTCATTGGTCATAAGGGCTTTATAGCGGGCTGTATCTTGTCTGATGAGGCTGCTGAGCTGCCAAGCACTGTCGTCTATGCCCACTTGGGGTGCTTTGATGCCAAGCAGAGCGTCAGTGCAGTTTCCCTCAGGGGCGACATGGCTGCTTGAGGGAGCCACATCTATGATCTTGCAGAGCATCGAATCCTTTGTAAGGGGGCAATGTGGTGGTGAGCAAGCGCTGCAAGCAGTCCAGGTTCGTTTCAGCTGTGCATTTGGGAAGCACACAAGTTGCCGATCAGCGCGGACATGTCAATCCGTAATCCCCCAAAGAAGACACATATTGCAGGCCAAGACAGCTGACAGATCTTTGGAGCAGGCAGCATAGCAGCTCGGCACTGCACCCTTGATCTTATGAAGATTCACTGTCCGTGCGAGCGCTCTGACAAGTGTCTCTGCCATACGCCGAGATTCCGGAGGGCAGCGCACAGCACTAGGAGATCGAGCTCCTATAGCTATTCTGATGCAGCCGCAGTCACATCGCTGTAAAAGAGGCGTGCCTGCGACTGGCATCTGGTGCCCCCACGCACGCCAGGGCTGTCGGAGCTTTCGCCTCCCTGCCTGCCGCAGCTGCCAGCTGCAGCCTCCTAGATCTCCAGCATTCATTTCTGCGCTGCGCACGCTGCAGTGCGTCACTGATCCTGAGCAATGTGACCGTCCACACGCTGGTATCATCAGTGATCGATGTGGTGATAGTTTGCCAGACTTCCGAAACCGTGCAGGTGAGCACTGCGACTGTGGCAGTGGCACAGGCGCGACAGTACAGCAGCCTGCAGAGCGTTCCTTGACGCTTGCTTGCAGATGAATGGACAGATGCTTGACCTGCCCAGTGCACCTCTGCCAGCTGGATGCCGATGTAACATCACGGCGGCATCCTGGCCCCCGGAAAAGTACACGTTTTCTCACTTTCACCAGTGTAGACAATCCAGCAAATGGGCTGAACCGCAGGCCGTCACCACTGGCGTCACACCCCTCCTGCTGCATGTCGGCTGCGGCACATCTGGTCGTCCACAACGCGCCCATCACCACATCTATCACCCCGTCGGTGATAGCGAGGTGCCCAGTCACCCAACAGGTTGGCATTCTGTCAGGTAGCGGGCTGCGGCTCGCGCGAGGTCGTAGCCACTAGGGTCTGTCCTTTGATCGAGCCACACCCAGCAGCCCTTGGGTTGAAGCAGGTCAGCAGGACAAAGCTCCGACAGCCCTGGCGGGCGCGCCGTACCAGATTCTGCGGCAGGTGCGCCCAACACCGGGCACCGCAAGCCCTATGTCCACAGCCAGCATTAGGCAAAGGCATACCCGCAGGACCGTCCGCGTGCCGGTGCATGGTATTGAACGGCGTGAGCTCAGCGGGCAGTGCGCCGTTAGAGCGCCTGTTGGTGCACGGGGCTGAGGTCACCAACCACAAACTCAGCGCCGAAATGCACAGCACTGCTTCTTGAAAGCCTTCAGGCATGCAAACTGCTTTGACTCGCGTCTGGTGCGTTTTGCCGACGTGGTGAGGCATGCGTCTCGGTGTACCGCCCCCAGGGACCACCGCCTGGCTGTCTGCTTGATCATGGGACCTCGCCTCAGCACTGGAATCTCTATGTAGCTTCGGCTCTGGGCCCTGAGGTCGACAGCAGTTCTACAAGAGCTTGCAGTCACAAAGCACATGGTGATCCAGCTTGGACACTGATGGTCACCAAGGCCGTAGCAGGATACTCACCTTACTGTGACGCACGCGGCAGCTAGACGAAGACCTTCGTATGCTTGCTGTTGATCATCATGCACTGGCCCCGCAGGAGCAGAGCGGCGGGAGTGCGCGCCAGCTGCGCACACCGGTCTCAGGAGGCCGGACGCCCACAGCAGCTGCAGCAGCGGCTCTCAGCGCCGGCTGCAGCCTCTTGCACTGGAAGCGAGGTCTTGCCGCATAAGCGTGTGTCCACAGCGGCAGCTCGAAGTACAGCATCGCATTTTCAGCATGCGCGGCGCGGCGGCGAGCCACGATCCTGCGGCGCTGGCCTTGCTCTGCGCCCTGGGCCTGCTGCTCGGCGCGCAGTTCGCACAAGCAACGATCGACGTCACTGCTGCCAAGGTGGACGGGCTGACAGATGCCGGCGATGCCGCGGCATCACGCTCGCTGCTGGCGACCATCCCGCAGCAGTGTCTCAAGGTGCGTCTCATGCCCCCCCGTGTGCTGAATGTTCTTGTTGATCAACATAGATGACCGTACCCTTCGCGTTCCGTTCAGCTGCATGCCCGCTGGTCTATGCACTGTTGTCGGCCGTTGGGTGTACCCTACCGCCGCAGTTGCCACATGACACACGTCATTCCTTTTCGGCATGTCACCTGACCGGGAGCCCTGCTGCATGGTCTGTGCAGGCCTACACCCGGCAGTGCACGCGCTGCACTGTGAAGAGCGGCAAGGTCTGCTGCGCAGCGGTGCACTCGCCCGGGGCGTTCGCCATTGTCAACTGCAAGCCAGGTTCACGGCGGAAATGACTATGATCGGGGAACTGCACAGTGGCAGGACCACCTCAAACCTGCGCTTCACATCTGCACGGCTGCCACTTGTGAAAGGAGGAGAATAGCATGCCTACAAGTGTCCAGTTCAAGCATCCGGCTGACTCCCTTGAACTGCCGCTGCAGTCCCCAGGCCAGGGTGGCAGCTGGGCAAGGATACTTCCACAGCCACCCCCTGCCCCGCCGGCACCGCCAAAGCCACGACCTCGGCGACGGACAGATGCAAGCTGTGCACGGGCTATGACGCCAAGAGCGGCGGCCACGGGTACCAGCCGAAGCCCCAGCAGGCGCACTGCCTGCTGTGCCTTAAGGTGGGGATGAACGCAGCAGTCTTCAGGCATAATCAACATGCTCAGGCGCTGAAATGGCATGTACAATGTTCTCTGCAATGTGTCCGGGCATGAGCCTGGGAGAGCATCTGTAGTGACCTCGTGGCGTGGCACCTGCTGCAGGGTGGCATAGTCAACTCGGCCAGGACAACGTGCACGGTGTATGGCCCGGGAGTGCAACCCGGGCCTGGCGGCAAGCCCCAGGCATGCCCAGCAGGTGACCGCCCCAGTCCTCTCTGAAAAGATAGCTTGACAGCGTGGCACGGTCATAGCAGCAGACCCCAGCACACGACAAGACTTACAGCCACTGTGTTGCCAAGGATGCTAAAGGTCAGATGGCAATGCACTGGAATGCCGCTCCTGCCTGACAGCGCACCCACCACCACGCTGCAGGCACTGCAAAGGGCACCTCGACGGCTGTGACCTGCACCAAGTGCAGCCAGGGGCGCCAGTGGCAGCCAAAGCCTGGGCAGCACGCCTGCGCCAGCTGCGCCGCCGGGTACCTGATCAACGGCGCCCGCACCACCTGCACCGCACCCAGGCCGCCGCCGCCGCGGCGCCCGCCGCCGCCCCGGCCGCCGCCCCCCCGGCGGCCGCCGCCGCCGCCCAGTGCGCCCACCTGCCTGCAAAACTCTGAACCCCTGCACACAATGGTGTCGGGAGACTGCATCGTACTCTGCATCCTTGTGCACAATCCACCAACAGCAGTGTGTTTGTCTCAAACGAGTAGTAACCGACCGACCACCGTCCGGGCTATTGTGGCCTACCCGGGAGGTGCCACTCTGGCTGCTGTTGAGCCAACCTTCTTGATTTTCACACCTCCTGCTGCTGTTTTGCCTGCAGCCACCTGCAACAAGGGCAGGCAATGCTCCGCCGCCGGCCTGGACGGCAGCTTCACCGCCGTGGACACGCTCGTGGACGCCGGAGCGCAGTACTCCACCGCCGAGTCGGTGCGCTAAACTTCACATGCAGCAATGTCTTGCTATCACCACCACCGCCAGCCTGTATGCCCACAGCCTCTTCACGCACAGCACACTGCGCCATCGACCTCACTGACACACGGACATGCGAGCTGCACTGGCATGCCGGTTGTGCGGCTGCAGGGCTTACAGGCTGTTCTGCTGCGCCAGGTGTGCCTAGCGGCGAGTGCGAAGGCGGGTGTGCAGCTGGGGCTGGCGGTGCTGCCGCCGGGCAAGGCACCCTCGGCTGCCTCGGTAGGTGCACATGCTCCCTCATGCTGGGCTCATATCAGAGTAAAGTGTGGCACCAGGACATCAGGTCCAAGAGTGTCGGTTGACCAATGAGCTTGCATTGGCACCGTGCATACCTGGTCTGGCGGCAAGCGGCAGGCGCCATGCGCAGTGCTATAGGGTGCATCGTCAGGCAATAGAAGCTGCCTCTGAATATGGTCCCACGCTGCAGGCGCTGCGGACCTGCACCAGCGGCTGCAGCGGCGTCGCGCCGGGCTATGGGTTAGGCCTTGCCTGGGCCGAGAGCACCGTCCGTGGCACCGCAGGTCAGGGCTTTCGCAAGCACCGTATCAAGTAAACATTGCAATGATGCCTCAGCGGTGCAGGTGGTCCATGGCATTGGTGGGCTGGTATGGAAATATCCGCGTAGCCATGCGCTGCCTGCTGGGCCCCGCTGTGCCCTTCAGCAGGTTCTGGCTGCTGGTACACAGTGGAGCCCTTGCCTGTCTGCTGCAGGCAACAGCACCTTTGACGGCCTGTGCCAGGAGCTGGACTACAAGTCCACCTACGAGCTGCAGCAGGAGCAGTTCACGTTTGCGGAGTTCGGCCAGTGCAACAACCACAAGCTGCCGGTGAGGCTGCTCCTTCATGATCCACTGAGTGATTCGGCATCTCCTGGCGTTGCCGCAACAACGCTGCGGCAGCTGCTGTTCAGGCAGCAGACCATGCCGTGCAGTTTGCAAGTGCTTCAGGACGTCACTGTGTGTCCCGCGTGTCGAGACTTCGCATCAGACTGGCCACACTGTGCAGGTCGTGTGCACAACATGCCCTGACGGCTGCGCAGCGTGCTCGCCAGGGGCGGACGCCACAAAGGGTTGCTACAAGTGAGTCAGCTGTTCCTGAATGACGATGTGCAGTGCCTGTCTGTCAGTGTTGCCACCGCCGAGTGAAATAGCTGTTGCGGTCGTGACCACAGTGTCACGGAGCATGGCGTCATGGACACAAGCATTGACCTGCTGGTAGCTTGGTCATGAGACTGATTCGACAGGTTGTGATGGTCGTTGAAATGGTCCACTTTCAGCGAGCCAGCTTACAAGCGTGCCTATGTATACCCACAGGTGTGACCCCAGCAAGCAAGTGCAGCTCCTAGGCTACTCGCCGGACCAGCTCTTTTGCAGTGCGCCCCCTCATGACGTGACCACTGCAGTGTTCACCACCGCAGTGTTTGCTGCGAGAAACATACTGGGTTTGATGCACATTATCACATTCCAATACCACCCTGAGGTTGGTGTGGCCAGAACCGTTCATGCGCTGCATCACGGCGGCAGCATGACGCACAGGTGATGTTGCTTGCAGGCACATGCGGCACTGGCTCCCTATCGACCTCCAATGACGGCGCGTTCATTGCGGTGGACAGCCTCACAGATGCTGGGGCCAACTTCGTCACGGCAGCAGCGGTGAGACAGTTTCCAATCATGACTGCTGGTGCGCAGCTTTGCAAATGATTGTAGGGCAGTGGACACTGACGTGTTGTGATGCACTGCAGGTGTGCCGTGCAAGTGGGAGTCCCTTTGGACTCAACCTCGGGCTTGCAGTCCTGGACGCAGGCACATACCCGACTGCCGGCCAGGTGCGCACATGATTTGCGGCTGTATTTTTTCCTGTTTGAACCATATGCATGAATGCCTGCGTCAACCATTCGCAGCATGTGAAGATGTACATGCAGCTGCTGTTGCTGCGGGTGTGGACAGGTAGTGTGTGTCTCGCCTTGCGTCAATTGTGAGGCACTCAGCAATCATGTACAGCATTACAGGAGGTGCGCAGTGCATAACCATATCGTCTGCTGCAACGCAGGCGCTGCAGGCTCTGCTGGGTCAGTGCACTGGAGCGCTCGCATACGACGAGAGCGGCGGCCGGTTTGCGTGGGCGCTGTACATACTGAACGCCGATGGCAACGGCCACTTCAACGGTGCGCGCTGTGCAGCACACTCTGCTGCTGCTGGCAGAGACCGCTGCAGTTGAGTACGAGCTGACATTCAGCGAGCCCAGGGGTGTGGCTGATGCTGCTGCAGGTTCCTGCATCGGCTTTGAGTACTCGTCTCTGAACAGCGTCCATGGCCTGGGCGGCTACGACAACCAGAACACCAGCGGCGCGACCGGCATGTGCGGAGGCCGCAAGCAGCCGGTGAGCATCTGCAAGGTCACTTTGGCAACCCTGTAGGACTGCTTGTATCGCTGGTACCGCTGTTCATGGTTCTGTTGCTGCATAGTGTGACAATGGGCTGCATGCGGCTGATGCTGACGGGTTGGTTTCGTTCTGCATTGCAATGATACCTCTATCTGCACATTCTGAACTGCAGGTCCTCTGCACCAAGTGCCCGGCACACTGCTCATACTGTGCACCCAGCGCCGATGGCAGCGGACACTGCTACGGGTAAGCCTTCTAAAGGCACGCTCTCACCTAAAGTGCCAGCCGCATGCACTGCCAGCCTGCGCATGGCTCGACTTGCCAATTGCAGATCACACAGTGCATATTGACGCTGACAATGCCTCGTGCCCACTTGCAGATGCGACCCTGGCTACACCATGGGCATCGTGAACTCTGGGCGTCGCCTTCTGGGCACCATTGGGACTGCACAGTGCGTGGCGCAGACTACATGATGGCAGTCTGCTGGAGCACTCATGAACAGTACGTGCCGAATGTGCTGGCGGCGGGGGGCGTCAGCCAATGTTGGCGCTACCGCAGTTCAGGAGTGTCCCCTTGTCCTGCTGAACTGTTCGCGGGCGAACCAGGTGCTTTGGCCCCGCGGTAGCTGACAGTCACTGGAGTTGCGCTTCTGCTGCGAATATCAAACTCGTTATGGACAGTGGGAGTACGAAAGGTTTCATTCTGAATGTGATCCTGATCGGCAAAATGTAGCACATTGCAGCTTGCTTGTCTGATTGACAGCTGACCGCGTCCTGTGCATGTTTGTCATCCTGAATGCTTTATCGTGCCCCAAGGTAACAGACGAGGTTGGAATACGCCCGATGCTCTTTTCATTTGCATGCACACGACCACACGCCATGATTAGACACTGCGCGGGCATTCCTGACACTGCAAACAATCTGGAGGACAGCACTGGCCGCACTAACAGCTGACACCACTCTATTACCTGAACTACACTGACAAGCTGTCAAGCAAGTTTGCATATGCACTGAGAATACACCTCACCCTGTAGCACCCAGGGATCATGTCTATGAGTACCATCTGCTGCCCTACATCACACGGCTGTGCCATGGCCAAGTTGGCCCTGCCCCGCCATCTCCTACCCTGGTCCTGCCTTCACCACTTTCGCTGCCCTCTACTAGCCACAGACATGCTTGCTCTGCCCTGACCAGCCCAGCGGCCCTGAGAGCGGCCCGACTTTTGGCGTGCTGCCATCACGCCCTGTAGCACAAAAGCACATGGAAGGGCCAGCAATCACACACAGCCTTGGACAGCCACTGCCAAGCAACAGTCCAAGCATATGCCGCTGCTGAACCTGTCGAGGCTAACACGAGTTTGCCGCTGTGTTGATCTACGTTGCCACGACAGTAGCTGATGAGCATTGGATGTGACGAGCATCTGTCTGGTGGGCTACAGTCAGGCCCCTGGGGCAAAACAGATGCTGATGCTGCTGCTGGTACGGCCGCGCAATCGGTGGTGGGCGCACAATATGTGTCCGGGACTCTGACGACGGTTCCCTGGGCGCAGCGACACTCAGCAGCTTCAGCACGGCTAGGCAGACACCACTGTGGAATGCTCCGCCGCTCGGGCTATCGCATGTTTGCGATGGTGCGAGCTCACGACACATGCTGGCAGCGCTGTCAATCAGATGGTACATCGAGACAGCGACAGCAGTGGCAATAGCGGAGGGCAGTCAACTACCGCCCTTCAGTGCCTCGACAAGCTTGAACTGCTAGGAGGTGCTCACCGCTGCACGTACTGGTGGAAGTCCTCCTTGGGGCGCGCCGCCGCGCCCGTGGTCTGTAGCATGCAAGACAGACGACTGTCAGATGGGTTTGCGACTAGTATGCTTGCAAGGCTTGAGATGTGATTACGCTGCGCCAGATGTGCTGGCCAGGCCGCTGTAGCCGTGGCAGAGGGCATGGCTGGGCCCCTGTTGCAGCGGCCTCATGCGCCGACAGCATTGCAGTGGTTCATGATGGCCAGTTCTCGTGCACGCAATCGATGGACCAAGCAGTTGCAATTGTTTCGGCTTTTGCAATGGTCAGAAAGTTCAATATACTCTGGAAGACACATATTGCTGCAGCACCAGGACACAGGCAGCAACTGGAGACGCATGTGCGCCGCAGCAGTTGTTGCCGGCAACCCAGCGCTGCAGCAGTGTCTGATCGAGACTTCACTCAAGGGCATCCGAAGGCTGCCATGGACCTTTTCAGCGGGAAGAGCTGCATCCTCGACAGGTGCTTGGAGCTTCCCTCACCTGGAAGGGCTTGGCCGAGACGGGGCCGTCGTCATCGTAGCCCCAGCCGCCGGCAGCCTCCTCGCCCCAGCCGACGTCTGCCGCAGGCAGCGCCGCCTCCGCATAGCTGCCCTGCACAGTGGAGGGGCTCATGCCATCAGATCAGATGCTTGCAATACAGCCGCGTTATTTTTGGCCTTTTGTTTCCAAGCATAGCCATACCTGTATGGGGGCATTCCAGTCGTTTGCTGCCTGCGGCTGCTGGCCGTGGGGCGGCTGCTGCGGGTACGCATCCGCCGCTGGCGCCTGGTAGCCGTTGGGCGGCTGCTGGTAGGAGGCGTCAGCACCCCAGGGCAGGCCGTAGGCCTGTGGATGTGCAGCAGAGACCAATCCTGAGTCAGGTGACGACACCTCGCGCACATCGCACTTGGCACCAGGCACGATGGCTGCTGCACCGTGCAGTCCTCTTCAAAACTATAGGGCAGCACACCTTCAGCTCCTGATTGCCAACATACAGCAGCCGTGATGCTTGCAGGCATGGCACAAGTGTACGCACCTCCTGCTCAGGCTGCTGCTGCTGCTGCTGAGGCTGCTGGTGCGTGTCCCAGCCAGCAGCAGCTGGCTGCTGTGGCAGCGGTGCAGCATCTGGTGTGCCCCAGCCGACCTGTTGCTGCTGCTGCGCCTGCTGCTGCTGCTGCGGCGGCTGCTGGTAGGTGCCCGCATCCCACCCTGCAGCAGGCTGCTGGGCGTCCCAGCCGACGGCAGGCGCCTGCTGCAGCGGCGAGGCGTGGCTGGGGGCGTCCCACCCTGCGGCAGGGGCCGGGGCCTGCTCCTGCGCATCCCATGGCGCCCACATCTGGCTGTCTTCCTCCTGTGTGGGCTGCACCGCAGCCGCCTGCGCACAATGTGATTCAACCTATTGTGTGATGCTGTGCGCATGGGACCTCGACCTTCGTCACGCCCTGCCCTGCGCTGCCCTAGGTGCGGCAGCCTGCTTTCACACACACAGTTGGCTTGAAACCACGGGTACCACCGACCATGCTGGAACGTACTGTGTGCACATGCGCGGACCTCAAGTGCGGCGGGCCAGCTGCCGGCGTCCTGCGCAGGCTCGGCGGCCGGGGACGGCGAGTAGTGGGTGGCGGCGCTCGCCTGCTCGGGGCTCCAGGTCTCCTGCAGCGTCCGGCACAGAGGTTCTCAGCGCCAGCTTGGCATAGTTGGCTCTTCGCACAAGCAGCAAGGGCGAGAGTTGCTGCAGTCCGGTAGGCAAGAGCAGCAAACTCACGGAGTCTCCCTACACAGCAGGGGGTTGCAACAGGGCTGAGGGGTGCACAATGCACGGGCGAGGGTGTCCTCGGACACAATTGTGGGGGTCGCAGCACCCGCACCTGCTGCTGCGCGCCGCCGTCCTGCGTCCACGACGGCTGCCACTCGTCGTCGGTGGCGGCGGCCGGCGGCGGCGTCTGCCGCTGCTCCGGCTGCTCCTGGCTGGCGCCCCAGTCGGGCGACCACTCGTCGCCGCCCGCTGCGGTTGACGGCATGACACAGCTGTCAGACACACGTGCCCAGCAAATTTGAGGTGAGCAGGCAGGTACATGCAATCGCCAGGCGTAGAAGACACTGCCTGCAAGCTTCATTTGTGGAAAGCGCAGACGGTCGTGGTTGTTACTGCAGCAGCAGTGCAGCAGAGTTCAGCCTGGAGTCGCACCCTGAGCCGAAGGCTGCGGCTCCCAGCCGTTCTCGCCGGTGCTGCCCTTGTACTCTGGCAGCGGAGTGCTGTCGTTGTAAGCCTGCACGACGTGTTGTGGGAGCAGGTCTCAGACGCTGAAAACTCCCACAACCAAAGATGTGATGAACACCTATCACCTGTTACCCTGAGCTATCGTGCACGATCTTACAACATGTACCGCCTGTGCAGCCATTTGCAGTTGCAGAACGTATTGCTATATGATCGTCGCCAGCGAACATGTGAAGCAGGCCCCAGCTGGGCCACCAGCAGCATTCCAGCGGCACAGGGGCGCTCACTGTGCGGCGGGAGGGGCAGTCCCGTGCCATGTGGCCGAGCTGCCCGCACTGGAAGCACTCGCGGCCGCCGCCGCCGCCGCCGCCGCTGCGACCGTACGGCTCATACGCCGGGGGCGGGGCTGCCGGCTGCTTCTCCCGGCGCCGGGCCTCGGCGGACGCCTGCCACGGTGCAGAGCCAACATGTTTAGCAGGTGCGGTTCCGCATGTGGCCACGTACTTGCGGACACTGCATCGTGTGCAGGCACCTGTGTCCACAAGCACAGCCTCCCGACCAACCACTTGCAACACGTGCGTGTTCAATGTTTCTGTCCAACAGGCTGTATATTATAAATTTGTTCGAAACTCCAGCACTTCGACCAGGACCTGCCGTCCGCTGTCTGCAGCGCGGGAGGGGCAGGCAACAGGGCCAGGTCACCTGTATGAGGTCGTCGGAGGGCAGGCCGACGCACTCGCGCTTGGAGGCCTCCAGGGCGAGGGACAGCTGCCGCGCCTCCTCCAGCTCCAGCTCGTGCTGCCACTCCGCGACCGACACGCCCGCCGGCGGCGGGCCCCTGCACCGGTCAAAACGGTTCAATATTAGGGTGAGTTTCACAAACTAGCTTCACTACGCAGCTGTTATCAGCTCAAATGTTGTGCTGCCAATCTGCTTCTCGAACACCAGCAGCTGCAGGTCCCTGTCAATGAGGCAAGATAGTGCGGGATGCGTTCAGGCAGGGCATGTGGCTGGTCCTGCATCTACTAATCATCAGCATACAGTTGAGCACAGTAGGCCAGACTGCCTGCGGGCTGTCACATGCATCGCAAGACACCAACACAGATGAAGTAGTTGGAGCGAACACGGCGCACATGGGGTTCAGCACGAAGCCGCGGGAGCGGGCGGGGCGGTTGGCGGGCGGCGCGTGCGCCAGCTCCTCCGTGATGGACACCACCCCCGGCTGCTGCTGCTGCGATGGTGCGACGTGGCGCCGCGCCGGCGGCGGCTTGGGCCGCGCAGCCGCCACCTCCTGCTTCCACAACAGGTGCTACTTGCCAAGGGGTAAGATCACATATGCTCAGCTCACAGCATGGTCAACTGCAGAACCCAGGTCCTGACACGTGCCTCATGTACATCTGGCTGAAGTGATGACGATGTCATAGCTTGTGACACCTCACCGTCTTCTCTTGGGGCTGCGCCCTGTGGGCAGCCTTCTGCTTGGTGACCTCGTAATCGGCCTCGGCTGCCGCCAGGGCCGCCTGTATCGCCTGTCCTTTGCTTTCTGCACCTGCCGACACAGATGACAAATCCGATGCTGGCAGTATGCTGCTGTCAAGATATTGTGCGCAGAATGTGAGCTGCCAAGTCACTGCCTGTGTGCACATATTCATTTGCTGCAGATCTGCAGCAGGCGCCTGACAAGCTCTACTGCTGCACTCCCGGCACTCTCACCTGCATGCGCTCGAGCTCAGCGGCGACAAGGTCTTCTGCGCTGGGCGCCGGCTGCTCGGCGGACGTCTTCCGGCCCGCCTTGCCTTCGCCCTGCACCACACAACGCCACCAGTGCATTTTCACCTTCCAAGATGCAGGACTGCAGCAATGAGCTTGGCGCAGAGGCTGGCTGCTGCGCAGGCTCAGTCGCTTCCCTTGACGGGCTTGACAGCACCGGGCGTGACCCCTCAGCCAAGCCATGCATGAAAACATCATCGCCTGCAGGTTGCTGTGTTCTGATGTCCCATTTCGCCGAGCAGCACACAGCAGGTGCTATCTTTTGGGCGCAAAAGCAGCAAAAAGTCAAGCAGAGACGGATGCATAGGACCACTGGAACATAAGGTGCGCATGGGTGTGAGAGCATGCAGCGAGTTTCACCTTCTTGCGGCGGCCGGAGCTCTGCTGGGGGGCTGGCGCCGCGGCGGCAGCCCGGTGGGCGGTGGGAGCGGCGGCCGCGTGCCCGGTGGTGGGGTACATCGACTCCACGCTGTGCTCCGACCAGATCGGGTCCCCCCTCTCTGGGATGCCTGGTGTAGGAACAGATGTCACCCAGTCAGCAGGAGATCAGGGGACATATCAGCAACAAGAAGGTGCACAAGATTTATGGGAAGGCCTGACTTGGGTGAAAGGGGCCGCAGCCCGACAGGTCCCAGGTGGGCCGCCGGTGGGGCCCATATGTAAGCAGCAGGCACTGAGTCAGGGATTATCTGTCAGCTCACAGCATCATCTTGCCACTGTCGTTGGCCTCGACGGCTATGCGATGAGGTGCAAGGCCAGCATTGTAAAGTATGCCACTCACAGGAGAACCCAAGCAGTGTCAGGGACTCACTGATCCGTGAGCGGAAGGAGTATTTGGTGCCTGGCTTCAGGTCGGGCACCGTGACGATGGGGTCAGGGGTGGCCGCGACCGCGACCCGCCAGGCGGACTCTCCAGCGGCACGACACTCCAGCTGCCACGTCTGGTCCTCGAACACCTGCGGCGCCACAGGCGTCAAGCATGATGCGTGCGGATGCGGCTTTGCACTGCTTGGAAACAGCAGGAAGGAATCCTTGGAAGGGAGCCATGGGAAGCACTGCCACCAACAGGGTAGTAAGGCCAGCCACAACATGCCTGCCAGCTGTGCGGCTTTCTGCTGCGGCCTACCTTCTTGCCATCGCGTGACAGCGCAATCGTGATGGAGGTATCCGACTTGTCGCGCATGACAGGCCGGTTGGGCTTGCCCAGGCTGGCCGCCACATCGGCGCGCGCCTTGGCGATGCGTGCGGCCTCCTCCGCCTCCGCCTGCTTCGGGTCCTTTTTCTGCGGGTCGCAGAACACGTCATTGTCAACAGCAGTGTGATGCCGATCGAATTGGCTGCCCAGGACCACCGCTTTGCCTGACGCGTACCACGATGCCGAATACAGCCTTAATGCGCAGCGAGCTGCTGCACAGCAAGGACGACTCACAGGCTGCTGCAAGCTGCACTTGTTGGCGCGTTTTCGGCAGCAGGCAGGCAGGCGTCACCGTGACCCGCGAGCGCACCTGCAGGCGCTGCTGCTCGCGCGCCTCCTTGGCCGCCTCGCGGGCGGCGACCACGTCGTTCGCGCGACGCGCCGCCTTCTCCTCCTTGGCGGACTGCTGCTTGCGGCGGGCCTCCTGGCGCCGCCTGCGCAAGGGGGGCAGCCCAGGTGACAAAGCGCATCACATGGCTGACGTCTCGGCGTGGATCAGTGACGAATGTAACTGTGGCCTGAGGACCGAGGCGCCCTGCTGCAGCACATCTTCGGGCCTGTTCAGCTGCTGCATGCCTGCAAGGCAAGGCAATGCAGTCCAGCGGCGCAGTGCTGGCGGTCAGAATCGAGACCAGCTCACTTGGCCTGCTCGTCCTGGGCGTCCCGCTGGCGGCGCTCCCGCCGGCCCATGCCGCCCATGCTGATGCCGGGGAAGCCGCCAGCAGCAAAGTCCAGGCCCTCATTGCCGCCTGCATGAGGGGGTGACTCAGACTCAGAAGCACTTACATGAGTGTCTGACATGGCTGAGGTCGAGCCCGCTTGCGTGTGCTTGTGCCTCGATCACAGCCGCACGTCACACTGCGAAAAATGGGCAATTGTGTTCGCCACTTTGCCACAACATGACAGCTCCACAAAGAGGCATCCAGAAGATCCAGAAGAGCGTACTGGGCATGCCACGGAAGCCGCCGCCGCCGCCCATGCCGCCCATCGTAAACCCAAAGCCCATCATGCCACCCTGCCCGTCCATCATGTGGATGCCCGCCGGCATGCCGCCGGTGCGCTGCATCCTGTTGCAGCGCAGTGCAGTGCAGCATGATTACGTCCCTGACATCATCAGCGGATAAAGGATCCCCCGTCTGCTTCCGCACTGCCGTGGGGTGAGTCAGTATGCAGCTGGCAGCTGGCATGTGCCCAGACGCCATTGTGATGTCACTTGAACGGTCCGTCGCGTGCTCAATCATCGGGTGCACTCCGATGCATCTACCGAAAGGCAAGCGTACGAGAAACATGACATCAGGGGCCCACATGAAGGCGAAGAAGGCAAGCGCTTCCTCCATGGCCGCCTCGAAGTCATCCTCGTCGAAGTCCTCCTCCTCCTCGTCCGACCCGTCGGTGTCGCGCAGCATGCGCTGGTGCGCAGCGAACACCTTCTTGAAGTGCTCGCCGGCCTCCTCCTCGTTGCCCTGGTTCTTGTCCGGGTGCCTGGGGTCGCAGCGGAGCGTGATCGGAGGTGGGGCTACCAGTGTGGCGTATATGGACCATCGCAGCGCATATGCCTGTAAAAGCAGGTAAGTTTATGATGATATCAAAGCTGCTTCCTCAAGATCACGACTCACCATTTGAGGGCCAGCCGCCGGTAGGCAGCCTTCACCGTCGGCTCATCTGCGTCCACCTGCGACAGCACGTGCTCAGGTCAGCAGCCAGCGTTGACGCTCATCGGTTGGCTGACCCCGTGCTTCTGCCTATGCTGATCCTTCAGCAGCGGCCTTGCTGGCCAGCAAGCTACAGCTGCTGAGGACAGCCAACACAAACTATACCTTGGATCACATGCTACACAACATTGAGTATCAGTGTGTTTGGCGCGGCGTGCGCAATCGAACAGCAAACAATGGCACACGGGATGAGTGAGGTGGGATCCGCTCGGCATTTGCTTGCTGCTACAGCCCGGCAACGGCTGCCTAGGACGCGACTTGAAACATGTTGTAATTGCAGCGAGCCAGATCGTACCTCCACTTCCAGCAGCTCTGCCGCCTCCTCGCGGCTGAGATGCATCTCAACCGCACGCTACGTCCACTCAAGCGGCTGCGCTGGCTTAATTTGCTCCCATGCTATGCGCGTCATGGCCGCAGCCTGCAACACTTGGACGAATTGATGCGGTGCTATGAGGGCTCCCTGCGCAGCCTTAGCTGTTTCTTCCTCCAGCAACGTTCATCTGTATGCAGCTGCTGCGTCGTTTGGATGCTTGCAGTTTGAGATCCCAGCCCATTTCCAGATTGCAGGGGGCAGCAATATGGCCAAGCAACCCCGCTCCTGCTCTCGCAAACCTGTACGCGTTGTGCAAACCGACGGTACTGCTCACTTTGCACTGCAGAGGGTGACCAGTGTCAGCGGTGGCACAACTCACGGCCGTTTGTGCGCCAATCTTGAAAAAAACTATATATTAGGCATCGGGCAACATGGTCCGACATGGGGTGTCGAGGTTGGTGAGGACGCTGCAGAGCAGCTGCCGTGGCTTTGCAAGCCTTCCAGCCGAGGCTGCGTCCTCGAGCCTGCCGCAGATGCCGGCGCTCGAGTGAGCTGCATGCACACGCCTGCCTTGCGCAAGGTCATGCCCCATGTCCTGCAAATCTGCACCCTGGCGAGAGCCGCATTCAGATACATACATTGCGCTGCAGATTTGAGCCGCCTGCGTACACTGGGCCGTCGAAGCAGGAGGTGCACAGCCTGCGCAAGCAGCATCTCAGCCCAGGTGTGCGCATGACTAATATGGCCGCAGCCGCATGCATGCAGCACCCTTGACGGTGATCTGCACCGCTGATCAGTATCTTAAAGGGTAATATACATGATCTTGACGGCGTGCGGCCTCCCCCTGCAGCGATGTTCCATCACTTCAAGGACCCGGTCATGATTGTTGACGGCAAGATGCAGTACCTGTTCGACGAGACTGGCAGGCGCTACCTTGATGTGAGTCGCCGCGGCGCAACCTGCTGATGTAACCCTTGTGATCAGTGACGCATGCCTTTGCGCTGGCTGACAGCAAGGGGCGGACATGATGGTGGCTGAGTGTACAGTCAATTGAGGCATGCACCGCTGAGTGGCAGTTGTCCCTCTGCAGGCGTTTGCAGGCATTGTGACCGTCAGCGTGGGCCACTGCCACCCGAAGGTGCTGCCTCTGATGCACGCACAAGCCTCTGCTGCTCTTGTGAGATGCGTGCCACTGGCTGTGATGCTGCCAAGGTCACCTACCAACGAGCACTTGAGGCGCCTGTTGTTCCAGAGGAATGTTGTCATTGTCTCCCATCTTCTGCATTTCTAGGTGCTGGCAGCCATCCAGGAGCAGGAGCGCCGGCTGCAGCACACCACCACCATCTACCTGCACAACGAGATCGCGCAGTACGCCAAGGAGCTCACCGACCGGATGCCCGGCAACCTGAAGGTGAGCTGAAGGATTTTAATCGCTGCTGTCGTCTCAGCTGTCGAAACGGGGAGTATTGTCCTGTTTCTGTGGGGCGTGCACGTGCGTGCCCATCTGCAACACTCAGTGTAGGCACTCTGGTGCTCAGCAGAGCCAGCCCTGCCGTGTTGGAACCCCGGCTGGGCGGCCATGTCTGACACCATAGTGTGCCCACTGACAGCAGAGAATGATTACATAATGCTTGGGCCACCACATACAGGGCTGCACAGCATCCAGGACATCGTCTGCAGGCGGCGTTTTCCGCCACACGGCAACAAGAGTTACTGCCAGCTTGTCATCTTTGTACGCAGGTGGCATACTTTGTGAACAGCGGCAGCGAGGCGAACGACATGGCGATCATGATGGCGCGGCTGTACACCGGCAACTTCGACCTCATCACGCTGCGCAACGCGTACCACGGGCTGTCCGCCGCCACCATGGGGCTGCTGGGCCACTCCACCTGGAAGTTCAACACACCCACAGTGAGCTTCTGGAGCAACCGTCAGACTGTTTTCAGAGGTCCTGGCCTGCATGCCACTGGCACTGAGTGATGCGTTGCTGGTCATGTGGCCTTTGAGCCGGCTGGGTGTTTGGTGCAGAACGCTTGTCGAATGGCGGCCTTTTGCAGGTCTCTACACCGCAAGACCTGACAGATTGGCAGCTGGTGACCATCGGGTGTCACATCCACTGCAGGGCTTCGGTGTGCACCACGCCCTGAACCCGGACCCCTACAGGGGGGCCTTCGGCAATGACGGCGCGGCGTACGCCAATGACGTGGCGGACCTCATTTCGGCAGCCACCCCTGGCCAGGTGACGGCGTGAACGGACGTTCACACTCACACCAGTTGAAACAGCAAGCAAGGAAAGGCACTACTGGTACATGGCCGAGGCCCAACCCTTGGACGATTGCCTTTCGATGACGTCTCCAGAACGTGAATGTTCATCGAGATAAGCGTTTGGTCATGTCCCTCCGGCCAGGTCGCGGGCTTCTTCCACGAGACGATCCAGGGTGTCGGCGGCGCCGTGCCCCTGGCGGATGGCTACCTCCCCTTGGTTTATGATGTGAGGTTTGAGATGTGATACAGCCTGCCATTGTCCACTCTTTTTATGCACACAGCCCCAGTCTGCAATGGACTGAAGGCATGCAGTCAGGCAGCAAGCATGGTCCATTGCAGTGGTCCTCAAGCCACATAGCCACCGGCTGTTCTGCCTCTGCATTGCTGCTGCCAGTTTGCCTTTTGTTGAGCACTGGAACGTCAAACGCATGTTCTGATCTTTGTTGGCGATTGCTGCGCGGGCATCACGCGCGTGTGTAACACATGCAGATGGTGCGGGAGGCGGGGGGTGTGAACATTGCTGACGAGGTGCAGACGGGCTTCGGTCGCACCGGCACCCACTACTGGGGCTTCGAGAACCAGGTGCTGCTGCTGCATCACCCGCAAGCGCGTGATACTCAACTGTGCTCCTGCTGGACGATACATGAACACTTTGTCATTGCATCATGCTGGCTGTACTCACGGCGGTGCGGAGCATGACAGATGCACTGCAGTCGATAGCTGACACGGTTTTTGGCTGCTGCCAGGGCGTCATGCCAGACATCGTCACGATGGCGAAGGGCATCGGCAACGGCCTGCCGCTGGCAGCTGTCGTCACGACGCCAGAGATTGCTCAGGTGCATAGACAGGCGCTGCTGGGTTTCGCTGCCTTGGTCACACAGGTCTTGGCCCACACGTACGAAGTTGGCTCTGACCGCTGATTCTGGCCCAGCAACCGCACGAAGTTGATGCTGAAGGAGCAAAACCAAACATGCACCCTGCTGCCGAACCCCAGGTGCTGGCCCAGCGGCTGCACTTCAACACCTTTGGCGGGAACCCGGTGTGCTCCGCGGGCGGGCGCGCTGTGCTGCGGGCGGTGGACGAGGACGGCGTGCAGGCCAACTCCGCAAAGGTGAGGGCTCAGGGTTCGAGGCTCATCAGGCGCTGTCATGCCTGGTTGCACAGTACAATTACTTGCACAGCTCAAGGTGTCTGTTGAAGTGCGTGTTCATGTGCACCATCTGCAGCAGCTGGCGGCGTCTCGTCAGCCCAGCCTCGAGTCATCTGACGCCTCGCTGTCCAAACGAACACCTGTACTGAAGCGCTGACTGCTGCATCGTAGGTGGGGGCGCACCTGCTGGAGCGGCTGAACACGCTGCAGCAGCGGCATGACATCATCGGCGACGTGCGCGGCCGCGGCCTCATGCTGGGCCTGGAGCTGGTCCGCGACCGACAGACCAAGGAGCCGGCGGGTGCGGAGACGGCGCAGGTCATGGAGCGCATGAAGGACCTGGGCGTGCTGATGGGCAAGGGCGGGCTGCACGGCAACTGCTTCCGCATCAAGTGCGGCTGCCACCCTTGCCATCCTGCTGCTGTTGCGATGCTGCGACAATGGGTTGGGCGTCGATCACGGGCTGCATCAGAGATGCCTTTTTGTGATGCTTTGCCTGGGTGCTTGGCAGCATGCACCCAGCTGCCAAGCTTCAGCACCCCAGGCAAAGCATCACAAAGGCAGAGTATCTCCGATGCAGCTGCAGTCCTGCCTTGAGACCGTGCAAACCATGCCTGGCATGCTGCCCAGCCACTGACGTGCGAGTGTGTGTCCAACAGGCTTGTCGTTGTGCTGCGCAGGCCGCCGATGTGCTTCACGGTGGAGGACGCCGACTTCCTGGTGGACGTCATGGACACCGCCATGTCGGAGTTGTGAGGGGGGACGAGGGGGGCGCCAACATGTTGGTGGACGGTGAACCTAGTATTGACAGCAGCAGCAGCGTCAGCAGCGGCGGCGGCATCTGCTGCATAAGCCAGGCGATGGAGGCCCTTCAAGGGTGAGTGGTTTGACGCGGCTCTGCAGGCAGCAGTCGGCAGAGTCAGCCCGCATGGTCTTCTTGTATCTGTACAGAGTGCTCTGGCACAGCACTGCAGTGCGCTCCCACAGCTTCGTGCAGCCCTGCTACGTTTGCTGCACACTCCTGGCAGATTGGGGTTGTGGCTGCCTTGATACTGCACACTGTCTAGACGGCTGAGCAAACCCTGACGCAAGGTGCTTGCCACCCCTGCGCCTGCAGGCAAGCTATACATATTACGTCGCTTTGTAGATGTTTAGCAATGTTCGTGCCGCATATGGCACAGACAGCAAGCACTGAAGTGATCGCTGATTGCTTTGGGCCAGTGGTCTACATTGGTGCTGGATTTCGTCAGTTGTTGCAAGGTGCCGGGTGCAGTGGGTGGACTGGCTGGTGGGAGACTGCAAATTTCTACGGGGCAATAACTTGCTGTCCCTGGTCTCTGGTCTCAGGGGCAGCAAAGTCGCCAGTAACTATCAAAGAGCGAAGCAAGTTGGGCAAATCTCAGTGTCATCATCATTCTGAGCGCATTTCTGCTGTTGACATGCTCAACTGCCCGCCTCAACACCAACTGATAGCATTGTCAAGTGCATTACATCCCCTGATTGCGCTCTGGTGGCCCACAGGATGGGCAGCACTAGCACCGACCGCCCCGCATGCAGTGCTGGGTGTGCTGTGCAATAGCATCCAGCTGCCTGCTGCCACCACCAACAAGGCGGCAACCACGCTTCTCGCTGCTAGGCCTAGTCCTCGCTCGTGTAGCCCCAGTACTGCAGCATCGGCACCACCACCGCGATGAACAGCAGCGTGAGCACGATGGGGCCGGTGACGCCCTTCTTGTCGTCCGTCTCGTTCTTGGTCTTGTACGTGCGCACACGCGTGGTGTCCTTCTTCGCAGGCGGCGCCGGCACCGCCTCGCCCAGCAGCTTGGCCTCTATGCGGCGCAGCGACGAGGTGACCGCCTCGTTGAACTTGGCGTCGTCGGCCAGGGTGGGGATGTTGTCGCTGATGATGCTGTCTGTCAGCTCATCGCCGATCGTCCGCATGAACTTGGGGCCGCCCGACAGCGCGCCGTCCTTCGCGGTGGACACGATCAGCAGCAGGCCCTTGTTGTTGCCCTCCTCCGGGGTGGGGTACCACTTCTCGATGACCTTGTCCGCGAAGCCGAAGGCGTCGTTCTCGAACTCCAGCTTCCGCACCGTCACCACCTCCAGCCGGTAGCCGTGCTCGATCTCGAACCGCGTCAGCTCGTCGTTGACGGCCTTCTTGGTGGTGCGGTTCAGCACACCAGCATCGTCGATGATGTGCTGCGAGGTCGGCTTGGGGGCCGACAGGATGTCCAGCTCATTCGCGAGCGCGCTGCCTGAGATGCTGCCTGCTGCCAGCACTGCTGCCGCAGCCGCTGCTGCTGCCTTGCTGCGGACGGACTCCAGCAGCGTCTGCTCCTTCTGCGCCCGACACAACAGCCGCGTCTGCCTGCTGCGCGGCGCTGAGACTGCCTGCGCCCTGCAAGCTGGACGCTGTGTGAGACCGCACCGGGATGGCAGGGCACTCCGCTGCATGTTGAGGGTCTGCATCGCGTCTGGCGCTGCGCACGCACGTTGATCAGTTTCAGATTGCGTCTAAGACCAGAAGTGCCGTCCCTTGTGCACCCCCGAGCCTCGGACCTGCCGGATATGATCGGGCCCGATTATGCACCCTGCTGATGCCGTGGCACTGTGTCGTCAGCACACCTCCAGTGCATCCTTGCACGCACTTTTGCGGAGGGCAGTGCAGGTGATCGCATGGTGAGTATCGCAGTACCCTCGCTGCTTACAGGTTAGCAGGGGCGAGCACCGCAGAGCAAACCAGAAGCACAACCCTGCAACCCCAGCACGGCAACGCCATCATGCTTGGGTGCCGGCATGGGGCAGCCCAAGCCGGCAGAGCATGACGGCACACCGTGCTGTGACAGCCAACAGCGAAGCAGGTGCCGCCTCATCAGCTGTTGTTGCAGTTCTAACGCAAGCAGCCCGAAGCAAGCGTCCAGTCCGAACAGAAAGTGGATACCGAAGTGCGCCAACATGTCCATCCAAGCACCACCTGCTGCGCAAGCTGCGTGCCTCCCAAAGCGTAGTTGGTTGGCCTATGTACCAGTAAGAGACGCCAAGAGCACAGGCTCGGCAGCGAAGGAGCAGCAAATCATTCTGTATGTATACCATACCGTAGGAACATGATCCTCAAAGGACCAGGAAACATGACGGAGACTGGCCGCCTAGCCAACAACACGGTGTGGCGCGTCCGCCTTGAGTTATTCTCAGCAGAGACATGCCAGTCATAATTCCTCCTGCGAGCTTGCATGGGACCCTGTCCATCTGCGGCTGCAGCTGCACCTGCCGCCCAAAACTACTGTGACACGCTTGCTGCTGTTGTTGCCGCTTGTATGCTGCCTCGTGTGTCTGCTGGCAAGACCAGCTGCAGGTTCCCAACACTGCCGCTGCTGTTGCAGTCACTCTTGAGCGCCTGGAGTTTCCTAGTCCAGGCTGCGACGAGGCGGCTGCAGCAGCGGCGTTGCAGCCGAGCAGGCGCTGGTGGAGGGCGACCCGCTGCTTCCTGCTGCCAGCTGCTGGACCCTTGAGTGGGGCGCCCTGGTGGCACCTGCCCCGTGGTAGTTGCCGAGGGCAGCCGTGGCAGCTGCGGTTGCCACCGCACCGAAGCCCTGGGCCGTGTTGATGCTGCTCTGTGTGAATGGCGTGCTGACTGGGACACTGGCGGCGGGGCGGGGCGAGCTCCCCGCCACGTGCTGCAGGGGGGGCGCTCGCACCGGCGGCGGCGCTGTAGAGGCCGCCGCCGGTGCTGAGAATGCTGAAGGCATCTCGTCAATCGCCATGTCTTCGGTGCCGCCCGCCTGCTGTCCCTGCGGGGCCGGCAGCCACTGCTGCAGCTGCTGCTGGTACGCCGCGCTCGCCGACTGCTGCTGCTGCATGAGCGCCTTCAGATGCGCCGCGTGTTGCTGCTGCAGCGCCAGCAGCTGCGGCGCGTTGGGCCCCTGCAGCTGCTGCTGCTCCTGCAGCCCGTGCTGCTGCTGCAGGTGCAGCCCCATGGCCAAGCCAGCCGGCTCCAGCCCGGCGCCGCCTGCGCAGTAGTGCGGAGGCGCCACCTCCTGCTGTCGCGGCTGCTGGGGCGGCGGTGGCTCCAGCATGTGCGACCAGGAGGCGCCTCCAGCCTCCTCCTGTTGCTGCTGCTGCTGCGCGCCGCCAGCTGCCACAGGGTGGGGCTGGCGAGGCGCCGTGCCGCCGGCGGCGGCAGCGTCAGCCGGGCAGCTGGGCCCGGCGTCCGACAAGCCGTCCGCCGGCGGCGGGCCGCCAAAGCTGGCGGGGCCCGCGGTGCCCGAGGACGCCCCCAGGTGCGAGGAGCCGGCGGCGGAGGCGGGGCGGGGGACGCCGGGAGGAGCGGAAACGGCGGAGGCGTCTGAGGCCGGCGGCTGCTTGGCGGGGAGGGCGCCGGGCGGCGGCGAGTGCAGCACCAGGAACGCGCCCTTGGCCCAGCACGTCATCGCCAGCTTGACGTCGTAGTGCGTGGGGAACTCCTGCGCCAGGCGCATCTCCGCTGGGCCCCTGCGGGTGGAGGACCGCACACATGACGCGCTGCTGGCGTCAACAACCTGCACTGCCTCTCCAGCACACATGCGCTGCATTCGACGCTGTAGTAAGGCATGCGGACAGGAGCCTGCAAAACGTAATCTACCAGCCCATGAAGTGGCTCAAATGCTCAGCCAGCCAGTGGTGAGTACAATCGATTGTGGGCTGAGCCGCACCGGTAGGTGCGGGCGACGGCCTGGCCGTTGACCCAGTGCATCTCGCGCGCCATGGGCTCGCTCAGCAGCAGGAACTCCACGCGGCCGCGCCACGCCAGCACCTCCACGATGCTGCCCCGCATCACGCTCGCCTGCACCAGACAAGTGTTCGAGGCGGGGTCAGGAACAGCATGACTGCTGAACGTAATGAGCAATCCCGTCCGGGTGCTCGCCGCACCACAGGCGGTCGCAGGGCTGACCCACCGACCTCCGGCCAGCTCAATGTGTACACACAGTCAGCGATACCGAGGCGCGCACCCGGAAGGGCAGGGTGCTGCCGGCGGTGATGTGGGATGCAAAGCCGGTGGGCCGCGCGGTGGGGTCCCCCGGCACCGCCAGCTGCTTGTGCAGCGAGCCCGACACCCGCGCCAGCGCCTCGGGCACCACCCCGAACTCCAGCGCCGTGTTGCCGCGCACCTGCAGCCGCCTGCATGCGTGGCACCCAGGTTCAGAGTCGCTCAACATAATCGGTAGCATGGTAGTCACACGCTCGCAGCAGGACGGCCTCCTTGCAACGCAGCCTCGCGATGACATCCGGCAGCAGCGCACAGGGCTCGTCGCAGCATAAGACACAGCACAGCTTGTAAGCACTGCACAAACAGGAGAGGCGTCGCACCAGCGCAGCAGGCGGCCGCCGGCGGTGGACAGGTCCGACGTCAGCAGCTTGGGGCCCATGCCCATCAGCATGCAGGCGCCCGGCATGCCGCCGCTGCCGCCCTTGGGGCCCGCCGAGAACTCGAAGCCTGTGTGGTGGAACGTGGACCGCTGAGCCATGTCTCCGCTGCAGTTTGCCGCTGAGACTGCTGGCTAGGTTGCGATGTGATGGACGGCTGAGTTCCAGCACATGCAGGCAGTATGTGTGCAGCCTGGGTCATGATCTCACGCACCGCGGGAGGTGGCATGCTCGACGTCAAAGCCCACGGCGGCGTGCTCGATGTGCAGCCGCTCCTTCCAGCTGCGGTGCCTGCGCGGACGGCGGAGGACGGCGTCAGCACAGGACGGGCATCCCAGGTGACGCAGACGACAGTGGTGTTGGAGATCGCGACGCCCGAGGGGTCCCACCCCACGAGTGATAGTACAAGGTACGTCTCCTGCAGCTCTATCCCCGCGAATTTGGCCGTACACGCCTGGCAACGCCCGTCACAGAGCCCGTTGGCTACCGATCCAGCGAGCGGGGTACGATGTCGTGCGGCAGGCGACGCGGGCGGGTGGGAGGAACCAAAAACCTCCTGCCGTACCCGAGTGATGACTATCACCAGCAGACGAAGAGGCCAAGCCTCCAACGCGCTGTGAGCACGAAAAGCACTGACAAGGCCAGCGTGACCTCCTGGAACGTCCTGAACACCTCTGAAGGTTGACGGTGGCGGACACATGGGCGAGGGATACGAGCAGCCGCTCTCAGAGCGGAGTGTAGTGCTGCTGACCAGGGCGTGACGGCGTGGGCTCCTGACAGCGGCCCACGCGTGACGGCGGCTGCCACACCAGGCTGCAAGGCCCAGCAGACCTGGAAGCCCAGTCTGGAGCTGTGTGTGCCGAAATTACTCATGCATCTCCCCAGAGCGCGCGTGGTGAGCCCCTGCAGACTTCACACACACTACCACGCCACAAACCGCGGCTGTGCACGGCGTACGAGGGGGAAGGTTGTTAAACGCTGTTGCTGAACACGAGTGATCTTGACGACGGACGCATCCAGACGGGCGAACTCTGCCTTCGCGGCCGGACTGCGGTCCAGCTGGCTGAGGCCCTGAGCCGAGCAGGCTAGCCAACTGCAAAAACCTTCCCACGACCCCGGCACACCGCGTGCGCCCCCGCGAACCGTCTCAGGCGCCTGACACTGCCAAACAGAACCCCTGGCCGGCGGCGCAGCGACCCCAGCAGGCGCTTAATAACCCTGGCTGCCCAGCCCAAAAGGGCCAGAAGACAGAATGTGGCAGTTGCACCGGATGATCCCAAAAGGAAAGCCCACAGGTGTCCCCTGTAGCCCCTTGCGCATGTTGTACGCCAGCATGCATGGCAGCCGCGGCGAGGCGAGGGTGCATTGGCAGGGGGAGCCGAACCGAGCCTTAACCTCTGCCGACTCAGCAGCGTACGCCTTTGCGCGCTTTGCGCTGTTTGCGCCCAGCACAGCGGCAGACAGCTGCAAGTGGTCTGAGTGTCCGAGCTGGCGCTCGCTGAGGGTGCGCACAGGCCTAGGAGACGTCCCGAAACCCGCTGAGGAAACTTGGCTGGTGATCCTGCCACAATTGGGCCCCACCTGAAGCGGGCGGCAAGGCGGGCATCGCCGCCGTTCAGCCGCATGACTGCCTCCTGCGCGGCGCGCTCGGCGGAGACGACCCGGCCGCGGAAGGCGGTGCTGGCGGCCTCCAGGCGCCCCAGGCTGATGCCATCCAGCTTGGTCATGATTTCCGTCTGCAGCAGCTCCGTGGGCAGCGCCGCCAGGGCGCCTAGAGCGGCGGACATGTCGGCGACCTGCCGGGCTCGGCGGGCGGCGGGCTCCATGCAAGGGGTGAGTCGCGAGTGACGCTGCACTAACGAGACAGGGACGTGCGATCCTCCTGGTTGAACAGGGTTTAGACAGCCAAGGTAGGTAGGTAGCCTCCGGCCATGGCCTCCCCTTTCAAATATTGGGCGCCAAACGCGTGGAGATCCGTGAGGAAGCCTGATGAAGCCAGCAGCAAGAGCGAGAAGCCTCTTCAGCAGTGCAGCAGTCGATGGTTGACGGAGTAAAGTTGACATGTTCGCAATTCCGGGGTGCATACGGTATGGCAAGTTGTGCGCTGACCCCAACGGAGCTTCACAAAGGAAGTGCTTCTACCTCACAGCAGATGCAGTTTTGCAGGTTCCAGATGCAAGACGAGCATTAGTGTTCCGAGCACACTCCCCGGCTGCCAGCTTCTGCGGCGGCCGCCAGCGTGGTAACGTCCAGTTTGCGGCGGGACCCTCGCCCCGCTGGTGTACGTTCCCCAGACGCTTAGGTTGTTCTAGTGGCCGTACTACGCCAACTTGCATCTGATCAGCGCTGCGGGTAGCCCGGCGGTGGGCCCTGCTGGTTGGGGTACGGCTGGTGGTAACCCGCCTGCAGCAGGTGACAGCAACATCCTGTCACTGACCCACCAAGGGGCAATCTGGGGCTAGGACTCCGACTCACATTAGAGGCGGAGGTGCTCACAGCAGCAGCAGCGGTATGCAAAGATCTACTGCAGCGTCAGCTGCGCATGCTGCTCAGGCAGCCAGGACAGCTGCCTCCTGATGTTCATCGACACCACATGGTGGGGCTGAAGGCGTCCACATACCTGCGGCGTGTAGCCGGTCTGGTTCTGGTACTGGCTCGCGGCCATCTCGGGGTGCTGCTGCGGCGGGTACTGCTGGTAGTTGTAGCCCGGCTGCGGCATTTGCTGCAGACGCAGAAGTGCAGTATGCAGCATGAAGCCCCCGTCAAGATAGCACGAGGTTGCTGCAGACCGGCAGCAAGGGCTCATCGCATGATCTGGTGGTCGAGCACATTGTTCGTGCCACTTCACAGGCTCACCTGCTGCGGCGGCGCCTGTGCATACTGCGGCGGGTAGGCTCCCTGCAGAGGAACCACAGCCAGCCCAGGCATCAGTCACCCAGCAGTGTGCCGGCTCTGAACCACAGCACACACACGGTGCATGCCCATGCACACACGCCCGGCGTAGCTGCATGGAGCAAGCACACGTGCAGTCCTGAGACACAATTGACAGGAAACCAGGTGAGCAATGCCTGCCTGTGGGGGCGGATAGTTGCCCTGCGCTGGCGCGCCCATGGCCGGGGCCCCGCCCATGATCTGCTGCGGCGGCGCCTGCAGCACGCACACGGACAGTCGCTCAGCACAGCGGCACCGCATGGTGCACCATATTCGATCGACTGATGCGGTTTGCATTCGATCAACTCAAGTGCTGCGCCAGTTCAGACACCACGCAGTGCTGCGCTCCACGCAAGGGTGCCGGAACAAGGAAGCAAGCAGGAGTTTGCATCGAGCGTGCTCGTCACTTGAACTCAAACTCAGAATCAGTCGTAGCGGCGCGCTAAACCCACCACGTAGGGGTTGGCAGGCGGCCGCACGAGGCCGGGGTTCTTCTCACGCAGGTCCAGCTGGACCTTGTGCTGCGTCAGCATGCCTGCACAAGCAGTTGACACTCTCAGCATCACTGGCATGGCCATGGGTTCCTGATCGCAGGCGGAAGGCCTGTGCAGGGCCAAGCAACTGCATGACGAACGTGTTGAAGCAGCCCGCTGACAAGTCGGCCATGAAGTCAAGTACCAAGTATGGGGGAACTCACATGCGCACACCGAACACCAGATGAGCTGCGAGATCTCCGAGATGATGTCGGCCAGCAGGTCGATCTCGCCGACTTGCGTCAGGCACGCGATGATGTTGCAGATGCTGCATGGCAGCAGGTTGATGTCACTCGGGAGCCAATCGTTAAACTGGGCAGGAGCAGGCGCTGCCCAGTAGTAGTCTGTCAATATCAGTGATGTGCTACCAGCTGCAGCAGCAGTGCCGGCCAAGGAATGTGCGGGCTCAGAGCAAGCCGTCCATGGCCAGAGCCCGCACCAGGAGAGGTATGCACAGAAGAAGGCGGTGCCGATGAGGCAGTTGTCTGTGCAGTGTTGGACACAACGTGATCAGCATCAGTGCCTTCAGAGAGCCGTAGTGGGTATGCTGTCTCATACAGCACTGCAAGTCAACTGTGTACATGAGCTGGCACAAGCGGAGACGTCTGAGGTTTCTCTGGAGGCAACATGCAGCATGCGTCGCGCACCACACTGCGTGTTGGCGATGTGCATCTCGTCCTGCAGCATCCATCGTGTGCTCGCCACCTGCAGGGTGTAGACCACTGTCAGCATGACACCTCCTCACCAAGTGGGCTGCAAAGGTGCACGCTGACGCTGCAGCTGGACGTAAACAGTGGGGTACGCTGTCAGCAGCAGCAGCTGCAGTGGCATAACAAATGCACGCCATGGGCTGGGTCCCGCAGACAGTGGCTGTCGGGAGGGCCGTTCAAATGCCCACCGACTGCGTGAAGCAGATGACGACCTCCATGCAGAGGCAGAACTCGGGGCACCTGCATGGCAGCACTGCCGTCAGCACGTCGTCATCAGAGGCACTTCACACGGATTGCAGGCTTTGTGCGTCAAGCAAGCAGGGTCTGGGCGGACAAACAGGTGCCCACTTGGACTCCCCCATGCGCCCGGAGCACGGGCAGTCGCCATTGCAGCAGACGTCTGTGCACAGCAGCGTAGTGACTGTAGGTCAGCATCTATCATGCACAGACGTGACGCAGAACTGCTTTGCCACTGCACACATGCTATGCTATGCTTCTCTGCTGTGCCATCAGGATGGTGTTCATGGTTTTGAGTCAGAAGGTCGCACAAATACTGCTCGAGTGGTGGGTGACTTGTGGAGACACTCACATCGGTTCATGTCATGATACAGTGCCCGCTTGCGCGTCAGGTAGCTGGATATCCAGGGGCTGCAACGCAGGTAGAGACTGGTTGAGCGACGACAACGACAACAACTCGGTGAGCTCCCTCGAACAGCATGCAGCAAAGCTCTATGAACATGCCCCAATTGAAGCTGCAACACTGCATGGTTTCCTGCCGAAGGCTGCTGGATTTCTCGCACCAGATGATCCCGCAACCGATGCAGTACAGAGGGTCCTTGACGGGCGCGTGGAACATCTCGATCTGCATGCAGCAGCAGCAGCAGCACAGGGTTAGCAGGGGGCATCACTGGCCATGCGGTGAGATGGGCATGCCCTGCTGCGCCTGATGTTCAAGCTGCGATGTTGTGCAGGTCTGAGAGGTTCTTGGGACAAAAAGGTTGAAACACTGTAGCAAGCAGCAGCAGCACTTAGCAGGTGCAGCAGCAGAACAGAGTCGCACCGCCCATGTACCGCCATACGTGCCATTGCGGCGCACGTCAGTCTTGGCGGCCTGCGGTGACATACATTACAGACATCAGCTGTGTATTTCACACAAAGGCACACGAGGAATGCTGCACTCCCTCTAGATGCCCACATGTACTGTCAAGCTCAAATCCGGACCATCAGCAGAGGTCATCATGTCGCGCGTGGGTGCGCAGCATCACGCCTCACCTTGCGGTCCTTGAAGTCCTTGTTGCCCACCATTGCGGCGTTTGCGTGCCTGACGCACTGCAGCACCGACTGTGACTAGCTAAAGCACAGATCGTCAGCAGCCTGACTAGATGCTACCGACACCGCCGCCTGGCCGCCACCGGCGCGAAGACGTCTCAGACCCTACCTTCGGCGCTAAAGACTGCTGCGGGTGTCCCACTGTGGTTTGTCGTTCAGGCCATGAGCTTCCGTCGTAGCTCCTCGCAGGGAGTTGCCCAGGGTTTAGTGGATGCACCTTGCATCTTTGCTGCATCGTTTGGACGCTCGCATGTGCACATCAGCGCTTTGCATTGCTCAGATACATCTGGTAACTGCGCGACGTCGGTTGGGCTCGATCCAGTTGGTGAGGGGCGGGGAGAGGACCTGGTGCAGCTAGCATCTGACACCTGGCAATCCCCCAACTTCATCTCATCAAACACGCACACGTAGCGAACGCCAGCCAGATATCACCAGAGGCGACTGCAGTCAGCAGCCATGGTGAAGAAGAAGGCAAGTCGCGCGCTTTTGTCGCCCAACACCTGTGTCCGGTCCTGGCGCACTTGTTACCGGCACGTGTTTTCATTCACGTTGAAGGCTCGGGGTGGCGAAACCTCGTCAGGGCCACTGAGAATGATGCTGTATGCTGCAGGGTGGCCGGGACATGAACCCGGCCGACGCCTTCCGCAAGGTCCAGCGCCAGAAGGAGATCCAGCGGAACAAGCGGGAGCGGCAGTTCCAGCGGGACGCCAGCAAGCTGAAAAGTGAGCGGTCCCAGCACCCCATTGAACCACCAGGACCAGTGCCCATCGCAGGCTGCAAATCCGGCCTCCCTGCGTGGCTGCGTAGGCTGCGGCGGGTCCAGGGTGGCGTGCTCATGTCCACTGGGCCGATGGCGCAGCATGTACCAGCTGTGCTCATGCCACGTCTTCATGCTACAGGCGACCCGGACCAGATCAAGCACCAGCTGGGGGAGGTGCTGGACCTGCAGGAGGACGGCAAGAACAACATGACCATCAAGCTGAAGAAGAAGGCGCTCCAGGGTGTGTGGAGCATGCCAGGAGTACAAACATGTCTCTGCATATGGCCTCTACATGATGCAGGGAACTGGGTCGCTGCTGCATCGGGCAGTACACCGCGCTGCTGGCAAACACATGTGTCGATGGCTGAACTTCCCAAATGATATCCATTCGACTGCCAGAGTTTGGTTGCTCGCGGATCATGCTGATGTCGAACACAGCCTGGTCCCTGACATGCAGGAGCGCTGGACGCCTCGATCAGGAAGAAGAAGGAGGATGCGGTGCGCGCACACTACGGCGATGCGCTGCCCGCGATCCCAGGGGAGCACGGGCATGGCGTTCCCCAGCAGGTGCAGGAAATTTAGGGTCTAGGAAAGTGCCCAAGGAAATTCTCGCTTCTCTTGGTTCGTACCTTGCGGAAGTAAGCCGTAGCCTTCAGGAAATATCAAGGGCTGGCCAGGCATCGGCATTTTGGAGGGTTTGTAGGAGGCTGCTGCTCCCGGTGCCGAAACCAAAGGACGGCGTGTACTGTGAGTCGACGCCAACCTCAGTGAATCAAGAAGCTGCTGCTGGTGGTGCAGAACCCGGAGGACAGCGTGTACTACCACCCCACGCTGAACCCCACGGGCATGCCGCCGCCCGGCAAGCCGCAGCGCTACAGGACGACCATGGCTGAGCCCGCCAGCGCAGGTAGGATTGGCAGCAAGCATTCACTGGAATGCCTTGACCAACCAACGAGGTGGAGCCACCTGCTCTCCGCATGTGCCACGCAGATGCCATGCCGACAGACGGACTCGCAACTGTGGCACCCGCTGTTTGCTGTTTCTCTGACCACAGTCAGGATGCCCCGGTGCTCAACTTGTTGCGGGGTGTATCACACCAGGGCACACTGGTCCCATCGGCTGCGTGATGACCCGCAACATGCTGTGTGCAGTGCCGGCTGTGCCGCTCCCAGCGCCGCCGCCGCTGCCGGCGGGCCCCGCGCCGCCCTGGGCCCGGCCGCCGCCCGCCGACGGCTCCGCGCAGCCGCCGCTGCCGCCGCCGCCGGGGGGACCGCCGGGGTCTGCGCCGCTGCCCCCGCCCGCCTTCCCGCCAGGTATGCACCGCACATAACTGCAGCAGACACGCTGCGTGCAACTCCACTGGGTGAGGCGATGCAGCACAGGCATATTTGGCTCCTGAGCCCTCGTGTCAGGACCCCATGCAGCCGTTGCCGTGGCTGAGAATGCAGACGAGCAGATGCCCGAGGTGCTGTTCGGGCGCTGCAGGGGCGCCAATGCCGGTGCTGCCACCGCCAGACGGCCCGCCGCCGGAGCCGCCGCTGCTGCCGCCGCCTGATGAACCGCCCCCAGGTGTCACAGCAACTGCAAGCAGCATGCGGACTGCACCCATCTTGAATGATACACCTGACCTGCCGTGCACGCCGCCTGCCCACACGTTCTACTGTCAACGCGGCCGCTCCTGCCAAGATTGTAAATAAACCCGTGACCGTCTGCACCTGATTTGATGCCAGCATTCGAGACTGCAGCCCTCACAACGCCGGCACGCACCCCTCCCCACTGGCGCCGCTGGGTCTGTTCTGCTCACTGTTTTACACGTTTGCAGGCCTCACAGCGATGGGCAGGCTGGCGCCCCCACCCGGGCCGCCGCCGGGCATGGTGCTGCTGCCGCCGCCGGGCATGCCGCCCCCCGGAATGCTGCCGCCGCCCACGATGCCGCCCCCGGGTTTCGCCATGCCAGGTAGGGAGCACTCGAGTACATCACAGACCCTTTGGTCAAGCAGTGATGTGATTGAGCCAGCTGGCTGCAGCAGCTGCTCGATCGCGGCAGACAGACTGTGCACGGGGGCCCTCTGCACAGCCTGGCTACCCATGCCGCCCCGGCCGCTGCTGCCTAGGCTACACCCATGCACATGGTCCTCCTGGATACCTGAGTTGCAAATACCCCATCTCTGTGCGCTGCAGGGGGGGACGAGGCGGCGCAGCTGCGGGAGCACAAGGGCCCCAGCATCAGCGGGCAGGCGACGGTGGCGCCCCGTGTGCCGGCTGCCAGGGACCGCAGCCTCACCTCCATGGTGCGCTGCTCAGGGTTTACTGTGGAAGGCTGTGCATGTGGCCATCCTGACAAAATTGAGTGACTGCTTGACTGTGGTAAATGACATAGCTCGTATGTCCGAAACAGGTCACATGTTGGCCTGAGGGACAATTATGAGCAGTCAGACATTGCCATGCCACTCTAGTCGTCCCTTCACCCAGCAACCATTACTTGCGACTCTCAGCCTGTGCATGTTGCAAGCTCGTGGGACTCTATACTCAGGTGCCAGCCTCAGTGCGCGTCAAGCGCGATGCCGGGCAGCAGCGCCCGGCGCAGGGTTTGCTGCCCGCCAGGAACGCCGCGCCGCCCATGGCCGCCGGCTTCGGGCTGGCGCCGGAGCCCGCGCCCCGGCGGCCGGCGGCGGCGGCGGCAGCGGGAAGCAGCTCCTTCACCGCCAGGCCCGCCGGCGCAGGTGCCCCATCTGTGCTGTCCATGTCCTGCATCCCGATGGGCTAGGCAGCTGCTCGCACCACTGTTGTACTGGATGTATTGCGCTTGACAGTTCTCGGATCCAAACGTGGTGCAAGACTGTATCAGGGTGTGCCAGGAGATTTCGGTTTACGCTTTGAGTTGCTGAGGCAGCACGCTGTAGCTGCAGGGGCGCCTGCCAAGAAGCCGGCTGCGCGGCCAGAGGACGACAAGTTCATGCAGTTCATGGCGGACATGCAGCAGCTGGGAGCCATCAGCTAGTGACTATTGTCAGAAACACATCACTTGGCGCACACATCTGCAGGTATTGGGTTGGGTCTCCCTGTTTTCGGCAGTTTGCAGCGAAGCAGTTTAAGCAAAGTGTGTTCTCAACCCAGGAGTGTAAAACTGCATCAATGTACTGATAGGGTGCCGTGCCTCTGCATTATACCACATCTTGCAAGGCGGAAGTGTACGTTCCCTCAATGCCCGTGGTGACCAGGTTCAAGCTTGCGCCAGTGTCCGAACAGCTCTGTCGCTTTGTGCATGTTCACAGCTGCCCAGCCTCGTCACAAAATCGAGGAGCTCCAATCGCGCAACACTGCCACTGCCTTCACGTTAGCACTAGCTCTGAAAAAGAACGCCGCCGCTACCGCTGCTGCTATGCAGCGCCGGCAGACCCTGCCACTACAGCTGCGCCGTCCAGTCAAAGGGCTCGTACGCCTTCAGGAAGTCGGCCGCCCGCCGCCGCTGCAGCACCTCGGGCTCTGCTTTGGCTGTCGCCTGCGCGTCACAGACTTGAAGATCGGGTCCCTGGCGAGTCGAGATTGGTCCATGTCTGCGATGACCATACCCCCCTAGCTAAGTGGTCCTCAGTCCTGGGCATTGCCGCCAGCATGCCTGAGGACGGTCCTATTCCTGCAGCTCCTTCAGGATTGATGTTCAACCAGCGGGCTGTCAGCAAGGCTCGTGGGTAGACGTGCCTGGCCGACATTGGCGCCCAGCCCCAGCAGCCCCGCCAGCACGCTGCGCCCGAAGTTGGCGTCCCACTTCGTCTCGTCATCGATGACGTGCACAAAGCCGGCTGCAGGGTGGGGCGTCCAGGGTTTAAGGTGACGCAGTCAGGCTGTGCAGGTCAGCTCTGGTAAGTACTCGTACACACGTCATGCAGAGTGCTAGTCATGGCCGTGGTTCAAAGTTAAAAAAAAAAGTGTTGGTGTCTCAAGGGGCCACCCACCTGACAGCCCGAACTCGACGTGGAAGTAGGGGAAGTTGGGCGGGATGCAGCCGCGCAGCCCCTTGGCCCGCGTGTCGATCATGCGCTTGGCGTGGTGCTGGCTCCACTCGCTCTCCGCGTCGTCGATGCCCTGTAGTGGAATGGGTCACGCGCTGCAGTGCGGTCGTTGTGCTGCCTGCAAACCCTGCTTGCGTGCTTGGTGCACTGAGACTGTCAGACGAGACAGCAACGGCAGGGGCGGTCGTGGATGCTGCGGCTGCTGTGGGGAAGCGCTTGCAGCACAGCCACCGCGTCTGACCTTTTTGAAGTACAGCGGCGCCTTGGCGAACGCCTTGGCTGGCAGCGGCACCGCCTCGATGCAGGCGTGGGTGCGTGCGTTCTCCAGCCGCACAGCCGTCTCCATGAAGATGACGTCCTTGTCCTGCAGTCGACATGCAGTTCAGGGGTGTGCAACTCTGCAGGGTGTGCATTGACGATGTCACTTATGGAAAGGTGGCAGCGTGGACAAAGGTATTCAGATGTGGGCGGACAGGGTTCCATCTGCTTCTGCAGCCGCACCTGCTGCATGAACATCTGCAGCAGCGACTTCTTGAAGTTGCGCAGCTCCGTCCACACCGCCTCGTCGGTCCGCCGCGCCGAGGCCACGTGCTCCGCCGGCACGATGCAGACGTGGCCGTCAGCCAGGGAGCCCCTGCATGGACCATAAGCTGCCATTAGACACTGTATCTGGCGGCTAGGTTGTCACCTAGCCACACAGCACACAGATCCAGGCAGACACCACGGTCGTGCCATAGTATGGCAACCAGACACCCAAGTGCCAGCGTGTCCCTCTGGCCTGCAGCTGCACACGGCATGCCCGTCTCAAGGACGCTTGCAAAAGCGCGGCGGCCCACCTGGCGGGCAGCATCAGGTAGGACGCCTGGCCGATGGCGAGCGTCAGGTGGCGCGGCCGCCGGGCGGACGTGATGCACAGCGTGCACGCGTCCAGGGCGGAGCTCATGCGCCGCGCGTCCGCGATCGCCGCCGCCCGCGCCTTCTTGCCCTCCTTCTCCTGTTCAGGAGATGAGGCACAGCCCTCAGCATGGTGTAAGACGCCTCGTGATGCAGGCTGCGGAAGCAGCCGCCACACGCTGGGGCGTCAACAGCAATTGACGCCCCAGTCAGAGACACTCCTCTGCCATCCGCAGGTGAGAGCCTCGACCCATCAGGCTAACCAGCGAGCAGAATCAGGTGTCGGCTCTTCAGCAAGCTGACCAGCTGCAGTGCAAGAGCCCTGGAAGCTGTGCAAGGCCGGTACTGTCAGGGGCTGAACATGCTTCGAACATGCATCATAAAAGAATGTGAAAGGTCACCTGGTCGCCGCGCTTGCGCTCGTACATGTCGATGCCCCGGTCAAAGTCGTACTCGTCGTCGGCGTTCAGGTCGTCCGCGCGGAAGCGCTGCTTCTTCATGATGTTTGACGCCAGCGCATCATCCATGTCCGCAGCACCCTGCAGAAGAGCACCACGTTCGGTCAGCAAGAACTGGACCACAGTTCAGGCCGTCGGTGACCGGTAGTTTCTGTGTGCAGGATGGGCCAGGTCATGCAGTTTTGCTCACACCCAGCGCCACATCTGGGTCGCCTCAGGCTGGGCAGAAGCAAATCAGCGCACCTCGTGCTTCTGGCGCTTTACAAGCGTCCGCAGGTCGGGGTTGGCGTCGTCGTCGGCCGTCCACCGCTCCCGCTGCCCGCCCTCCCCGTAGCGCTGGATGCGCTTCTGCTTGCGGCCTGCCACCGCAGGACAGCCAAGACTGAGCTGCGGAGAGCTCAACATTCTTCGGCGACCACAGTCACTTTCGTCAGACACCTGCCTCTGCTGCATCCTGAATCTGCATGCACAGGCATGCTTACACATGCGTGGTTGGTATCTACTTGTCAGCAGTGCAATCTGGCATGCACTAAGCCTCTTGCCTGTTGACAGGTATGTACGAGCACATGATGAGTACCTCTGACAGCTTGAGCACGTCACCTGGCGGCAGCGCGCCCTGGCCGGCGGCCTCGCGGCCGAAGGCGCCCGCCACCGCGCGACCCTGCGCATCGACCGACGGCAGCACCTCCACCGGGCGCCCGGGCGCCGCGGCTGCCGCGGGCGCCGCCTTGCCCTGCAATCGAATGCCGACCCGGCTTGATGGAACAAAGGTGCACAATGGCACGGGCATGCGCTGCCCAACGATGGTGAGCATCGAGCTGCAGCACTGCAGGGAGGCTGGACGCGCGCAGCACACAGCGCCACGCTGCTGCTGCGCTCCTGGAGGGGTTTGTACGAACCGAGCGTCGGCACCAAGCTGGCAGGCCCACAGGCTGGGAGCCCGTGCATGAACGGTTCAATAGCATGAGCACGACGCAGCTGGGAGCATGTGCTTGACTGGTTTGGCAACGTAAGCACGACACAGGCACTCACCATGAGGCGCGCCCGCAGCGCTGCGGCCACCGACAGGTTGCCGCCGCCGCCGCCCGGCGGGGGCTGCGCCGCCGCCGCTGCAGGGCCGCCCCCCGCCGGCTGTGCTGTTGCAGCTGCCCCGCTGTCGGCTGCTGCGACCGGCGCCTGCTCCCGGATCGCGGTCAGCGGCGAGGGGCTGCGGCTGCCTGGCGACCTGCGGCCAGCACTTTGCCCATGCCATCGCAGGTTTGATACCGCAGCTGACCTTCGATAAGCAGGAGACTCCACAGCTGTGTGTAGTGCATTTGTGAGCACCTTCCTTACACCAGGATGCAAGTGTGCGCTTGAGATGCTTGCGCCCTTGCTTACGAGCTCATGTCTCCATCTACCAGCCGATATAGAGTCACTCTTCCAAACAGCTGCAGGGGGGCGCACCTCGGCGGAGAGGCGGCCTCCGCCCCCTGCTGCTGCTGGAACTGGTCCATGAAGCTGCCGTCGGCCGCGTAGGCGTTGAGGCTGCCAGCCGCGGCCCGCAGCGCGTCTCCATCCGCCTGCAGACACCCAAGGGGTGTAAAGTCCTTGCACCCCTTGCAGACACCGGGCAGCGTCATGTTCCCTTCCGCCAGCGCCCAGGAGCTCAAGCTGCGGCCCATGTCTTGGTGAGAAGGAGGGGACGGATGTACCAGCACACCATGCGCTGCGTTGCAACAAGACCAGTTGCGTGCACGACAGCGCCTCCATCTGCTGGGGTGGTCGGCTGCGGAGCCGTGCCAGGCAGGGCAGCGTGGGAGTATGCTACCCACGGATGATGAATGGACCGCGAACGAGTCATTCCACAGGCTGACTCACCCCACGGCCCAGGGGGTCACGATGCGCCTGGCCCCGGCTGCCGTCGCCCCGGCCGCGCCTCGAGTCTTCACCGCGCCGGGAGTCTTCACGCCTGCCACCGCCTCCGTCTCTGTCGTCGCCCGCGCCTCTGCTGGCGTGCCGGCCGCCGGCATCGGCGCTGCGCTCGTCCCGCCTGCCGATGCGGGGGTCTGCTGCTCTCCTGTCTGCCCCGCCACTGCCGCCGCCCTCTGTTCTCCTCTCACTGCCACCACCGCCGGCGGCGTCGAACCTGATGCGCTCGCCGCCCCGCGACGGCTTGTCCGACGGCTCCGCTGCGTCAGCGTCGCGGCTGCTGGCGGACTCCCGGGCGCCGTTCCCACCACCCCTGCCGGAGCCCTCCACGGCAGCACGGTCTCGACGGCCGCCGTCCCTGCCGGTGGCTCTGCCACCACCACCGCCGCCACTGCCGCCATTGTCGCCGTCGCCGCTGCCATCTCTGTCGTTCCGCTGTGCGGGGCGCTCTCGGCTGTGGCGGCCAAAGGCGCCGCTGAAGCCTGACCCCTCGCCGGGGCGCCGCATCTGCGGCCGCTCCCCCTTCAGCTCCTGCAACATCAGCATGCAGGCAACTGTCGGGCTACGTGACACCACATGACTTGCGCAAATCATTCTGCCAGAGCGGCCCATTCCAGGCTGCAGAGCGACGGCGAAGCCATGCCGTCCACATAGCAAACGTCACATGTTACATGTCCCAAGCATGCTGCATGACGTTGCTCTGCCGTCTGCAGGCTCGAGCGGCGTATGGAGGCGGTCAGCATCTCTCCTCCACTGCTCAGCGACAATATACCCTTTGGGGCGGGCGCGGCCCACCTGCAGGTAGCCGGGGGCATCTGGCCGCTGCTGCTGCCCCTCGCCGCCGCCCGCCGCCTGCCGCCGCTCCCGCGCCGCAGCCATGTGCGCCTTGGCTGCAATAGACAACACAACAACCTGGCGGCGATGAACACTACAAACGTTCGTCGATGCCGTCTCAGCATGCAGCAACAGAGGTCGAACAGGCTGGCATACCTCTGCAAAGCATGCTCTACTGTATGCTCACTGCGATGCGCCGAAAAGCAGCTCACCATGCGCTGCCCTCTGTTCTGTGAGGCCCGCGGTCAGGCTGTTCAGCGAGCCCCAGCGCTCCGCCACCACCTGCGTGTAACGTCTCTCCAGCATGTCTACTGTGTTGGGCAAGCGCCAACACATGTGCATGCAGAGAAGCTGCAGCGCACGACCTCTGAACATGGAAGACATTGTCTAGTTCCGCTACACGCAGCACAGGACCTGAGTGCTCCCACGCTCACACACTGCTGACCGGGACCCAAGCTCAAGACCCTGCAACCTGCCGGACGTGAGCCACACCCTGGAGCGTCCTCGGCCTGCGCACCTCGCGGACGTCCTTCCCCCCCTCGGCCGCGGCGGCCTGCGCGCGGCGCAGCGCCTTGAGCCGCCAGCTGGTGCCGCCGTCGCCCACGCCCGCAGGTTTGGGATTGGCGCCCGCGGCGGCGGGCGGCGGCACGCCGTCGCCGCCGTTGGCGAAGTGCGGGTTCAGCTCCCGCGACTGCAGCAAGGGGAGCAGACCAGTTCCTAATCACCCAGCTCTGCTGCCGGCATGGCGAAGCCGCAGGTCGAGTACCGACATGTGCTGCCTACAGGCAATGCAAGACGGCCGTTGGGAGGCGAGCTCCCGTCGGTGTCGCCGTAAGAGGCGGAACCTGTGGAGTGCTGACAGGCCCACCCACCGCTGCGATGGCTGCACGGTCCTTTGCGTCCTGCTGCTTGTCTGGCTTGGCGTTGGCGGCGGGGGCCGCCGTGACGGAGCGCCCCATGGGCGTCGTCATCCAGTCCTCGCGCCCGGCCGCGCCGTCGGCAGCTGCGCCGCCGGCTGTTGGGTCTGACCCTGATGTGGCCGCTGGGGCAGCGGCGCCGACGCCGCCATCGGCGGCCGCCCGACTGCCGCCTGCAATCCCTTCATCGCCAGACGAAGCCGATTCCGAGTCCGGACCTACAGGGGCCCCCTCCCCATGCGAGCCTGCAGGACATTGCAGTGTACTCTCTAACAACCGCCTGGCAGTACGCAACAAGCAAGCCATCAAGAGACAGAGCCAACAGTCACATGCCATGCTCGCACCCTGCTCGCGCTGCCGCTTGCGCTCAGCCTTCTTCTCCTGCACACAACGCAAGAGTGCTCTGCAACCCGCCGCGGTTTTGCTGCATGTGCGCATGTGCCATTTGGCATGAGTTTGATGTGTGCCAGTCAGGCAGTCTTGCCTTCTTGAGCTGCTTCTTCTCCTTCTTCCTGAGCTTTTCCTCCTCCTTCAGCGCCTTCTCAGCTGCTCCCTTGTCGATGAGCTTCACGCCTGCTAGCATATTTATGGCATGTGAACTGGACCAAAAGGGTTGTCAAGGTCCACCATAAATCTGCGCAGGGTAGTCCACACAGGTCAGCACGCTTTACTTCCACTGCAAGTACTTGCTGTGCACCCCGGCGCTAGCCTGCAAGTGCTCCGGCTGTAAGTTTGCAAGGTACAGTTGAAAGGCGCAGCACTGATCGGCAACAGCAGACGGGAAGCTGGCCTGCTCCGATTGGCTTTACACATCCGATGGGCTTTGTCTTGCTTACCTGGCGACTGCACAGTCAGAGCTTCACCGTGCCGCGCCAGCCGCAGCCCGCACCGTGGATCAGTCGAGCGTCCCAGTGAGACTGCGGTGCTGCAAGGCAACCCCTGCACTTGCGTGCCCAGGACCAGCCTTAGTTGGGTGGATAGGCCGGGCAGGTCTCCAGCGTGGCCGCAGGGCACTGCGAGGCGCATGATCGGCACAGCCGCTGAGTCCTGCAGCTGAAGAGCAAGCCATGGACTGAGGGGGGCAGCTCGGACCGCAGCCAGCGCATCGGCGGACGCCCTCGACAGCGCCTTTTCACCAGGTGCAACGCTCCAGCGGGCGGCTGGGGCAGCCGGCAGCATGCAGGCGGCGGCCGCCATGGATGAGGACGTGGCGCCGCCGAGCACGGTGCCGGCGGCGGTCGTGGCAGCTGCGGTGGGAGAGCCCGTCCAGGTGATCTGTGGAAAGAACATCCAGGGCACGCATGCCTTTGCACTCTGGGCTTGTACACGGGCATCGGCATGCTTAACGGTCTGTGGTAGAACCTGCTGGCATGTGTGCTCCCGCAGGTTACGCAGATCAGCTGTGGCAGCTCCCACTCTCTGGCAATCCTCAGTAAGTACCGCGCTATGCTTTTCTCATTGTCTGCCTCGGCAAACTCTGTACAAAGCTTGCACAGCTGGTCACACAGTGCACGTCATGCACACCACAGCCCGTGTTGGCCAGCTGCATGCAAGTGTTTCACAACACTCGCAGCTCGATATGATCCGTGCCGTCAATTTGTGCCTGATGCAGGTTGTGACCTCATGGTTGCGTGGGGCCGTGGCGAAGACGGCCAACTAGGTGAGAGTCTGCGCTGCACATGGCCGTCGGGCTCCCAGGCACAAGCAGATGCACACGAGATAACAGAAAGATCTGGCAAGACATCACCGCATGGACTGGATGTAGGACACCAGTGCACAAGCTGCATACCCGCTGACGCACTCCTGCTCAACGAGTGAATGTGACACCTGTAGACCATCTTTCAATATTTGCAGGCATGGGCGATGCAGAGGACAGGCTGGCGCCCACATCAGTCGCAGCTCTGGCGGGCACGGGCATCTCGTCCATCGCCTGCGGAGCAGAGTATAGCCTCGCGGTTTCCGCCAGCAAGCAGCGGGTGTATTCCTGGGGCTGGTGAGTCTTGGTGCAGGCACTTTCCTGTTTCATCTGCAAGGGTTCCACTGCGTGGCAGCAAGTAGAGCATGCTTTAGGATTACACCTGGCACAGCTTGCCATTGGCTTGGATGCTGCTGCGCAATATGATGTCAGGGCTGCAGACACATGGAAGGCCACTGACACCCTGTCAACACCGCCACAGCCCCGCCTCAGCTGCATGTTTAGGGTCACCTGATAGCAGTTGGGGGCAGGGTGTGAGTTTGGTACTTAGGGAGATGGCAGCCAGCTGAACTTGGCTCTGCGGTACTCACAGTGCCCATGGCAATCATCAGAGCCAAGCACCTGGGCTCGCTGCCGCTCACAGCTTTGAGTCATTGCCTCGACAGAGAGTCTGCACCCTGACGCGCAGCTGCATGTGCTACAGGGGAGACTTTGGCCGCCTGGGCCACGGGGACTGCGGCGATGTGTTTCTGCCGAGGCCCATTGCGGTGCTGTCAGACAAACGCATCATTGCGTGCTCCTGCGGCGACACGCACACGCTGTGCGTGACGTCAGAGGGCCAGCTGTTCTCCTTTGGGCGCAACTCCAACGGGCAGCTCGGCAACGGCAGAACAGACGACAACACCACGCCAGCAATTGTGGAGGCGTTGCAGGTACAGTTGCATTGTAGGCAGTCATATCAACGACTCCATGGCGCAATCAACCATGCAGTTCCTGCCACTACTGCTTGTGCACACGGACTGGGCTGCGTAGGTGGCAGCACTGCTGTGCATGCAGCAAGACGTCATGACAGAGCGTCATGCAAGGTCAGCCCTAGCGGGCGCAGCTGTTGTTATGGGCATATCAACACAGCAAATTCTTGGCTCTGCAGGGGCAGAAGGTCGCCGCAGTGTCCTGCGGTGCCGAGCACTCGGTGGTTGCCACCCAGACTGGCCAGGTGTACGCCTGGGGGTGGGGCCGCTACGGCAACGTCGGCGATGGTCAGAAGGTTGACAGGTGCTCCTGCGCCCGCTGGACTACCACGACTGTTATTTGTGACTGGACTCCCGCTGTGAACATCTGTGAGTTGACTGAGGTAATGGTGGTGAGCCTGCGGACTGCAGCAGAGCTGCAGTTGGCTGCATGCACTCTGCTCAGTCGATTCAGTTGAGATACGTCCTGGATTTGGCAGCATATGGTGGGAGGAAGAATAAGAGGTGTGATGCTGGCAGTTCCCGTTCAGAGGCACAGACTGTAAAGCACACTGCGCCATTCCCCCCACGTCTGCAGGCACACGCCCACGCTGGCGGCGATCCCGGAGGGGCGGCGGATAGTGTCGGTGGCCAGCGGCTGGCGGCACTCGCTGGCGCTCGACTCCGAGGGGCGCGTGTACTCCTGGGGCTGGGGCAGCTACGGGCAGCTGGGCCACGGCCAGCGGCAGTGAGTCATCTTGGTGCCCCTTCCTGGGAGCCTCGATGCCGCCTCTGATTGCTGTGGCCCAGCACAGATACATCGCGCTGTCGCAGTCAGCATCTGTCAAACCCTCCCAGGGTGACACAGGAGATCCAGGCTCAGGATGCCGACATGCTTGCATCTGAGGAGCGTCCTTGTGCAACAGGGACGAGGCAGCCCCGAGGGAGGTCACAGCGCTGTCGGGGCGCCGGATCCGCCGCATCGCGGGCGGCTGGCGGCACACGCTGGCCACCGACGACCAGGGCTGCCTCTGGGCCTGGGGCTGGAACAAGGTGCTGCAACAAGCTCCGTGTATTTGCGGGTCAAACAGAAGTGCAGGCCGCACGTCAGGGCGTCTGGCATGACGCGCAGTTCAGGCTGCATGTCATGCTGTACACTGTGACAGGCAGCCTGTGCACATTGGAAGCGTGTGCTGCCCAGTGCTTGTGATCCCACCTGCGCTCATACCTCCCTAGCACGCAGATTTGAATTGTCAGCAGATCTTCGACCACACTGCAGAGTCTCGGCTGGCATGGCAGTTTTTCGACCACACTGCATTGCCCCACTCCTCGAGGGTTTGTGCTTTGCTTCGCAGTTTGGGCAGCTTGGGCTGGGCCGGGCGACGCCCGACGCGTACGTGCCGGAGCAGGTGGGCACGCTGGAGGGCCAGAAGGTCGTCGACGTCGCCGCCGGGGTGAGCGCCTCTGAAGACGCAACCATTCTGCATTGCCCCCTGCACAGCACGAGCGACACCTGTCTCCCACGTCATCCACGAGCTGTCTCGCACTGCTTTGTGTTGCTAGCAACATGGAGGCGTCAGTGAGGGCTCGGCGGGCCCTGACTCGCTCTGACAGGCGCTGCACTGCCTTCTGTCATCATAACGTCCTGTCTCCGTTGCATGAGACACCCAAACTGCAGACGAGGTTGCAGACCGCCGTTGTTGCTGATGCAGTGGCGGCACTCGACATGCACCACAGAGGAGGGCGGCTTCTACGCCTGGGGCCGCGGCTGCTCCGGGCAGCTGGGCATCGGCAGCGGCGCCGACTCGTGAGCCGCCTGCACCCTTGCCTGCCCAGCTGTTGCCACACTGCTGTGCACAGTCGTGCGTGGAGCTCAGAGCTGTTCCACTGGCATATCGTGCGCGGTCTGCTGAGGCGCCATTGCACCTTCCTCCGCAGGGACGTCCCCCAGAAGGTGATCACCCTCAGCCGCGGGGGCATCGACGTGGCGGCGCTGTGCGACGACTCCGCCGCCGCCGCAGCGTTCGTCGCGCCAGCCGACCGCTACGCTGTGGTGCCCGACCACCGGGCGGGGGATGCCGACGGCAGCGGCGCAGTCCCGCAGTCCCCGGTGATCGCCAAGCGGCAGAAGTGCTGAGCGGCCGGCGGCGGCGGCGGCCGCAGCCGCTGCGGCGACGGCAGCACCGGATGATCGCCCCGTCGCCACAGCCAGCGGCACAGCCGCACGCATCCTGCTGCCTGCGTCCCATACCCAATGCTCAAGCCGCTACATGCAGCAGCGGCGGCAGCGGCCTAGCCCAGGGTCCACCGCGCAGGCAGCAGCCATCTTCCTTTCCTTTTTCGTTGCTTACACCTACGCTTGGAGAGACCAGGGGTCGGACGCCAGGAAGGCATGACAGCAGCGGCGGCTTTTTCCCGCACGCTAGGGAGCGTGGGGTCTGGGCCCCCGTTGGCATAACACAGTCCATAATTGCGTGCGGGAATTGCAGCACCGCCAGGGGTATCTGATTGGCCTCAGGGTAGGAACCGACCATCAGTAACGGAGCAGCCACGCTGCGGCGATCACCATGTTGAGATGCCAATCTGGTGCCATGCTTTGTCGTGCACGGATACACATATAATATACTCTCCCACCATCGGTATGCTTTATATGACTGCACAGTCCATGTCCAGGGAGCTCTCTGATCCTTGTGAAGTGTGGTGTGAGGGCTTTGTTGAACGAGAAATTCAAGCTCCACCCTTGCCGGCATCGAGTGCGCCCCTTGTTGATGCCAACAGGCTAGAGTACCCTACACCGATGGCAGCTGGCGACTAGTCACCAGACCCCGCCCTGCGGCGCTACAGGGCAGCGTCGGGTGCAAAACTTCAGCCGGCCTGCTGCCAACGCCAATCTTTCCGCCCTCGCGGCGGCAGGCACCCACCACGCCACCTCGGGGGGTCCTGCTGCAGCATCTGTGTCATCGGACAGCAAGGAATTGGGAAGCGTCTTCGCAGGGGCCCAGTCAGCTTTCATTACACCGTAGCGTGCGACAGCAAGGCAGGCATGGCGGTCCACTTCCTGAGCAGCCAGGGCCGCGGCCTGGCGCCTCCTGCGGCAGCCAGCCGCACTGCCGCGGCCAAGCCGCCGGCAGCCACCCTCAGCAGCGGCCATGCGCACATCCGGCCCGCATCCCGGTCGTCGCAGCCTCAGCTGGGCGCGGCGGCTGCGCACGCTCAGCGGATGCAGCCCTCAGGGGTAAGCCACAGCTGACCTCGACATTTCGTGAAGCGCTCCAGGCACAAAGGGGGCCCAAGGGCGCTGCCGTCAGGAGTCGTGAAACTATAGTAGCGAGAGGATAGGGCAACTTGCGGCGATGCAGCGTCATCTTGGGAGCATAGGCGGGCATCAGCTGCACTGATCGCAACGCCTACATCTGTGGTGTGTGGCCGCTGAAACTGGCCGGGGCGCGAACTCTCACGCCCGGGCTGAATTCAAGTGCTGCGTCACAACACATTAACGGCCGATCGCAGCGGGCTGGTGTCAGCGGCCGTATTGGCAGAACGTTGCTGCGTCATATTCCTCTAAGCTCAATGGGCTAATACGGATGCCGCCCCGCGCTGCAGCTGGCCCATTGTTGACCAACCCTCGCCGCTGCCAACAGCTGAAATTGCTTTTTGCACATCTCGAGCCACTCCGCCTGCACCTGTTGCGCACTCCCGCCCAGGAACCGTGCTGACATACGGTACACCGATCCCCCTAGTCTTGCGGGACACAGTGGACGTGCATTCGCGCACGGTACTGGTGCAAGCCTGACCCCGCTGCCACAAATGTGCAGGCTGTCGCTCAGCCGCAGCACGCAGCCCCGCAGCCGCTGGTGGTGCCCGAGCACCGGGAGGCGGTGCTGTGCCAGCGGTTCCAGGCCCACACCGCAGCCGTCTCCAGCCTGCTGGTGCTGACAGACACAGGTGCGGCATCCTGTCTGCTGACCCTCATCGCTTTTGCTCGCCCCGTTCGCTGTCAGCATTGCATGTGCAGTGCATCTTTCACTTCGGCGACTTACGGAACGCGACTCCCTGTAGGTGATCATCAGCAGATCATCACAGCGTCCCTGGACAAGACCATCGCCCTGTGGTCAGCCCAGGTCAGCAGGCCCCCTTTACCTTTGCTGCAAATGCAGAAAAGTGTTGTTATTGTTTGGCAATAGCAGGTGCCAATTTAAGCAGTGCAGCTCATGCCTGAGCTCACCAGCACGTAAGGCATACGGTACTTGCGCGTGCTCTTGGGGCGAGGCTGTAGCAGGCACATGTCTTGTGCACAAGGCATGCGCGTGCTGCTCTACGGCCTACGAGCTTTGCTAGCAATGCTCTGAGCCTGGTGCCAGGGCCCTACTGCTGTGTGACCGAATCTGATGCACCCATTCAGGATGTTTAGCGCGAAACCTGGCGTGGAACACTAGTCCCTCGTCTCACTCATCAAGCTCCTTGCCTCCCGCATCACACCACTTCAGGACCATAAACCATCTCGCAACTCCTCATGCAGGGCACAGCGCAGCTGCCGCAGGCGACGCCCGAGGGCGGGCCGCTGGTGTGCCTCGCAGGCCTGGAGGGCGCGATGCGCCTCAAGGTGGCGGGCGCCCCCGTCTTCTCCATGTCCCTGGACAACGAGGCGTGCGGCTCCGGCCTGCGGCAGGTGGACAGAGACCTGGACCCGCTTGCATGTCGTGGGAGTGATCCACAGTGTGTTTCATCGGTTGGAGCCGTTGCCGTGTGCCATGCATCATACGGAGGGGCTCCGCATCATGGTTGCCGGTGCTCGACAGCCATTTGGCCTGATGCGCCGCTCGGCCTGCAGCGTGGTTCAGGGGCTGAACAGCATCTGTGGCCGCAGGTGTTCCTAGGGACCGCCAGCAAGCAGATCCTGGCGTGGGAGCCGCCGCAGCCGGAGCTCGTCTCCAACGTCGCGCTCAGCGACCACACCGGCTGGGTGCGGGCGCTGGCGCAGCACAGCCGCTGGCTCTACAGGTGGGCCGCCAGCAGAGACGCCGTCATCTCAAAAGGGGCATTCTTGTGATGGATGTGACAGTCATGCAGGGCACACGGCTGCCTCAAGTGCATGCCCTGGCGGGTGGCCAGTGCTGTATGTGGCGTGTCACTTGTGTTCAGTCATGGTATTGTTTGCTGTCAAGTACCATCCGTGCTGATGTGCTCACATGCTCCCTGCAGCTGCTCCTGCAACACGGTGCAGCAGTGGGACATGAGTCGCGCGGTGCCGCGCCATGTCAGCACCGTCAGCTGCTTCACCGGCGACATCCTCACCGCCACGACCGGCAACGCCACGCTGTTCACAGCCGGGGCCAACGGCAAGCTGCGGTGAGTAATGCAGTGTGGTTTGTCTGACTCAGCGGGTGTCCTCATCGGGTGTCCTCATCTCCTTCTTCTCACGGGCCACACCAATGACGCCTGTCCCCGTCTGCATCGCCACTGCTTGCTGACGTATTTGCTGCTCACGCAGGTCGTGGGCGATTGGCAAGGGGGGCGAGCTCACTCCTTTGCACGCCGACGAGCACGCCCACTCGGACCGCGTCACGGCGGCAGTCTGGCACAACGGCTTCCTGTACACAGCCTCGGCCGACGGCTGCATCAAGGTGTGGCAGCCCTTTGAGCGTCACACCTGAAACTTGATGGTTGCCGTGATGCACCTGCATGGCAAGTGTGCGTGTCAGTCTCGGACCATCTCCAGTGTCGCCGCCAACCAGTGCTGTGGCGCCGCTGCAGATGTGGGACGCCAGCCTGGAGCTGGTCACCTGCGTGCGCGCCGCTCACGGGGGCGGCAAGGTGCACGCGCTGGCGGTCGGCCCCGACGGCGTCATCTACACCGGCGGCGACGACAAGGTGCGCGGCCACGATCTGTGCACGCCACCGTACAGTGCACTTTGACAGATTCTGGTCAGATCACCCAGTGGTGTGTGGCAGTCACATCAAACCAGTGTTCTGTGCGATCCTCCTTCTGCTGTCTGGCTGATATTTTTGCCTCAACAGCTAAATGCGCCTTGCAAACCCATCACAGAGTCGCTGACTGTCCCGTCCTGCGTGCAGCTCATCCGCCGCTGGCGAGCGGGCGTGTGCGCGGCCGGCCTGCTGGCGGAGGCGGCGCCGCCGCTGTTCTGCCACCACGCGCCGGTGCGGTGCCTGGCGGCGGGGCCCGCCCACACGCTCGTGTCGGGCGACTCCCGCGGCGACGTCGCCATCTGGCGCGTCTGAGGCGCCGCCCCGGTCGCCGCCGGCAGAGCGGGGCGGCTGCGGGGACAGCGGCGACAGCGGGCGGCGAGAAAAAAGGCCGCCCATGTCTGCAGCGGGCTGCTGCTGAGAAGCTGCTGGGCACCCGAGGGATTTGCTGGTCACAGTTAGCCCCGGGAACAGCTGGGCGCTGGGAGCAGCGTGCGTCGTGGGGAACTGGGAACGAGCGGGGATCTGGTGTGAGGGGCGGCGGTCGCATCTGGGACTGCAGTTTGTGGGTGTGTCGTCTGATGTCTGCGGGGGATGTGTGGGACTTCGAAGCGTGAGGCGGGGTGCGTCTTCTGCTGCGCTGCTGCCCGCTGTCACGCCGCATTGGAGCAACACCGGCGTGCTTGTGCTGTGGAGCCGGCGGGCCGGAGAAGGGTGTTCGCTACAGGGCACCCGGACCCCCGCCGGCGCAGCACCTTGTTGCCGCTCCTTGCGGTGGGCGTCGGGCAGTTTGCGTTGCCGTGGGTTGTGCTCTTCAGCCGAGCGTCAGAATGTGTGTCAGAAAGAACTCTCCGATAGCTGGGGGCATGAATGTTCAAATGACATGGATCTGCGATGTTCGGCGGCGATGGCCGCCATCTTATGACGATGTGCTTGCTGCTGATGACGGTTCTGGACGGTAGCTTCAGCTCAGCGGCTAGGACAGGTGGTGCTGGGCACCCGCCTGTGTACAGTAGCATGCCATGGTTGTGGGCTGCGCACATACTTCCTGTAATGAGCTGCTAGGTCGGCCGAGACGTTGCTTCCCCGCCAGTGTGCCCACAGATACTGCTACAAAGTGCCTACTTGCACGACCTGTGGTCCCCCACACCCGAACGCCTTTGCAGGGCAGGCGAAGTGGCCACGTCGCCTGTGCCTACGTGGAAGCTGGGTTACGTGATGTCTGAAAGTCACACATCGCTCAGCTTGGCCATCAAACGCCAATTTTCCAGCCCCTGTCGAACCAACATATATTGCACGACTACGAGCATCAACAGCTGCTGCAGCAAGGCGAGAGTTGATCATCAACGGCGTACTTTCTGAGTTGACCCAGCCTCATCACAGCAAACACACCATGCAGGCGCTGCACCGCACGCCCATGGCAGTCCTCCAGGCACTGCCAGTGCACAACAGGAGCACCGGTTTGCGGCCGGCAGCGATGCCGGCCCTGCCGACGCGGTTCTCAGCACCATCCTTAGCACCTAAGCAAAACCGGCGGTCCAGCACCATCGTGGCGGCGGTGGACACCGAGCCGCCGAAGACGGAGAACGAGAACAAGCCTGAGATCGCCAAGCTCGCAGACAGCGTCGGCCTGCCGACGGACGAGGGCCTGTTCGGCTTCAAGCCGTTCCCAGAGGTGTGGGTTGGCAGGCTGGCCATGATGGGATTCCTGACCAGCCTGCTGGAGGAGTTCTGGACCGGCAAGGGCACGCTGCAGCAGATCGGCATCGCCACCCCCTCGCAGCCCGTCACCACCCTGCTCATTGTGCTGGCCGGCGGCGCCACGCTCTTCGGCACCGTCAACACGCTGGTCAAGGCGCAGACCGGCAAGCTGGAGCCCAGGTGCGCTCTTGCTGCAGGCGTACTCCTGTTGAATCACCCGCTGTTGAACCACCGCATGAAGCCATGCGACCTGGCCGCTTGCCTCAGCAGAGCAGCAGCACTTGCCGTCCCGTATGGACACTCAAGCTTTTGAAGCACGATTATTGGCTCACAGAGCGGACAAAGCTCTCTGCAGCACAGAAACTTTGCAGCAGTGTTTATGTGGCGGCATACCTTGTCGAGGCCATGCTGAGGCGTGTTGGCAGCTGGACATGTGCCTGATGTGCCGACCGTGTTCGCGTGTGTTGCAGGACCGCCGAGCGGTACAAGCAGTTCTTCGGCGTGGTGCCGGACGCGGAGATCAAGGCCGAGGCCGACAAGCTGAAGCAGCGTGGCGACTTCACCGACCCGCCCGACACCGCCAAGGACAACCAGGTCCGGTGCCCTGCGCCTGTTGCTTGCCTCGTCCATATCGATGCCTAGGCTGTGTCCGCTGCCTACTGGGTGGTGCACATATTTCGCCAGTGACTTGTGTCTGAGATTGCTAGATTAGTCCGCTTGCGTGTTGCACATCCGCTTGACCATATTCGCGTGCGTCCGTGATATGCATCGGGTGGTCCTTGCCACCATTTGTGACACTAGTACTCCACAGCCCTTGAGTAGACGCTGCTCTCCTGCAGCATGCTGAGCGCATGCTGACATCGTTTTACTGCTGCGCGCTGCAGCAAATCGCGGAGTCGAAGGCAGAGGGCACCCCGGCAGACCGCTTCCTGAACCTGTCGGGCCAGGAGGAGGAGGCCAACCAGGTGCGCTGCACCTCCCAGCCATTGACCACCATGAGCGCTGCCGCGCTGCCATAGACGTCTCACCCCAGCGTCGTGTGCAGCGACTCCCAGGCGGCACCACCAACATGTCAAGTGCTGCCGGCCACACGGCTGTGTGACCCGGCGGGAAGATGGACCCTCATGCCAGCGGGGCGACCAATCAATGTTTGCTTGTTTGCTGACAGCTCGAGTGTCAAGCTGTGCAGGCGGCGACAGAGCTCAAGGAGCAGGCGCAGCGGGCGAAGGAGGCCGCCACGAAGGGCCCCTCGCTGTCGCTCGCCGCGCGCGCCGACGTGGTGGAGCAGACCAGCGCGCAGCAGGGGGAGTGGGCGTACGCGCGGCAGGTGGAGATCACCAACGGGCGCTGGGCCATGCTGGGTGCGCCCCGATGTGCCATGCGTGCCTGACGCAACCTGCGCACGCCAAGACTGCAACCGTGTGTGACGGCAGCTTGAGCTGGTGTTTTGCGTTTGGCCGTGTGCTTGGAGCCGCGTGTGATCTGCACAGCGGCGTGTTTCGTGGCCGCCGTTCTGACTGTTATTATCCAGTTGAGATGGTGTCTGACGCCTTGCGGCCCTCATCCTGTCTGCAGGCTTCCTGGGCTCCACCATCATGGAGGCTGCTACAGGGCAGGGCATCATCGGGCAGGTGGTGCTGTACCTCAAGGCGCTCAACATCCTGGGCCCGCAGTCCGGCTTCTGAGCGCTGCCGCCGGCGGTAGTTAGCTGCAGGAGAGTAGGGCGTCAGGTGGCAGTGGTGGCCTAAGGTGCCTGCCTTGGGCCGAGAGGTGACCGCTGACGGCATCGTGTTGGAACACAGCGGTCGATGGCATCTGGAGTTGAACACTGGCCATGGAACATTGGGTGAGTCGGGTACTTGCGGGCCTGGCTGCCTTGCATCGAGCAAGTGCACGGTACTTGACCTTCAGATTGTTGTAGCACTGTTTTGGAACTTCAGTTCTTGTTGCTTGTCGTCACCGAATTGGCTACCATCATCACGTTTTGACACTGAGATTTCAACAGTGTGTTGGTGTGCATCTGTCAACATGGTCGATGCTGCTTCCATACTACGCATCCACTCCTGGTCAGCTACTCGTTGCACACCAAATTGAGCACCACGTTGGCCAGTATGCGGTTCATGTCATCGATGCAGTCGCTACGCTCATCCGGCCACAGCTCGTCCAGCACATACCTGCAGGCAGCGCACATTGTGTGATCAGGCTACTGCGCGCGTGACCAGACTGCAGCAGGGCTGTACAAGGTTCAGGAGATAGATGTGCCAACAGAGCAGTGTACCCAGTGGGCGTCATGAAGTGGTGGGTGCTTGTGCGCTTCTCCAGGCTGGCCTCCTTGGCATCCGTCTCCTGTGCAGCGGACAGCACGCAACAATGAGCACCCCCCTGCTGGTGCCAGTGATGCTTCTCCAGTGCTAAGACAGGTGCTGTGACAGTCAATGCAGCAGCAACCTGGCATGGGATGTTTCCAAATTGATACAATGACGGGTGGCAGCCAACATGCATCCTGCAGCCACGAGCGCACCCGGTACTTGAGCAGGCACTGGTAGTGCCAGTCGCCGCCCGACAGCCCGCGGGGCGCGCCCTTCGCCAGGGAAAGCGCATCAAAATCCAGCAGCGTGACCTTGGGGTCAGCCCGCGCCGCCACCCACGCCCTCAGCGCCTGCGGGCGGCGTGCGCATGCCTCAGCACTGCTGTTGCACCCGAAGCAGCTGCTGCAAACCTCAAGAGCCACAGCAGCTCCAGGAGCTGTGGAAGGTGCAGCAAGTAACAAGTGTGCAAGTTGAATGCCTGCCGTGAAAACTTGGTTACGCTGCAGCATGTCCCAGCAGCACCCTAGCTACAACCACCAGCTATCTGAGATGCTCGCCTCGTTGCGGGCCTGCCAGATGGGGAGGTGCGCCGCCCACTGCGGTGCGACGAGGCCTGTCGGCACCTGCCGGCAGCACTATATGTCGCAAACCCAGTGCTAATATGTGTCTTGTCTGCCGAACATATGGACACCGATGGGTGGACTCAACACTCCTGGCACCCGCCAGCAGGCGGATTGAACGCAGTCCGCTGCAGCCGCACCGTCATGAGGATGACCCGCCTGGCGGCGGAGGCGGCTGTCGTGACGGCGTCCTTCCAGAAGTCGGGCACCTCGGCGCGCTGCTCGTGGTACGTCACCAGCAGCGTGACGACGGTGTCGCTCATGTTGTGGTTCGCAAAGTACCTGTGGGCAGGGCGAAGAGACAGTGTGCATGGCGGACTCGTGCAGTCTCAGCAGCCATCCTGATGTGTCCGTGACTGCCATGGGCGCATTCCTTGGGAGGCAGACGGTCCTTCGCGTTCAGCATGCAGCAGCGCCACCACTGGAGGGCCTGACATGTGGCGCTGCCAGCCAGCTGTTTCAACCCACAGCATGCGCATTGCAATGTCGTGGAGGCGCCTCACGTCTGAAAATGCAGCGGCGTCCACTCGTAGTGCCCGCCCCACGCAAAGTCGAGCGCCACCTGCATTGCCATTGTATGTCTTCAGCCTGACGTGGCTTTGCACTCCTGGCACATACCGATGCTACTCGCAGACACAGCGTGTACAGCGCCGTGGCCTCTCGTCCTGCTGTACATGCCTGACACCTGCAGAAACTGCAATACATTTGTGAGACCATCAGCGAGAGCTCACCGGCTGCTCCCGGCAGGAGTCCAGCGCCGAGGGCCCCCTGTAGCGGCGGCCGTCAAACACCTCCCGCACGTCCATGTCCGGCGCCTGGTCGAACACCCACTGCCCCACCTGCTGCTTGGACGTCGAGAACCTGCGGTGCATTGGCAGCGGCCACTGGGTGCGCGTGCCAGAGTGCTTTTTTTTGCAGAGTGAGCACCACGAGAGGACAGCAGGGCGTCAGACGTACTGCCCAGCAGGCCTGCTGCGCCGCTGCTGACCTCGCAGCAACAGTCAAGGCACACCTGAGGCGAACAATCGTTCGTGGCCGCTGCGGCATGCCGACATCCGTTTCCAGCACAATCTGGCGAGCCAACGTTCTGGACACAAATCGATGGCCGACCTGTCTGCTGGCTGCGGGCCGCCGCACACGTCGTAGCGCGCCGAGTTGTGGGGCCCGTAGTCAAAACTGCGCGCCTCGCCGCGGAACATGCCCACCAGCCGCAGGAAGATCTGCCGCGTCATGCTGTCACCTGTACCAGGATTTCAGCACGCAAAGCATCGAGCGGCAATCCTTCCCGACGAGGCCCCCATGGACAGATTGGCAGCCGGGTCACCGAGACCGCCAGTCAGAGCAGTGTGCTGGGTCTGAAAACCAGGCGTCTGCCCGTGCGCACCCACAAACAGGATGGCGGCCTGGCCGTCGGGGCGCGCCAGGCAGCGCAGCGCCTCGTCCCGCCGGTACTCGTGCAGCGCGCAGCGCTCGCTGCTGAACTCCGTGCGCCCCGTCGCCTCGCTCTGCACCAATACAGGGGGGGCCCCACTGCACAGGCGTCATGGCGCCGACACCAGAACGCACAAAGCAGCTCCACCTGGCTGAGGTGTATATCAGAACGAGTTTCGGTGTGCCCTTTGTCAAGCCTCCAAATTCAGCTCGCGGAACAGTTCGAAGGCACCGACATGCGGTGGCGGCCGCACCGTGTAGAAGCTGCCGCCGATGCTGTCGCCGCCGCAGCAGGCGCCCTGGGCGCAGGTCGGCCGCTGCGCCGCCGGCCGCTGCCAGAAGCGCGGCAGCTGGCCCAGGCACCAGGGCCCCGGCAGCCGCAGGAAGCGGCCTGCGGATCAGAGGCGCAAGCCTGGAGACCAGGGGTGCATCGATGACACTCTTCTGCGCATGGAACCTGCTTGTGCCTGGTTTTGAGCCACACCACATACAGCTGCAGCTGCATGATCGGTCCGCGGACAATGACGGTGTTCACCCACTGCTTGGTTGCTGACCACCATGGGGTGGCGCTGCAGCGGATGCATGGCAGCGATAGCAGCACACGCGTCAGAGTCTCCACACTTATATCGACTGACCAAGTGCTGGTTCAGCAGAGTCATGACAACGGAGGCTGACCTGTGGCTGCCATTGGGCAGTGTCCGAGCTCGTCGCTGACGTCGAAGGACACCTTCGAGGTTGGCGTTGGGGCTTGCCTAGGTGCCAGCTTACCTACAGGCAAAGGTGTTAATGCTGACCTTCAGACGAGCCACATTCGTGCCTGTCAATGATATCACAAGGCAAGAGCACCTGCCATGCAGCTGTCCGCTCTAAACCGACCTGGCAGATGGTAGCAACCAGTCGGCACATAGCGCTCGCATGCTGCTGGCAGCGCTGCCGTAGCACGGTGGCCGGAGAACAGCGACGCGGCCCCCGCCTGCATGTCTGTCCATGTCGGAGGCCGCTGCAAAGACCAACAAGTGCTACCTGATTGCCTGACGGTTCAAGACTAGACTGTCCAGTGTACGGTGTGTCAAGTAACAGCAGCAATGGTGTGGTGTCAGGGCGCTTGGCAGCACTGTTGCGCAACACGCTGGCACAGGACTGCGATGGGTCAGGACGTGCCTGTTCACGGATACTGCAGTCCCAAGGCGTTCTGAGCAGTATCTGATGGCATATGAGCAGAAGACAAACCAGCGGATGTAACAAGGCAACACAAACAAGGATGGTGGACAGCAGCTGACAGCAACACCTGTCGCAGCACCAGCAGCAGCCACCAGACGGCGATCGCGAGCACCGGCAGCCCCAGCAGGCGCCCGCAGCCGCCGCCTTTCTGCTGCTGCCGTTCCAGCTGCAGCTTCCGCGTCAGCGAATGCTCAGCGGCCGCAGCAGGGGGCGATGCACCGCTGCTGCCGCCGAGTACTGCATCGCTGGCCCACCTCACGGCCCGCGGCTGCACGCCTTGCTGCTTCCTTCTGCCATCAGCTGCACCACCAGCTGCTGCGCCGATCCCCCTGCCCCGAGGCGCCTCGACGTCATCCTCCTTCTTGTGGCGTGCGTCCTGCCAGGCATCTTGCTGCTTCTCTTTTCCTGCGGCAGCATCCTGCGCTGGGCTGCTGCTGGCCGCTTCGTCCTCTTCCGGCACAGCTTGCTGCAGTTCAAGCTGCCTGGTGGGGACAACTAATGGGTCCGGTGTCGCGGCGGTCTCGGTGCTGCGGCGCCGCAGCACGCGCCCACCCTGTGGCGCCAGCGTGGCTGCTGTGCTGGCAAAGGATCTTGACACGACTGCTGCGAGCCTGCAACGGTAGCTGGCTTGCCGCGAGAATACTAGCCGCACTGTCGCTGCTTGAGTGCACTGCTGCAGCTGCTGCGGCGGCGAAGCTGCTGCGCGGCAACCTGCCACTGTCCCCCGAGCTGTTCACAGCTGCCGGTCCCAGCAGCCTGCTGTACAGCCAAGTTTTGTGCTGCGCTAGTTGCTCTGCCACAGCCACACTCCGGTTGCCACTTTGCCCGCCAAGTGCTCACTTCAGGAGCCGCTCGCACTCTGACGTCTGCGCTTCCTCTGGCTCGCCGTTGCTGCGACGCTTGGGCCACTTGTGCACGAAGTCCTGCGGCGCCTCCGCCTGCTTGGGCGCTTCCTTCGCCTTGGGCAGCGCCTGCGACACAGAGTTGGCATGTGTCAAGCAGAATCGTTCATGGTGCGCCAGCAGCGGGGCGTGCGAAGTCCCCAGGCATAATCCCGATGCACAGCTGACACCATTTAACAGTCGCCCACTTAAACATGCCGTTATCAAGCGTGTGATGGCCAAAGAGGCTGCCTGAGACTGCACAATATCACTGCACCTCTGACCGATGGCCCGACATTAGGCATCACGATTACCCTACCAGCTCACGGACTCGCATCGACACATGCGGAATGGCAGCTCGATGATTGCATGGTCGCCGCTTGTCAGCTGAGTGGCCTGCGCACCTGAGGGTGCTCCTCTGCCACCGTGGGCGTGGGCTCAGCGGGGCGATAGTCTTGATACTTGGGGTCGTAGCAGGCGTCAAAGTCTACCTTCCACTCCTTGTAAAGGCTTTGCAAGCCGCTCATGGCTGTGTAACTGAGGCTTGCATGTTTGCAACAGTCATAAGTGCAGGTGCTTCGCGCGCACCTGCATAGTCCTGAATGATGAGCTGATCTGTACTGCCGCCGATTGCCCGCTGCTTCAAACGTCAGCACAGGCAACACACTCTGTCTGTCACATGTCTGCATCGACTTGGCTCTGTTGAGGGCGGCTCGTGTTTCTGCTCACATCAATGCAAACCACAACCGAGCAATCGAATGCAGAAGACCCCAGACTAATATGCCCCTCCTATGTTCCCTGGCAATGCGACCAGGGTGGCAGGCCGCCGTGCCAATACTTCAACACTTCCCCCCGCTGCCTCTGTTTCTGCACCCCTGAGCTACCTTTACTGCTGCGGCAGCTCTCCTATAGGTCCCTCACTCCTCGTTGCAGGCAATGTTCAGGATCATGTTCATCATGATCCGATTCATATCGTCAATGCAGTCACGGTCCTCATCCACGATCATCCTACAGCCAGCGGAACACTGTCTTGGACTTTCCAAAGAAACGAAAGGCGAGCGCATGGCGTTGCAGTTTCAGACGTCATATCCGTGTTTGTGCACTGTCATGTCTGATCACCTGTGCAGCGCCCAGCCGGTAGGGTTCAGGAATTGGTGCTCCACGTGGCGCGCGGCCTTCATGGGCATCCCCGTCTTTGGAGGCTGCAGGAAGCAGCACCAGCAAGCACAATCAGGCGTGCATCTGGACCTGCGCCCTGCTCACGGTCTGGGACGACATGCTGCTCCCTTCTCGCCAGGTTGTGAAGACCGTCTGATACATACATGATGAACATCGGCATGATGCCACAGCGTAGCTAGGCTTCAGGCCCACCTCGAAGTTGAAGATGCACTGGAAGTGCCAGTCCAGGCCCTCCAGGGGCGTGGGGGCGTGCTTCATCTTGGACAGCGCGTCAAAGTCCAGCAGCACCAGCTTCTTGCGGTACTGCGGCTGTACCGCCACCCACTCCCGCAGCTTCTGCAGGCAGCGAGAGGCGCCAAAGTCGGCAAAAAAAGGGACACCTTGGAGCAGGGGCACACATGCCCCGGCTGATGCCATGCATGATCACCTCTCACAAAGCAGCTCTCCACCAGCACAGCGTTCCTATCAACACAGGGTGTGCTGCTGTCGGCATTCCACCTTGTTGCGCTCCTCCCAGATGGGGATGAAGGGAGCGAACTCGGGCTTGTACGTTGCCAGCGGAATGGTCATCAGGATGACCTGCATCGGAGACGCTGCCACATGAGGCTAGGGCCTGGAAAAGGGTCACTTGCTCCCTCCATGCTACAAGGATCCGGCGATGCGATTGTGGCTGTGCCAAATAGTCTAACTGGCTCACATCGCACTGTGCAACTTAGCACCACAAGCGCTCCGCCAATCGCACTGCAGCAAGACGCGAATGTGTTAGCAGGACACGTTGACCAGGAAGTGGCATTCGTGCCTTCTTGGCCACCGCCGCCGCCTCGTTGATGGCGTTGAGCCAGATCAGGTCCAGGGCGGAGTTCTGGTCGTGGTACGTGCACAGGATGGTCATCACCACGTCCTTCATGTCGTGGTGCAGGATGTACCTGCAGGGCCGCAGTCATGACATTTTCTCTGAGAGTCCTGCGCTCGAGCTTCCTCCATCGGGCACATGGTTGTGGTCTGCCCGTGCCCAACCCTTGGCAGCAGCTGATGACGGCATACTTCTAGGGAAGCATGAGAGTGATCAAGGCGGGATGTGCACCGTCGGATCTGGTGGGTGTGCCACACCATGTCCGCCGCCCAGATGTAATCCAGTGCGACCGGCGGCTCCCGACACATGTCCAGTGGCGATGGGCCCTGCAGAAGCCATCTTCGATGCTATCAAATATTAACACAGGGTTGCAAGCTCTTGAGAGGTTTGGCATTGCTCCAATCCTGTGCTGGGCAAAGAACCTACAGAGCATGTGCCGGTTCGAGCGGCGTCGATCCCTGCGTGGGCTGAGCCATCACACCTCGCCATCGGCGGTGCCCAGGTCGACAGCACCAATCGCCATGTGTCATGGGGCTGACGCGATGACCAACCTGGTAGAAGCGGCCGTTGTGCAGCCCCTCCAGCGGCAGCTCGTCAACCTGCATGAAGGGGTGCTGCCCCTCCGACTGCACCGCCACCGAAAACCTGCGCGCCAGCACCGGGGGCAGCGTCACGGCCGGTCCGCACACCAGCACCAGGGGCAGGGTCGCGGCCGGCAAACCCCAGCAGGCGCTCAGCTCGCGGTTCGCCATGCCACCTCACGATGCAGCGTGCAGCAGACGCGCGGCAGCCGCGTGCTGCGGACGGGCTGTCCGCTGCTGTGGTGGAGTCCCTGAGCGGCGAGCGGTCACCTGTCAGCGGGGAACGGGCCGCCGCACACGTCGTAGCGCGCCCCCGTGTGCGGCCCGTAGTCGAAGCTGCGCTCCTCCCCCCGGAAGGCGCTGATCAGCCGCATGAACATCTGCCGCGTCATGCTGTCGCCTGCCGGAACCATCAGGCTGCGCGTCAGTGGGCATCAGAGCACGCATTCAAGCACGCATGTCATGCACTTTACTGTCACCCGACTGACTGAACAAAGAGCGACGGAGACAGCAGTTTTGTGAGAAATTGGCAGCCGCAGCCAGCTGCAGCCGGGCTGTCTCACACATCACTCATCAGAGTGCTGCCCACTCATAGCAGCAGCACCGTATGACGGTGCGATGCGCACCGATCATGACCAGCGCGGCCTGGCCCCTGGGGCGCGCCAGGCACTGCAGCACCTCCTTGCGCCGGTAGTCGTGGTACTCGCATCCCATCGCGCTGCTGTCGAACTGCGGCCGCCCCGCCTTCTTGTCCTGCAATGCGTGCACGGCGTCTTCAGCCCGACCGCTCGCGCGGAGGCACGTGCCAGCGTGGGGGCATGTGCAGGGCAACTTCAGTGCACAGTGCTACGACCTGTCTGCACATGCTGTCCCTTGTCCTCTACACAGCGCACTGGCAGCGCTTTCAAGCACACGAGGCAGTGCTCCCTGTGCAATGCCCATGGAGGCAGTGCCCATGGCTGCTGCTGCTCAAAGCTGGCAGGCCATCTGTGCATGGGTCATCATACCCGGGCCATCGGCTCGAGCAGCAGCGCGACTGGCGCCGACCTTGTAGAAGTCGCCGCGGACGGTGCTGTTGCCGCAGCATGCCGCCCCGCAGCGCGGCTTGGCTCCGCCCCCTGGCGGCCGCCGCGGCTCCCGCCAGAAGGGCGGCGGCGGGTCGTGGCACCAGGGCCCCGGCACGTTCAGGAACCGGCCTGGGAGTCCCAGCAGAAGCAGTCGTCAGCATCGTTGCTGGTTATGGTTCTGCCACAACACCCGTGCAATTGGTGATTGGCTGCCACCGTGCATCCTCGGTAGCCAGGTCACGCGCTTCTTCGTCTGACGCATCCTCGGTGGGAGCACTGGCAGGGTGCAACCCTCCTGACATGCAGCAGCAGGTGAGCACGCTGGCCAGCATTGCACCAGATGCAGCCGCGGCGATGCTGATCAGCGGCTCCAGGTGTGTGCATGTGCAGGCAGCCTGTTGTCAGCCGACGTGTCACCTCCAGTGGCGGATGGGCACTGGCCGAGGACCTCGCCCACGTCGAAGTCCACCTGCACGGAGGGCGCGGGCCCCTGCCGCGGGTGCTGCCCTGTAGCGGCAGGCAGCGGCACAGCACATCACGGACTGCTGCCCCATGGTGGAGCTTCACGACTAGAATGCGACACCAGGCAACTGGGCACCTTGTTGTCTTTTGTGCTGCAGTATGACTCCACGCTGGTGCGTCTCAGGCCTGCAGTCCTTCCCTCCGCACTGGCCACAAGGCCTGCAGTGGACACGGCGCACCCGGCAGGAAGTAGCAGGACGTCGGCACGTACTTCTGGCACCCCGGCGGCGCTCCAGCCGCGTGCAGGTGGCCGATGATGGTGGAGGCGCCCTCCGCCGCGGAGTCCCGCCAGTCCCTCAGGCTGACGTCCGGCATGCTGACGGGGGGCGGCCGCCAGCCCTGCAGCCAGGCCCGACACGCTGTGACACACTTTGCGAGTGTGCGCAGGTGCATCAGTGCACAATCATGCTGCAAAGAAGAGACAGAGACCAGCCTAGTGGCCATCCAGACTAGTGGCCCTGCCAGGCAAAAGCACAGCCACCTGTCATAAACCCAGTGCAGGCGTCTGCAAGCAGGCCAGGTCACTCGGTGCTGAGGCTCCTCACATGCAGCACGGCCCGCAGGCCCAGCGCCGTGACGAAGCCCACGGTAACGGCCGCCACCACCGCAGCGGTTGACAGGCCCCGCCGCAGGATGCTTCGCCGCCTGTCGGCGCTCCAGGCGCCGCTGCGGGCGCGCAGCTTCGGCGGCGGCGTGCGCCGTGGCGGCGTCCCTTGCAGGTCATTCCCGGCTGCAGGCGCCTGTTGCGGGGGACTGGACCCAGCCTGCGGGACCACTGGAGCCTGATGGGTGTGGAAGAAAGGGCTCTGCGGAAGCATGACTTCTGGTTAAAAAGTGTGGGGGTGCCGTGAGAACAGCCTTGCTGGCTGGCATCATGGCCTGCAGCAGCACTCTATGACGTGCAGCTGCCTTGCACTGAGCAGGAACCTGGTTGAATGCATCAGTGACACCGAGTCGTGAAGAATATCTGACAGGATGTGTTCGGCAGGTCCATGTGGCAGCGTACCTGCAGGTTGTCGAGGCTGACTGATGTGCCGTCAGCTGCCGCAGCATACTCCGCTACGCCAATGCTGACGCCCTGCAGCGCTGCCAGGGGGTTTGCCGTGACTGCCTCGTTGGGGCCACCGCTGCTGAGCAGCGCCTGCCGAACTGGGTCCAGTGACCCGTTCGATTCCATTGCTCAGCGCTACGCCTGTCGCTGTCCTGCCAACTTGGATGGCAGGCGATCAGTTCCCCGGCTGCGCTCGCCAGCTGTATGTAGGGTGCTGCAGGCGTGACGGTTGCCTCGTCTCCCCAGCTGGTGACTGATGTCAGAGTGTCGGCATTCTCAATTTATGGAGCAGTGGCGGGTGCAATGCCGGCTTACCAAAGGCTGCCGCCGCTAATGGCCCCCAGTGGCGAGACTCAGCTGTGGCCTATGCGCCCTGCCACTGCGTGAAGCTGACCACTGCCCACCAGCACGCCATCAACCATCCTGCTTTCAGGCTGGGCTTTGGTCTTAGCAGAGCTGACGCGCACCCGCTGCCTGCAACGCAGCATGAAAGCCTCGTTGCCATCCTGAGCTTGCAGGTAGTCTGCGATCGGTGTGTCACGGTTTCGTGCACTTCTCCGTCTTGCACACCGTCGATGGGAGTCTCAATAACCATACATGCCCTATAAGCTGACATCAAAGCCTCAAGACAGCAGTTTCGCCATGTAGTGCGCACAAGCATCGACTACACAACATGCAACGCGTGCAGCTCCAGCACAGCAGGCAGCGTTGGCCCTGCTTGCTGATCGCAAACAAATTGGTTCATCCTGGTGTGCTCCTCAGAACCGAGGCAGAAATGCCGTCGTCACCGGTGCTCACACCTGCACTCGATGGCTGTCCGAGCTGCAACCCTTTGCTCCAATTTCGGCGTATGCGGCAGCGGTACACTTGCTCACCTAGAGAGGGCGGAGCTCTTTGTGCCTGTTGCTGAGTTGCATCGACGTACATCGACAGCATGCATGCCGGGCAGGACACCCTTTGTGCATCATCGCTGAACTGCGGTACAGCCAGGGGGCCTGATGACTTTGTCACCCGTCCCCCGCCGGCCGCCGTGCTGCCGCCGTGTAGTACACTCGGCTGGCTCCGTATTCACGTGCTCAGGACAGATTCACCAACGCATGTGCAGCGCTTGTTTTTGCGCCCTCGCCGGGTGATGTGCAGTCGAAAGGCTGCGTTATTGAATCAAGGCTGCTTCTTGTGCGAACATACCTTCGCACAGAGCCCTTTTTGGGTGTAGTCGATCAGCACAGGTTGCTGCTGACACAACCTTTCCGAGGGGAGCTCAAGGTCCGCGAACAGGTGCAAACTACACCGAAACAGACCTCAGAGATTCTGTGACTCGTCGTGCCACGCGCTGTTGCTAACCACCGTGCTGCTCCTGGGAACCAGACCCTTTGTACACGGCAGCCTGCACCGCGGTCGACAGCAATAGACCTCTGGTACATCAAGAACCCTGCCGCATCAACTGACACACATCGTGTCATTGCATACGCAGATCTGACTTTGAGGTGCCACTCGCAAACAGCCGCTCGGCCACCAGTGCAACAGGACCTGTGTCGTGTACTGCCCTGGGTGGTGCTTCCAGCAACAGCAGCCGCGATGCCGGCAGGCTGGGGCCCTGCGGTGATCCTGATATTCCTTTATTCAGCCGTCTGGTCAGCGAGCGCCGCAGCCTGTGAGGCAGCTGCTGGTGGCGGCGGAGGTGGGGCCAGCACCGAGGTGTGCTGGCGGAAAGTGGGTCACAGCACGGTGACATGTCGAAGATGATCGGAACGCTCATGGTCCTCATGATACGCACCAGCTCAAAAAATGAGGCGCCGCTGCAGCGGCGCAACCTCCACACGCATGTACAGTTGTTTTGTTGGCGTGTTGCAGGTGGCCGCAGCGGGCGGCGATGTCACGGCGCAGGGGCCGCCCCGGCGCTCGCTGCTGGCCAGCCCCTGCGCCCTGAGCGCCTGCTTCCTGATGGACCAGTCCGGCAGCATGAACGCCGCGCAGTGGACGCAGGTGAGCGCTGTTCGTTGTTCCTCACTGTTCTCCTTTCGTTTTCCGGTGGTTTCGGTGGTTCCAGGCAATGGTCGCTGATCTGCATCCGTCATCATCGAACCGGACCGATGTAGCAGCAGCTCACTCACTGCGTGCCGCATGTTATCTGCAGGTCCGGTCCTTTGCCGCCAGCTCAGCCAGCGTCCTGGCCGCCAAGTCGAAGGGCGCCAGCGTGTGAGCTTCATATCACTACTGGGCATAAGCTGTACCATCCGCACTTCCGCAGCCTCCCCGCATTGCTGCCGGCGTGGGGCTCCCAGCTGCACAGTCCCCTGCTGCCTGACACTCAGGACTGGCGGCGCCGCAGGTATGTGGCCGCCAAGTTCGACAGCAAGGTGGAAACGGTGGTGGGCAAGCTCACCAGCAACGCCAAGGCCTTCGGGCAGCAGGTGCGGGCGCGTACTGCTGCCTCTCGAGCGGGAAAGGATCCCAGCGCCCCAGCAGATTGGCACTCACGTAGACCGATGGGGACCTGCACCACAGGCGTGCCATGTGTGTGCTCTGAGGGCAGGAGCATGGGCAGCAGTGTGAGCCATGTTGCCCCGTCATGTGCGCGCAGGTGAATGCTGCGAAGCAGAACCGGGAGGGCACCTTCACCTCGGCGGGGCTGGACCGCTGCCGGGCGCTGCTGGGTGGGGCGGACAGGCGGCGGCCGCGGGTCATCATCCTGGTCACCGACGGCCAGCCCACCCTGTGCGCCGGCTTCGTCGTTGTTGTCGCTCGCTGCTGGACTTTGCTGACTTTGTGCGACCTGGATGGCGTCCCTCATGGCAGATGCCAACAGCATTGTTGGGCATACCCAGGGGAAGACATCACCTGCATGCCACTGGTGGTGTGTCACCATTATTGGAAAAGGCAGGTTGCGACTTCGCTGAGCCCCGATGTTACCTTGATAGCATGCTTTTGTGTGACGTAGGCCCAGGCCAAACCCTGGCGCGGCGGCACTGGCGGCCGCCAAGGCAGCCAAGGCCGCCGGCATAACCATCTTCTCTGTGGGCGTGAAGGATAGCCCCAAGGTGGGGCTATCACCATGCACAAGGTCACATGGTCAACCCTGCGTCGGCCGGCGTTGTTGGCTCTGAGATCTCAAGCAAAGCACAAGAAGACTGTAAATGCTTGTGTGTCATGACGCCCTGCATCAGCGTGGTGGCCTGATGGGTGCGTGCTCATCTGCCTTCAGCTGAACAGAAACAGGAGTTGGGACGCTGGCCTGGCAGCAATCTGCAGACGCCGTATGTTTCCATTTGCAGGCACCAGACAGCACACTGAACCCTACGCTGCTGCGCGCGGTGGCCAGCCGCGGCCAGTTCTTCTTCACGGTCAACGACTTCAGGAGCCTGTCGACAGCCGTGCAGAGCATCGTACCGAAGATCTGCACAGGTGCAGACATTGCTGACATCCAGCACCAGCAACCTGCATCACCTGCGTACTTTGATACTCGAGTCTTCTGTCCATGCCGTAATGCGACATGAAGCGATTTGCCTGCTGTTGTACAGCCAACAGCAGTGGCAAGTACCCGGTGGATCCGACCCCAAAGCCTGCCCCAAAGGTGCACCTCATCGCAGACCGGACATGCTTTGCTCTGGCATATGCACAGGAACATGGCTTTGCCATGCCGAACATCGCACTGGTGCATCTGCATACCCCAAAGCTCCAGTCATTCACCCCATCATGCCCGTGCAGCCGTCGCCGAAGCCCACACACAAGCCGTCTCCCAAGCCATCCCCTAAGCCATCGCCCAAGCCCTCAGCAGCTCCCACGAAGAGGTCGCCGCCGCCGCCAAAGAAGAGCCCACCGCCACCTCACAAATCGCCGCCGCCACCTCTCAAGCCACCGCCGCCCCCTGCAGCCGCCTGCCCAGCGGGCTCGGTAGACGCACGATTTGACGACCTGAACGCGACGACCTCAGGGTGCGCAGATGGTTCTCCATCAGTGTACTACCAGGGGTGCGGGCAGTGCACGCACCGCATGCCAAACGGGCTGCAGCCCTTCTGGCGCAATAAACGTGGTTGCATGATGTGTTAGCAAATGCTGTCTCCGAGCAACCCTCTGGTCCGATGCTCATTTGTGCAAACTGAATTAGAGGCTGCGCTGCAGGGAGGTGCCTGTGCCGGCAAATTACCTGGACTCTTCCCTGTCGTGGGGTAACTGGAACGTCTGGGATGCCAAATCTTACCAACAGGTGCGGGTCATGCCCTCTGTACTTGGGAATGGCACAGTGTTGGTCACACCATTCAGTAAGGGTTTCCACAGGAAGCCGCTGAAGTAGAAGGAGCCTCCAAGCATGTGTGTCCTGCTGTGCAGTTGGACTCGACCAGCGGCTTTGCAACTGGCATGGTGTCCCCCAACAACGTGGCCTGGAACAACTTTGCACAGGTGCCAGTCCTGCTGTCTATACTGTGCAAATGCCTCGTCTCATCCCTCCCGCCCCATATTGCCTACAAGATCCCTCGCATTGTCCAGACGCGCGATGTGCGAGATGCTGTTGTTCGTTTGTGCCTCCGCCACTGCTGCATGCAGCTCGTGGCACCTCTCCATTGTGTACTGGTGTGCAACGTTGGTGCCTGACGGCCTGTTGTGACGGTATGCAGCCGGCGACGATTGATGCACTGAATTCGGCGGCACTGACCCTCAACTTCTTCTATGCCACGGCCGGCTTCCCAGAAGGGTCGCCGCTGACGTTCAACGTGACGGGCTATGATGCTATAGGCAACCAGGTGCGCATTTTCAATTCGAAGTTTATGATGGGATGAGCCATACAAGCATTCAAATAGGTGTATTTCATTGCTCCCAGTTGGAAGTGTGTCCGTCCGCATATTGTTTTCAGGGCCGAACATAACCCTCGTGTGTCTACATCACTGTGCAGTAAGCAGTACACCTGCACTGGTGGAGTTTGCATGTGGTCTGGCCACCACAACCGACCTTTCGCCTGCACCCTGCAGGTGGCGGCGGCAACCTTCGTCGCCAGTGTCGCGCAGCCGACGCTGTTCACGCTGCCGGCTGAATTCGCAGGCGTCTACAAGCTGAAATGGGTGCGCACTGTGCAGTGCTGCTGAGCCATCCTCTTGCTGCAGCAGCCAGACACACCGGCCGGGTGGCTGAGACCACGATCTGAAGTGTTGTTAGGCGGAGGCAACGTGACGTCATGGCCACAACCAGTGCCAATCTCTCGTGTGCTATGAGAAACATGAGGCGGCTCTGAGCGCAGGTCTTTTCTGTGAGCAGGTAACCCAGGATCCAGCAGCGCCCAGCACCAAGCAGCAGCTGGTCATCGACAACCTGTGCCTGACGGTGGTGCCGTGCCCATGCTGCCGACTGGCAGACGGCTCATCACTGCGCAGCGCCTGCGCGTAATGTCAGCAGGCATCACATACATGCAGCTTGCCGCGTTCGGCAGCGACCGGCATCGTGTGGCCCACATGCCGGGTGGCCAGCTCATGGGACGGTACGACACGGAGCACTGGGCACTGCAAGGTCGCAAGCGCAGGGTGTCAAGATGCGCACGTGGTTGCCCAACCTAGCCGTGCACTTGACACACGTATGTAGCTATATACGTACTACAGTAGGCTGCCACATACAGGCAGACATAGTGACCCGGTTGCCTGCACAGATTCAATGGCAGAGCAGCACTCCTGGTAACATGAACTGTGCTTCCATGAAGGTCAGTGAGATATGCTTGTCGGGGACAATACAGTTGCAGTGTGTCTGCAAGCAACCTGATTCCAAGAGTATCTATGCACTGAAGCAAAGGTTGAAATGGGTGGAAGCGCAGTCCTGAAGTCAGACTATAGCATTGTGCACGAGTTTCAAAGCAAGGCGTGCAACGGCAGAAGGTAGCTGAGCACGGTCCACGCAAGCCAATACAGCAACTCGCCATTTGCAAGCTGCCAAACCTTGTGTGCCAGCCCGCAGGAGCTGCCGGCGGCAATGACACCGGCGGACAGTTGCCGTCAAAACCGGCAGCACGCACATCCAGCCGGCCTCGTCACAGCTCCGCCACAGTCTTCCCGGCCACGAACTCAAGCACCTGCAGCATATCACACCAGGCGGTCAGCGTGGCTGGCAGCAGGGTCGCCCCACTGACATACCACAAGGGGTTTGCTTCTCGCCTGCACTACATGAGCAGCATCGGCATTCCAGGTCCTTGAGCATTTTAGCACCTGCGCTGGGTGTGAAGGTTTCAAGCGAGCGCACATTAAAGGCTAGCATCCGCCGCATTGACAGACAACCAGCACACACCTGCGGCAGCTTGTCCTGCAGGGAGTGCGCGGCGGCAGCCAGGTTCTCCATGAACTCTTCATGCGTCGGCCGGTCACCTGCAGCGGTAGATCTACCATCTCTCACGCTCACATCAGGTTGCTCTGCTCAGCACACCACGGCCGGTGCCCCTGCAGCAGCTGCCGTTGCTGCGCACGATGGCATGCACCTACGCGCACAGAGCGTCTCCAGCGCAGCACGCTTAGTAGCATTCGAGCCTCACCGTCCACGATGTCGGTGATGGACTTCAGCGCGAACATGGGCGTGCCGAACAGGTGCGCCGACCAGGCGATGGCCGCCGCCTCCATCTCCTTTACCTGCATGTCCAGCACCACGACACTTTGCAAATGCAATTGGAGCTCAGCAACAACTGAGCAGGACGGAATGGGGTGGGACTTCACACAGCTGTACACTTGCAACACAAAGTGGTATACCCACCTACTCGATCAGCACCGAGGCACCGTGAACACAACGCCACACCAGCCGGAGCCCAGCACACTGAGCAGGATGGGCAATGCTGGAGATGCGCTGATTTTACCACGACTATGTGGGCACGCTCCGTGAACTCACCGCCACGCCGTGCTGCTCCATGCGCTCCATATCCTCCTTCGTGAAGTCGAGGCTGTTGCCCGAGGACACGATGCCCTCCTGCAGGGGGGGGGGGGGCACGGCGCAGGCTCAAAACCCAGGTCAGGTGGCACCGCGGCAGCGCTGGTCTCCGAAGAATGGAGACTGAGGCCCAAGGCATGCTGGTCTGCTCCTGGCTAGCGTGCTGAGCAGCTGCGCCGCGCACCTTGAGGCCCAGGGCCTTGGTGAGGTTGGGCGCCGGCACGCCGTCGTATGCGCCGATGCCGTACGTATCAAAGCCCTGCACCGCACCGCCATGTGGTACGGGTCAGATCCACCGACCACCTTAGCACAGCATAGCATCTCCAGCTCGCACCGCAGCGGGCCGGTGTGGATCACGTCATGTCAGATGGCAGGCTGCCAGCAGCATGCGAGGGGATCTGGGCCATCCCCAGCGGTGTGCTTATTGCAGCCGCCAAGCTGTTGCTTGCAGGTTTTCTGGACGTTGCAAAGCTGCTGCACAGTGGGTGTGCAGCACTGGAGCGCCGGGGCGCCCACCGGGATGGCGATGCGGCGGTCGTGGTGCATGACCGCCTTGCTGATGTAGACGTCGCCGATCTCGCCGCCCCGCGCCTTGAAGCCGCCCGCCGTGCCCGCGCTGATCAGCAGGTCCGGCTTGAACGCCTGCAAAGCCGGATGCTCCGTGACACGTTCCGCATGCGGTGTGTGCCATAACGGAACCACTGCTTGGTGTTGACCAGCCCTGCATTGGCGCAGCTGCAGCGTCCGGCACATAGAGGCAGCCTAGCTCGGGGCGAGTGGCCATACCTGGAGCGCCAGGTAGGCTGTGAGCGCCGCCGGCACGGTGCCGATCTGGTCCACATTGTGTATGTTGCACTTGCCTGCACAAGCACTCACTGACTTGATCATGGCAACATATCGAGGTGCACACCGAGCAAGCGTCAGTATAAGGTGCAGCATGGACAGAGCAGTGCTAGCGCTGGCAGGCCTACATGCACGTGCCGTACCGCAGCGTCAGCACATCTCCTGACATCTGGTGGCAGGCTCACCGTTGCAGACAATGTGCAGGTCCAGACCAAGGGCCTTTCCGGAGTATGTCACCGCCGGCGCGGGCTGCGCAATGACTGGCGGGTCGTCCTTCTCGAGACCCAGCCGGTCCAGCAGCGGCTGCGCCTCCGCCTCCATGGCTGCATGTTGCCAGCGTCAGAGTCAGCAACAAGTGGGCGCCGTTGATATGGAGCCAAGTGACAGTAGGCAGCAAATTGGGCAGCCGCATGCTGTCTGAAGAGTGGCTACCTGTCCAGCACTTGCGCATGCACATTTGGCTCTTTGAATATCATCGTGAAGCGCAGATGCATGCCCATGCAGCGTGTACGCTGTGAAGCATGGGGCCAACTATGCGCCCATGCATGTGGGACCTACCTATGAGAACCACGACGCGCTGGAGGGGTTTGTCTGTTGCAGCCGTGCCATTCATAGTGGTCATTGCTCCAAAGCGCTGCTGACTACTGGCAAGCCTGCGCTCACAGTGCACAAATAGTTTGCTGGTGATCTGAGCCAGATCAGGTCTTCGGCAGGCTTGCAGGTCTCTAGCCACCGACCTCTCTGCACTCGCTTGCAAGCGTACAGAACGAGCTTTCACGGATGGGATGCGTAGAAGGACCAAGTCAAGGTCTTGCTGTGGCCATGCATGTGATGTAACATGTGAGATTTGCTCATGCATGCTGCACGTGGCGCGGGCTTCCGTCTGTCACAGTTCATTTGTCACATCGCAGTCACATGTCGTCTGCGCGTAGTCCAGCGGCTATTCTGTGGAAGCCTCGCTGAAGGATACGCTGTGCACGTACGGTGCTGCACTTGCAGCGGTGCACAGATGCCGCCATGTTGCGCATCGATCGAGTCGCTGAGCGACGACGTGCTCGGCACAGTGTTCATGCTGCTGCCTCAGAGGGACAGGTGCAGTGGCATACCTTGGTTAGGCACATGCAGTGGACTAACATGCGGTCACCTATGTTGCAATGGATTGTTGCTGGTTGTGCAGCAACTGTCCGGTGGTGCCTTCAGGATCAAGGCCCTGCCGCTGGTGTGCAGCAGATGGTGCAGGATCATCGCACACGCCAGCATGTGGCCTTCCCTACACTTTGTCTTGTTCGAGCGAGATGAGTATGTCAGCCGTGCGCTTCCTTGGCTGCGCAAGCGCATCCCTGGCATGCGTGAGCTCACCCTGCAGGCGAGTCAGCTGTCAGTGCATAGTCCGTGCCATGATGCTGTACTGCTGAGGCAGGCCCGGTCTCGACGAGCGCTGAGTCAGGCGCATCTTCCATGCAGTTCCTATGCAGCGCAGACAACCTGCAGCCTACACTGATGTGCGTGGTGCCAGCAGCAACGCAGCTGCAGCGCCTTACCCTGTTATCAGATGGTCGTGGGCATGCCGAAACATTCGACGTCCAGGCCCTGGTATGGCAAACTGCTCACCGTCCGACCCATTGCCTGGCCGACAACGGCAGCACTGAAGGGCCGTGGCTGATGGTACACTGACCGATACTTACTCGTGTTGCCACTGTCACGGTGCAGGCATGCGTCAGTGCGTTGACCCACCTCAGTTACCTCCGCGCTGCCTTGGTTGGCACGCCGCTTGACCTGCCAGCACTGGATGATCTGCTCGCCAGCCTGCCCGCGCTTCAAGCTCTCCACTTTACCTTCTGCACGAACCACCACCCACTTGGGACAGAGACAACCAGCAATGCTGAAGGACTGGGGAACCAGCCGCAGAGCCGTGAGAGGCAGGACAGCTTTCTGCGCAGCCTGCTGAGGTGGACGTTGCTGTCGCATATGTTCAGCATGCAGTGCAGCTGCAGGACACACCGCGTCTGAACCAGTCGCCTTCACCACACCATCCCAGGCTCGTGACTGTTCGACTGATCTCCTCACGCGGCCAATGCATGCTGCTGCAGGTGCACCGGCTTGACCAGCCTGGACCTGAGCCACGTGTCTAAGCCACGTGGTGTTGGGGATTCAATGTTTACAGTGGGCAGCATTGCGGCAGGCATCACCATGTTGCAGCGCCTGCAGTGGCTGAGTCTCGTCAACACTTTGACTGCGCCGCTGCCCCGCAGCTTCAGCCAGCTGACACAGCTGACCAGTCTGACCATCGCGCACGAAAGCGACGCCCACAATCGGCTGCTGTTCCAAGATGCTGACGGGCTTGTGGTGCGTTGGGTGCTTGTGACATTGCATTCTGCCCGCCTCCATGCAGCCTGTCACAGCAGAATGCCACCACAGCCCTCCTTTGCTCCTGCTTCTTGCAGATCTGGTGATCAGGCTCGTCACTTACAATGTGTGCAATGGTTCCTGGTTCTGCAGGCGCTGCCGACCTCACTACTGGAGCTCGAGGTCGTCTGGGCGCCTGTAGAGGTGCTGGCTCCGCTTACAGCCCTGAAGTGGTTGACCCTTGATGACACGGTCAGCACTGCCCCGGGCCGCGCCTGCGCCCTGAGCACGCTGCAGCAGCTGACAGCACTCAGGCTGGGCGCTGCTACAGACGCAGCGCTGGAACCATTTGGCGGCTGCACCGGCCTCCGCTTCCTGAGCTTGAGCAGTGCGTATATGCAGCACAAATGTGCAAGCTTGAGCTGCGGGCCACGTGTAATGAGATCCGGGCCCGGAGATTGCACTGTCAACACAGTCTGCTGTATCGTGTCACAGCCGATGGCCACCTGTTGTGCACTGCAGCACTGGACGCACAGGAGCTGCAGCCACTGCCATACCAGCAGCTTACCCACTTAGAGCTGGTCTCTGGGCACTTCACAGCAAGCAACATCCAAGCCATGATCTCAGGGCTGCTGCAGCTGGAGACTCTCGAGGTGATCGACGCAGAGGAGGCATTCGACTTGCTGGCTGTAGACGCTGTGGCGCTGTCCAAGCTGCCAAAGCTGCGGCTGGTGAACCTTTCGGGGTCGGTGCTGTGGGACGGCGGACCGACGGACCAGCCTGTCCAAGGCGATGCGAAGCTGAGCTACCTGCCCTTGCCGGTGGTGCACCACCTGATGTGTCTGCAGCGGGCAGTCCCCAACATAGAGTGGGAACTGGGCCACGACCAGCACTGGCCACCATCTAGTCCCTGGTGGGATGTTTGAGAGGAAGGTCCCGAAGGATGCTCAGCAGGAACAATCTAGTGCAGGTGCTGTGTTCATGTCATGACAATGTGGCTGCCGCACGCCATCCCCAACAGCTGCATCAGACGATGTACATGTGCAATGTGCTTGGTAGCACTGACTCTGCACACAGCAGTCTGGGCAGTGGTGGATACTCTGGCAGCGGCTCTGTGTTCGGTAGCATCTCATTCCACTCGTATCATGTGCATCGGTATATGTGCCACGACATGCACGCGCTTGCAGCACGACCCAAAGCAGGCGCCTGTGAATGCAACACCTTCCCATGAACCACTACCCCCTGGTGAGTTGGTCCGACTATCGTGGATATTTCGCTAACACGCGTGCATGCAACAAGCTATCATCCGAGTCTGCTGACACACCGATCGACCGTGCGATTGGGATGCCTGTGATCTACAAATGCTGTCAGGTCGCAGGTGGCGGTTTGTGTTTATGCCGCGAGGCGCTGACAGGCTCTGTTCACAAGCAGGAGTAGACTACATAGGCCTGATGTCCGAGTGACACATCGAAGATTGGCGAAAGGGCGGTCGCAGATCGCAGCGTTGCCATGCATGTGCAGTACAATATGCTCACGTACTGCAAGTGGCTGAGCGGCAGCGGCGACTCGGGTTCCTGTATCATCATGTTGTCAGGCCACTTCACTCGGCAGTAGTCCTCAAGTGCATTGCCAACGGTATACTGACGGGGTCGCACCCTGCTGTGTACAATCTGACAGACAATCAAAGCTGCGGTGCTGCACACATGGCGGCACACCGCACATCGATCGAGTCCTTGGGCGACGATGTGCTCGGCAAGGTCTTCATGCTTCTGCCTCAAGGAGACAGGTGGACCATCGACATCCTGCTTCTCTGAAGGACCACTGCCTATCAGCGCCTGCGGACGCCAGAGCATGCCGTTGTTGCGCTTGACACTCTTCTCCCTTTACTTTCAGGGTCAGAGCGCTGCCGCTGGTGTGCCACAGATGGCACAAAATCAATTCGGACGCCAGCATCTGGCCATGTGTGGACGTGTGGGCACATAGTCACTTCCAGCCGGGACCTCGTCTGAACAACTGGCTGCAGCAGCGCAGCCGGGGCATGCGGGAGCTGACCTTGCGGGTGAGCATCCAGTGCTGCGGCTGCCACTGCACCTGCTGAGAAGCTGCGCTGCTGTGTCGCGTCCATGCGCCATGTCATGAACAGGCTTCGTGGCCAAGTACAACATGAAGCGTGTGGTTTGGTGTTGTGCAGCAATGGGGCGAAGCTTCTCCTCTGCTTTCTGCGCTGCTGACCGTGGTGCCAACGGCGCCGATAGCCTCCCAGTTGCAATCGCTGCGGCTGTTGACAGAAGCCCCAGATCGTGTTCAGCCTTACCTCGTCCAAGACCTGGTGCGGCAATCTCGCACTGCCCCGACATGTGCCTGACGATGTTCTGCAGAATGTGCACACCGCATAGTGACTGCACGAACAGAGGCTGACGGTGGCATTGGGAGCTTGCAGGCATGCGTCAGCAGGTTGCGCTCCCTCACACAGTTAGAAATTGCGTGCATCGGCACGCCGTTTGACCAGCCAGCCTTAGACGGTCTGCTCGGCAGCCTGCCCACCCTTGCGGATGTTCGCCTGCGCTTCTGCCCAGCTGACATGACTGGAGACACAGACACAGACAGCGACGCCGAAGCCCTGGCAGACCCTCCGGACAGCTTCCCGCAGAGCTTATTGAGGTGGGTGCTGCCGTTGCTAGGTGCTGCAAAGCGGAGTACAGTTGCATCACCAGACCATCTACAGTGTGTGCTCTTGCATGCATGGCGTATGCTGTGAAATGCTTCAGGCTTGTGAGCGACGCCGTGGTGACGCACCTGCCATCGCAGGTGCACCCGCCTGACGTGCCTCGAGCTCAGCATGTGCGCCCCAGATCACGACAACATGAGGACACAGTTCTCTGTGGGCAGTCTTCCAGCAGGGATCTCCGCATTGCAGCAGCTGCAGCACCTGCCCCTGCATGGTTGCGTATCGGGATCGCTGACGCACAGCATCGCCAAACTGCGTCTGACCAGCTTGGCCGTCACGCAAGACGATCTCGTGGATGTACCTGCTGATGCCTATGCGCTGCAGGTGTGATGTTTGTTCCGTTCATGGGCTCATAGCACTAACATCATGCATACACCATACCCAGAGGCTACAGTTACATCACCTGCGGTCAGTCTCGCAACTTGTCGAGCAGCGGCCATCTGCTTCGTCTGCAGGCATTGCCAGACTCGCTGCGAGTGCTGGAGGCTTCCTCTGCGCACATGACGGCGCTGACACAGCTGACGGCACTGGAGCGCCTGTCCTTGGAAAACACGGTCGGCGCTTGCAGCTTGAGCATGCTGCAGCGCCTCACATCGCTGCAACTGGACTACTTTGGGGACGAGGAGCGAGAGGACTTTGCTGGCTGCAACAGCCTGCGTGCGCTTCGCATATGCGGTGCGTCATCAGGTCAAGCCTGAGCTGCATGGTCCTTGAACATATGCTTACCAAATTTCGAGCACTTGTACATGTGCAGACAACGTCCGGACTGGATGATGTGCATATGAACCTGATCTGCCCACCTGCTTCGGTGCAGCAGCGGACACAATAGGACCGCAGCCACTGCCATATCAGCAGCTTACCCACCTGCAACTGCGGGGCGGCGACTACAAGATACGGGACGTCATGGGCATGGTCTCGCAGCTTCGGCAATTGGAAGTCCTGGAGCTGCTCGAGGCAGATGATGCACTAAATATGGCAGCACTCAGGGCCACAGCCCTTTCACGGCTGCCCAAGCTGCGGCTGCTGAACCTATCAGGTACACTGCTATGGGGTTCGAGGCCGTTGGACTTGTCCAGACGGTGGTCCGAGCTGCAGGTGGTCCAGCACCTCATGAACTTGCAGCGGAAGTTCCCAAACATTGAGTGGGTGATAGGCGCTACAGGAGTGGGTGATAGGCGCTACACGTAGGCCATGACGCAGCAGTTGGGACGGTAAACATAGCAACATACTGCCTACAAGAAACACGGCACGCAGCCCTTAGGCCTGCTCTACAGCCCAGCCTCTCGTCAGCATGTGCCCCCTGACTCTATGATGAACCTGGGTCAGGCGCCCAGATGTTGGTGCGGAAGCGCGGATGCTGCAACAGCTGTGCGGTGCAGCTCTCGGCAAGTGACGACTATGCGCCTCGGCAGGTACAGATCACTGCTTTGCATCTGCATATTCGACGCGTACAAACACACTACGTATGGTATGGTCGAGACCATGCGCCAATGCATGTCACAAGTGTGTTGGGTACCACACAGCGCTGGGATGGGCTGGCTCGCTGCACCAGTGCGTTATGAACTCTCACATGGCACATACGCGCTCCTCTCGGCAGCTCTTCCATTGAGTGCGCATCATCGCCGCAAGCGATCTGAGAGTGATTTGAGGATGCAGATCACAGGGCGTGGCCGTCAGAAGGCTGTCGCCAGCGTGTCAATCATCCTGTTCGGAAGCAATAGTGCTGCTGTCCTGCTGACCTGATAAGTGCGGCCGCGCGGTTTGCCAAGCAAGCATGTCATTCCAGCACGTGAGCAACACTCCATGACATGTTCACAGCACTGTGCTGGACGTCAGCAGCCAGACATTGTTTGCAATATGTTATGTTAACCCGACGTACTGTCAGGCCATCTGGAACTGCACATTCGGCAGATCGACATCCTCGTTGTCCCGGTTGAGCTGCAGCTGCTGTGCTGCACAGATGGCGACAGCCAGTGCATCACTCAACTCCCTTGGCGATGATCTGCTGCGAAGGGTCCTGATTTCGCTCCCACAGAAAGACAGGTATCAATGCGTACATGCACAGAGGACTGCATGGCAGTATGTAGCGACTTGTGCCGGTGAGGTATGCATCTGATGCACGGTGCCGTGACCCCCAGCTACTCATGCTGGTGCAGGATGCGGGCCCTGCCGCTGGTTTGCCGTCGATGGCACAAGATCATGGCTGACGCCAGCATGTGGCCAGTCGTGGATGTGGAGCCGCGAGACAATCACGATTCTCCTGATGCCGACAACATGGCGGTTTGGCTACAGCGGCGCAGCCCGGGCATGCGTGAGCTCACTCTGCGGGTAAGCGCTTGACGCTGTATCTGCCATCGGTGACTCAAAGCCGCTTTGCTGATGGTATTCTGCATCATGGCCTCCCGTGCGTGCCCATTTGAAGCCTTCGCCGATGTGGTGCCACAGTTGCTTATGGTGCTACGCAGCTGCGAGGTTTCAATAATGACGTGGTGGACTATGCGCTGCGGTGGACGGCACCCACAGCAACTCAGTTGCAGCGGTTGCAACTCGTATCACAGTTCTATCGCCACATCAATGTCGAGTCCCTGGTGAGGCAACACCCTCATTCTTATCATAGACTTGCTCAAGACTCTGAGCCTCAGTAGCTGATGGCAGTGGCAGCTGCTCACTCTGGGCGTCCACCAGCTTGCAGGCATGCGTCAGTAACTTGTGCTCCCTCACACGCTTGGAAGTGACCGACATCAGTGTGCCGCTGGCCTCGCCAACCTTGGACACAGTTTTTGCCAGCCTGCCTGCGCTTGAGGCTGTCAGCTTGGCGTTCCGCACAAACGACCCAGCATGCGCCACAGACTTCGACAGCGCCTCTGAAGATAGTCAGCAGCCGGAGCGGATCCAGCCAAACGACTTCCCGCACAGCCTGTTAAGGTGACGATGGCACCTGCTCCCCTTACCTCAGTATCAAGAGCAGCTGTACATACTTAGCAGCTGAATCTGCAGCCCGCGCGGTGTACATGAGCTGCTTCCTCGAGGTGGACCAGATCTGCATACTGCAAGTAAGGGTGGCCATACAACCAGGGGTACAACATGCGTGATTGCAGGTGCACCCGCCTGACCAGCCTGGAGCTCAGCATGCACGACCTGAACTGCTATGAGACGATGTTCACTGTGGGTGGCCTGCCGGACGGCATCTCAGCCCTGCAGCGCCTGCAGCACCTGCAGCTGGGCAACTGCGTGACAGGGACGCTCAACCAGCGTGTCAGCGTGCTAACTAATCTGACCAGCTTGCTGATCAACGACGATGACCTACTCCATGGAGATGTTTACGAGCCCGAAGGGACGGCGGTACGTAGAACATGCCGGGAACGTTCTATGTCTACTTCAAGCGTACAATATGGTAGATGTCTATGGCGTGCTTGGGGCAGCAGCCCATGGCTGCACGGCGAACTTGCACATTTCGCCAGGCTTGCTGTGACACTCTCCGCCTGCCTATGCAGGCACTACCGACCTCGCTGCGGCTGCTGCAGGCTTATGCCGTGCCTTTGGACGTGCTGACAAAGCTGACGGCGCTAGAGGAGCTGAGGCTGGAAGCATTGGGTATGTTGATGAGCAATGCCGATGGAGGAGGTAGCGCACACAGCCTCAGCAGCCTACGGTGGCTGACGCAGCTCAGGCTCGGCTGTGCAAAAGACGCTTGCCTGCAGGCTATTGCTTGCTGCACCGGGCTCCGTACATTGTCTCTAAGCAGTGCGCCACTTGCTGAACTCGAGCTGCATGCTGATCTGATTGCCTCCTGCTCTCCTGCATATGTCACAGCCTTGCTACCGTGCCCATGCACCACCCATTGGCCGTATGATTGCGTTATTATGCCGTTGCAGCACTGGAGCTGGAAGGACGAGCGCCGGCGCTACCATATCCTGAGCTCACCCATCTGGAGCTGCGGGCCGGCAACTGCAAGATGAGCGACATCCTGGTCATGGTCTCGGATCTGCCACAACTGGAGGTTCTCGAAATGGTCAATCAGCAGGAGCAGTGGCTCGACCTAGATGAGCTTGACGCTGCGGCGCTGTTGCGGCTGCCAAAGCTGCGGGAGGTGGATCTGTCAGGGTCGCGGCTATGGGAGGAACATCCGGTGCGCATCCGGACCCCAGATCAGGAAGTGCCCCTGCCATTAGGGGTGGTAGAGCAGCTGATGGCACTGCAGAAGGCAGCGCCTCACATTGACTGGGTGCTGCGGGACATGAGATAGTGATGGGAAGCTGCAATCCGACACCTCGGAGAACATGGAAGTCCTGCTTTGTAGGCTGCTTGATCAGCAAGTAGGCTGTAGGCTTGTAGCATTGCGCCAGCTGCCATTCAGCTGATGACAGTGTTGCACCTGAGGCGAACATCTGCAAGAACAACAGCAGCGCAGCAGTGACAACAGGCAACCCTACAGCACGTGATGCCTTCACACGGTTGGCGGCGCAGTCCAAGCTGTGCTTTGACACTTGCAGCCTCATATGCATCTCGTTTTGCGCAACGCTTCATGCTAAAGGACTGTGGCCCCTCGTCAATGTGTGAGGTGCACGATAGCACGCTGGCAACCGCCAGCATGTGCATCTGGCGCAGGCTGCATGTCCATGAGTCAACATCTGCCAAGCACCTGGTCCAGTCTGTGCGCCTGCGCACCTGATACCTCCATCTGATCACTTTGACCGCATGTTGCGCGCTGCAGGTGGACTCGCTTTCTTTGTCCCCAGCGCTGTCATGTGCGCTGACAACCAGCCATTTGGTAGACACTTGTTTGCCTCAGCGAGCACACGAAACTGTTGATCCGCACATGATCTGAGACATCAGAGCGCGTGTGTAAGCATAGTAATGCCGGCCGCCAGCAATGTTGGGGTATCGATCGATACTGTTGGTTTGCAGGTGAGTGACCGAAGCGTCCGCAAGTGAGGCGAGGTGCAACAACATCATGCATGTGGAAGCAGATCTTGCTCATGTTCTGACCAGGTCGTGCAGTCTGCAACTTTGGCTTGTTAGTCAGATGCTGTTCACGGTGTGGAAGAGATATACGACAGGCTCGTTCGCAGCACCAAGTTGTTAGACAGCTTGGCGGGCATCTGCGCATTTTGGCTCCACTGCAGGTGCACACATGGCGGCACCCCGCGCCTCGATCAGCTCGCTGAGCGACGATGTGCTCCGCGGGATCCTGCTCCTCCTTCCTCAGAACGACAGGTATCCCGTGACACTTGCAACTCGATGGGACTCGTGACAGATTGCTAAGCCAGCAGGAGGAGGAGAAATCTTGATACGGCAGCGCAATGATGGTATCTCGGTGCCGCAGGATAAAGCATGTGCCGCTGGTGTGCCATAGATGGCACAACGTCATAGCTGACTCCAGCATGTGGCCAGCTGTGGATGTGGAGCCGCAAGGCGACAGCTGTGCTCACGATTCGCCTAATGCCGAAGCAATGGCTGGTTGGATGCGGCATCGCAGCCCGGGCATGCGTGAGCTCACCCTGCGGGTGAGTGCTAAAGACGCTGTAGCTCACATTGTCGAAACCAAAGCTGCATTGCTGACGTAAAGCTGCAGTAGTGATCTCAGGCGCACCCAAGTGACGCCCCTAGCAGATGCAGTGCTGCAGTGCCACATGGTGCTGTGCAGTTACGAGCCTTCAACACAAGCATGGTGAGGCTTGCGCTGTCTTTTACGGCGTGCGGAGCCACGCGGCTGCAGCAGCTGCGGCTTGCGACGTCGACTGAACCTCCTCACCACATTGATGTCGAATCCTTGGTGAGGCTGTCATGAGCGACCACTGCTGGCGCTTGTTGAGCACGAACTTTCAACAGGAGCGTTGTTCGTTACTTGCACAGATAGCTGCTCACGGCTTCATGCTGATCACTGTGCAGGCATGCATCAGCTACATAAGCTGCCTCACCCAGTTGGAGATCAGCCAGATCAGAACGCCGCTGAAATCGCCAACCCTGGACACCGTGTTTGCCAGCCTGCCCGCGCTTGAGGCTGTCGCCTTGACGTTCCGCACTGTTGACCCGGCTTACGCCACCGACAGCGATTCTGAAGAGAGCCAGCAATGGGAGCGCATTGAGCCAGACGATTTCCCGGACAGCCTGTTGAGGTGAATGCTGCAAAGTCCTCTGCTGTCCTGCTGAAGACTGGCAGCCGCACTGTTGAGGAACTTCTCAGAGGAACTGCTCTTCCAGAGTGCAGTGCAGAATGCCTTGAAAAGCTCCCTGCTGGTATCGACCAGCCCATCTGCGATTGTTGCAAGCAACACTGGCGACCAGTCAAAGCGATAGGCTTATGGGGGTGCAGGTGCACACGCCTGACCAGCTTGGATCTCTGCATGCGTGATCCGGACACCTACGAAACGATGTTCACCGTGGGTGGCCTGCCGGATGGCATCACCGCTCTGCAGCGCCTGCAGCACCTGCGGCTGGGCAACTGCGTGTCAGAGCCGCTGAACAGCAGCATCAGCCGGCTGACTCAGCTCACTTATTTGTCATTCCTGGATGACGACTCTGAGGGCACTTACGGGCCAGTCGAAGCGACGGTGAGTTGATGCTGGATGCTGGTGGATGCTGGATGCTGGATGCTAGCCTGACGCCACTGCGCCTGCTCGCTCAGTGCGACGCAGCATATGCACCGCATCTGAGCCACCAGTCCCACTGCGACTTGCATGACCTCACCTGCACTCGGCTGGGCGCAGTGGTGCGACTTGTCTTGAATGCCTACGCAAGCATTGCCGTGCTCGCTGCGGGCACTGGAGGCCCGCCATGCATATGTGGATGTGGTGGCACAACTGCCGGCACTAGAGCGCCTCGTTCTAGAGGAATGGCTGGAGTCCAGGGGACCGGAACCCAGCCTGAGTGCCCTACAGCGGCTCACGCTGCTTTCGTTTGGTGTCATCTCAGACTGGCACCTGCGTGTAGTTGCCGGCTGCACCGGCCTCCGCGCTCTGGGCCTAGGCAGTGCGTCACCGCTCATGCTGATATTGCAAGCTGCACATGTTCATCTCTTTTTCCAACAATCCCATGTATGTCCATGGCGTCGTCCAGAATCTCCCTTGGCAAATGCATCTTCATCACTTTGTCACTTATGTCAGCAAGGGAAAGCGTCAGTATCCACCCTCCCTGCGCTGTCGTGCTTTGCAGGTATAAATATCAACGAACCGCAGCCCTTGCCATTTCCGCACGTCACCAGGCTGGAGCTGCGGGGTGGCGAGTTCTTCATGAAGGATCTCCTGGTCGTGATGTCATCCATGAAGCAGCTGGAGATCCTCGATGTGCTCGAGCAGGCCAACGACTCATTTAGACTGGAGCAGCTTGATGCTATGGTGCTGTCACAATTTCCACATCTGCGAAGGGTGAACCTTTCAGGGGCATTGCTGGGTGAGCCGGATCGGGACGTGTTCCATGCTCACCCGCCAACGCCGCGGGGAAAGCAGGATTCCTTGCCAATGCCGGTGATTGAGCAGGTGATGGCGCTGCAACGAGCAGCTCCACACATTGATTGGGTGTTGCACGGTGATAATGTGCGGCTGTCAGCATGAAGCACACCAGCCCAGATCATGCTTGCTTCTCACGCTTGCTTGGCTGGGTTCTGGCCCTGCAGCGGTGATGAGGGTACAGTGTGTGCATCTGTTGAGTTGTAAAATTGTCATCCCTGGCATACTTGTTAACCATGGTTGTTGCACGTCAGACTCCTGGACCTGCATACGAGGTGCTGTATCTCATGCATTGCTGGCTTCAGGCGACACTACATACGATTCTATTAGCCAGGCATGAACATGAGTCCCGACCATTGGCATTGGCCACACGTGCGCTTTGCCCGAACCTACACGTGCCACTTTCCGGTAGACGGCTGACACCAGCTGTTCTGGTGCCACTCTGTGCTCGGCTCCAGCGCTGCGGGCGGCAGCTGCGGCGCATACTCGAACAGGTCGTCTGAGAACAGCTGCGTCCAATCACCCGGCAGCGGCGGCTCGAGCTGCAAAAAGGACACATCAGTTTCGCCATCCAATGTGGCACTCTTGAGTCTATGCTGGATTGCTGATTCCCTGCTACAGCCGGCATCATAACAGGGGGAAAGGATGCAGCAAAGGGAAGTAGCACCCACCTGGAAGCACACGCGCGGCTGCTCCGACTGCTCCACTATGTCAAGCGGGCGGCGGCGCCCTTTGAGACCACCTGCTGCTACTGGCGGCAGCCCCAAGTCGATGTCACTGCCCTGTAGCAGAGCACCTAAGTTCACAGTTGATGAACCAGCCAGGTGCAGCCTTGCTGACTGCTTGCCCAGCCTGGCAGTGGCGTTACAAACTGCATCATGTTACGGTCACTGACAGGAAGTAGGGTGCGCTGCACAGCAGCACCCTGCGCACCGGGCGCAGCCACTGGAGCAGCAGGTCGCAGGCGGCGGCGTTGCCCGGCCGCTGCAGGGCCTCCCCGTCGAACACCGCAGCGCTGCCGGACACCACCACCTTGCCGCCGCACTCCCCACACCAGGCCGCCGCTACAGGGTATGTGAAGCTGTCAGCAACTGAGCTTGCTGGTCAGCGCCTGTCCGTAGGGGCGTGTTGTCCAGTGGTAGTCCTGTCCTCTGAGGTGATAGTCCAGAAAGGCGGCAGCAGGCAGCTCAGAAGCGGCTGCAGATGGTGCGCTTGTCGAGTGGCTTCCATGGGGCATCGCAGGACACCCGAGTCAGGATTTCCCTTACCCAAGGGACGCAGCGGCGGGTTGCACATTGAGCCGCTCAGCAGCAGCGGCTGCGCCGCGCCGGACACCGCCAGAGTGCAGCCGTCGGAGTACAGCAGCTGTGCCGGCCCGCCCGCTGCTGCTTCCTGCTGCCCCGCCGCAGCGGGCGCTGCTGCCGCTGCACTGCTGCGCCGCGGCGACGACCCCTCCGCCGAGCCGTCCGAGCCCTGCGCTGCTTCCTGCGATGCCGCTGCACTCTGAGCAGCGGCAGCGGTTTGCACAGCCGCAGCTGCGACCGCTGCGCACAGGAAACCCTCCGACACCAGCACTTCCCTGGGACGCAGGGCGCCCTGCATCATCATTATTCAATAATTGATAACAGTGAATTTGACAATCACTAAGGGCAGATGCCGCCCAACCACTGTGTCAAGCGCACGCACCCTGCTGCATGTGCGGCTATCTGACGGACAACTGCAACAGATGGCGTGATGGAGTCGGCCGTGATGGTGGTCAATGAGGAAGATGGAAGCTGGCCCACCTGTTGCACGATGCTGAAGAGGGCGTCGCGGTTGACGGCAATGCCGTAGCGCCCCAGCAGCGGGTCCAGGTTGGCGCTGACGTCGGCCTCCGAGCTGTCCGCTGCGCACGCAAACACCAGCAGCGACCCGCCCTGCAGAGGCATAGCAGTGTTCTTGCCTCCAGGCCTGCGGAGGCTGGACTGCATCAGGCAGTGGTGGATAGAAGCTGACGGCAGCCGACCTGATCAACGAACGCGTGCAGCGCTGTGACCTCCTTGGGCGTGAACGCCCGGGTCGGGCAGCCGAAGATGGCCAGCGCCGCGCCCTGCAGCGCTGCTGCCGTCACCGGGCCATCCGCAAGGGACGCCGTCCGCGGGTTGAGCTTCTCAGGCTGCCACCCTGCACTGGGCATGGGCATACACATGTGTGCCCAGCTGAGCGGGTCCGACATGCCCCTCGACACCTTGTGGCAGCTGTTGCACATGCATGACAGGCTCCAGCATTGTAGGGTAAGGCGGCCGTCCACTCGTGGTGCGCAGCAGATGCGACCAGCATGCAGTCGAGCAGTCTCTACCGATGCCTTCGAGCGGCTGTCCCACCTGAGGCTGTGGTGCTGCCTCACATGACAAGAACAGCATGTTAGGTCATCAGATGGCTGCATGGATGCAGCACACCTGCATCGTGCAAGCGGCGCGCGAGGCGGCGGAAGCCCTCCCGGTGTGAGTGCGTCTCGCCCTTGCAGCAGCTCAGCAGCGCCCGCGGCCGACTGCCGCCCCCTGCCGGGTGCTGACTTTGGATCGTCCTGGCACTTGTATCAGCTTCCCCGTTTGGGCTGCTGCTACTTTTGCTGCGATCCTTGTGGCGGCGTCTGCTGCTGCTTGTTGCCTTTGGGGTGGAGCTGCCGCTGCGGTGGCTGCGGGACCTTGACCTGCTTTCGCCTGGTCCAGTTGCTGCATTATGGATGTCAGGCTCCTCTGGTGTGTCTGATGTGTTGCGCATTGCTCGCACATGGCGCACATCGGCGGCCGATGCCGCTGCAGGATGTGTCTCAGGCCCAGATGCCATCCGAGGCCTGGAGGCAACATCGTCCATTTCACCTCCGCTTGTCAGGCCGAGATGCTGTATTGATAAAGACACCCGCACAGGCTTCACGCTGCAAAGTAGAGATTGACGCTGGCCCAGGCCTCCTCCCGGTTTGGCAGCAAGCATGCACATCCGTGCCCCCCTCGCATCATCAGTTGCTGTCAAAGCTGTCCTAAAGTGACATTAAGCTGCTGTCTGTCTGACTACATAATGTCAGCGCGCAGTGCTGTCGGAGTGGGCCTTGACATCAACAAGCTCCAGCAATAGGTCCGGTCAGTGGCAACTGCGGTGCAACCACAGCGCTTCATAGTGACTCCGATCTTACAGCCTCTGTGATACCTTGATTGTACTGCTCACTGCACATGCTTAGTGTGAGCCGTTGCGCGTATCGGTGGCAGGGCGCGCGCTGCTGTGCGTTCCAAAACCCTGGATGCCTGCCAGTGCTGACGCACTTGCAAGTCAAAACAGCCTGGCGCTGAGATGCACAATCTCACACTGGTAGCGCCTGAAAGCTAAAAGAGCAGATACACTTGCGAGACCAACTGCGCTGTCGCTCCCTGTTCGTGGGCCATCGCAACTGTACCAGTGTGAAGCTGGGTGCATCCAGACCCGAGCTTGCATCTGATTATCTGAGCACCTGTGTGGCTCAGGGAGCATGAGACGCTTTGCGTCACAAGCTTCAAGGGGGTGCTGAGGTCCACGGCCGGCAGTTGGATTGACCTGGAGTCACAGCATATCCCTGTCTGGGAGGATGGGTGACAAGCAGCCTTCCTTCTTTGGGCGCCACGGCAACACATACGTCTACGTGCCAAACTTGATCGGTGGGAGAGTGCAGACAGTGCATGGGGTCACACCCTTTTCCTGTCCCAGCACCGCCCCGGGGTCGCATGGCGCCGTAGCGGGTCTAGAACACACTGGGTCTGGCAGTGTCACATACTGTCGTGCTGCATTGCAGGCTACGCAAGGGTGCTGTGCGCCTTGTTTGCGTTCGCCGTGGCGCTGAGGGACCCCTACTACTGCGTGACAGTCTACTTTGTTGGGTGCGTCAATGTGCCATAGTTTGGCGGTTTGTCACATGGTGACCCAATGTGATTAACGCCAGTCCGCTGGTATTCATATCTCAGCTGTGTCAATCAGACTCGCTGCAGCGGCACTGCGACACCAGCAGCATCAACTCAGGCACTCTTGCTGCAACCGCACTTTGCAAACCGCACTTCACTGGGGTTTGTGCTCATTTGAACGCAGGTTTGTGCTTGATGAGACTGATGGGCGGGCAGCGCGCCACTTCAACCAGTCCTCCACGCTGGGTGCCGTGCTGGACATGGTCACTGACAGGCAGGCGCAGTTCGGTGGCTCTCGCCTGCCAAGCAACATAGTCACATTCAGTTCTGCGCAGCAGCCGACGTCCCGGACATTGGAAGTATGTCGCGAGGCCTGAGGAGACAGCGACACAGCAAGCTGGGTGACGACATTGCACACGCAGGCTAGCTACTGCAGGGCTGCTGGCGGTGCTGGGGATGCTGTACCCACGGTCCTACATGGCGTTCCTGGCCCTCATGTTTCTCGACATCTTCAGCCACTGGTGGGTGAAGGTCTACCCTTGCGAGCGTGAAGCACCTGCACTGTCAGGTGCTGTCTGCTGCGTGGCCTTGCTGCTCAGATGCTACACCCTTCAGTCACCAGTTGGGCACGCAAGCTGACGATGTGTTGCCTCGTCTGCAGGTTTCAGATGTACTCCACCTTTGTGTCAGGCAGCAGCACGCACAAGGTGTGGTGTTGGTAACTTTTATGCATGCACACAATATGCAGGCTGACCAGCTCGAAACTCAGAGATGGCCTCTTGCAGCTGTACGACAAAGAGTTTTGATAGCGACTGAAAGACAGCCCTTCAACGCCTTGTCGAGCAGGATGTGAAGTCGCGCAGCTGGCTGGTGCGGACCTACTACAGGAACCGCATCTTCATGGGCGTGTGCTGCATCTCCTGCGAAGTTCTGTACCTGTCGGTGAGCCAGCCCTCAATAGCCGCAACGTCCAAACTTTCCTGCCCAGTCTACTTTTTTGAGAAGTGTGCCCGACCGATCGATTGTCCAGGCCGGTTGACATGCATCCTGCCTGCTCCCCTGGGGGATCTACCAACAGGCAACTTGAGCAGTACTGTCAGTTCACTCGGACGTTCTTCTTGCTGGCAACACTAATGTCGCCACCGTCCACCCTGCAGCTGTACGCCCTGGACTGGAAGCAGTTCCGGGAGTGGCCGGTGCTGCCGGTCGCGCTGCCGGAGCGGCTGCTGCGTGACCTGCCAGACACAGCCGGCCTTGAGAAGGTGCGACCTGCAGACCCTCCTGAGTTACTGGTACATTGTTGTGTGGGCCAACAGTTTCATGAAGCCACCAGCAGCACAGGACACTGCATGATGCACCTGTGGAGCAAGGAGCTTGCATTGCTGCAGGGCCTCCCCCTGGCAGCGGTCACAGCAGCGCTCTCGCTGCCCGGCTTCCTGGTGAAGCAGATCATCAACTGCTTCCAGCTGCGATCCAGCATGCAGGTGCGCTATGTCAACATGCCTGAAGACCTTGGAACTGTATCGGTCGAAGTGACTGCACGCCCTGCCATTCTGCACGTATGCTTGCAGTGGTGGGGTATGTGCAGGTACTGCGAGCCCTATCCCAGGCTGTGTGTGTGCAGGCATTGGTGCAGTATGACAAGGACCGGGAGGCGCAGGAGGTGGCCAGGACAGCAGCCAAACTGCAGTAGCGGCTGCGCACTGAGCCTGTCAGCCACCAACCGCCTTCTGGGTCTGCATGTGTATTGACGGACTTGTGGAACAGTGTGTTGTGACATCGACCGGGCGTTATGTTGTCAGAAATGCGTGCTCTTGCGGTTCTGTGGACATTTAACAGAGGCTCCTTGCCCGCGCTGTGCACAGTACCTCAGGCAGTGCACTTGCAAGCTGAGGCAACCCTGCTGAATTTGGTGATGCTCCCTGTAACGTTGCTGACTCAGCATCACGTGACGCGATCAGGCGTTGCCTGCCCCGTGTACGGTCAAAGCACTGGCATGACGACGCACAGTGAGCTCAGTATATCGTCAGTAAGATAGTCGCTGCTGCGTTTGCTGATCGCCGCTGCGGGCAAGTTGACGCGCTCAGGCGACTGTTGTATCTGGCAAACGTGCAGATCAAGGCCAGTGCACAGCAAGCGCAGATGCTGAGGCGGCTGGCCGCCAGCAGAGCCTCAGGCCTGCTGCGTCAGCAAGCTGCTGAGCAGCTCAGATGCGGCTCTTGTGGATTTGGCTTGGTGTATGCCGACTTGAGGGACCAGTCGATAGTTGATGTTGCTAGCACTGGTGCAGCCAGATCAGCGAATTACAGCTCGACAGCATGGCAGACATCTGCAGGCCTTGCGTTTGCCCGCGTTGCCGGCGATCACGGTGAAGCGGCAGCCCGTGACTATGTGCCTTCCGCAGCAACATCGGCGCTGCTGCACGCTGCTCAGCCGGCAGGTGTTGCACACCACAGCGTCAGGGGTATCAGCCCGAGCACAGCACTGCTCACAGCGCGGCAGCTCAGCTCGTTTCCCGGGCCCCCGCCAAATGTGCAGCACCGGCCGCAGCACACCAGCAAGGCCGAGGACGCTGCGCCGATCAGCGGCGAGTTGGGTGATGATGGCGGCCACGAGAACGGCGCCGAGCGGCACTCGGCGGCGCAGATGCTCAGCCAGCAGCTGGAGGACATCCACGGGCCCCCGGCGCCGCCGGCGGACGCGGTGGACCTCCAGTCGCCCGGCACCCAGTCTGCCACCAGCGTAGCGGAGGCAGCAGCGCTGCTCCAGGTGCTTGCTCGTTACAGACAACCTGTACAGCATCCATTTGCAGATCCGTGTTTGCCAGTGCATGCTGTGTGGTACATCGGAGAGGCATATGGCCTCAAGTCTTGCCAGGCCAACCTGCGGTTGCGACCCTCTCCCTTCACATTCGTCCTGCCCCCCTGCGCAGCAAGTGAACGTGGTGCAGCTGCGGCAGAAGCTGGACCGGATGTCGCAGGACCAGCCGCGCATGTCCTTCTCGGAGCTCCTGCAGCTGTGCATCAACTCGTGGGTCGTTTTCCTGCCGGCTGCATCGTTTGCACCTTCTCATGTCACCTGCCATCAGCGGTCAGGATCAGCGTCAAGCCTGGTGCGCAAAGTGATCGCACATGACATGACACGGCTGCATGACATGCTCAGATGGATATACTGTTGCACTACAGGGGGGCTGCGACGGACCAGAAGGAGGCGCAGGAGCTGGCCAAGGCGCTGTGCGCTACGGGGGTGGTGCTGCGCTTCCGCAGCAACGTGTTCCTGCGGCCTGAGGAGGTCATGCAGTCCGTGCTGCGGGTGAGTGGAACCGCAAATCTGGTCATTAGCAGACGGCGCAGCATACGGTGACAGATTGAGGTCTGACATTGATGTGACTAGCACGTGCCGATGAGTGTGCGTGCACGCTACGCTGCAATGTATGGGCCCGTCATCTTGTCGTCGAATGAGGTGTTCAGCAAGGTGGTCACGACAGCCTGAAAAGAGCACCTGCGTTGAGGGACCGATGGACTGCACGAGTTTCCTACTTGTGCGCCGGGTTGTCGTCGGATGTACTCGCTGACACAGCCACACGCGTCTGCAGGCGCTGCCGGACCAGCTCGAGGAGCTGGAGGCCGCGGAGAAGAAGATCGCCGCGCAGCTGGCCCCCATGGACGAGCGCAAGCAGGCCATTGAGCGCGCCGCCCACAGGCGCGCCCCTGTGTGGATGGGTTTGGCTTGGACGAAGTGCGGTGCAACCGTCTCCTCTGCCGCTGCTGGGCTCGGAATGGTCTGTCGATGAGGCCAGCGCGCTGACAGATGTACAAGGACGCCACACGTCATAGAAGCACATGTGTGTTTCTGTGTGGTGAGGTTGGCCTACATGCGTATGAGTGCAGGCGCAGCAAGGCGGTCATGTGGACCGGCTTCGTGCTGCTCATCGGCCAGTGGTCCGTGTTCTACTGGCTCACCTGGTGAGCGCCTGCAGCAGCCGTGCCCTGCCCCAGCCGCACAGCGCCCACAACGTCATGTTGTATAGCCACCCATTGTTCATCAATAAAGCGCCTATGGAATTGGTGATGCACATGCAGTCGTGCAGCACTGTATTTTGAATGTGTGGCGTGTATTGCCACAGGTACGAGCTGAGCTGGGATGTTATGGAGCCGGTGGCGTACTTCGTGTCGCTGGGCACCGCGATCGGGTTCTACCTGTACTTCCTGCTGACCAACGAGGCGTTCGACTACCAGCCGCTGCAGAACCGGCTGTTCTCGCGGTGGCACAACGCGCGGCTGCAGGCGGAGAGCTTCGACCACGCGACCTACAACAAGTGAGTGAGGGGGCCTGCGTGTTGCCGATCCATAAGTGCTGCCTGTGGGTAAACAACGCAAGCTCGGGCGCTGCATCGTACATGCATTCAGCACCTGTTGCATGGGCCTGCTGCAGGTTGAACGCAAAGCTCGCTCGCATCAGACGCTACATCGAGCACATCAAGCGGGCTTAGCAGGCACAGCTGGGACGCAGTGCAGCGTGATTGGGTGGAAAACAGATGCCAGAAGGCAGGAATGCCCCTCAAGTGTGACACAGGCTGCCACGAAGTGCTGACGAAGCTGCAGCTGCTGCCAGATGGCCAGTGATGCGCCTTGCAAAAAATTGATTGAAGTCCATGGTATTCTTTGCACGGTGTTTTCGAAAGTCCAAGAACGATATCCTGGGCCTGACCGCAATGCCTCACACATCGCTGACGTATGTGCGTGTGTGCTAAGCACAAACATCATGTATGGTCACAGCAGTTTGCTCAAAGTGTCGTGCTTCCTATGGATACTTGCATCCACGCGCTCTATCTGCTTGGTTCATGAGGCAACTTCATTCTGGCGCCGAAAATGAGCAGATCACCAAAGCCTAGACCCTGCTGCCACTCTCGCTGCAATACATCCCCGCAGATGGCCACAACCTGGTGTTATCGGAAGCGGTCCCGGCCCGCCAGCAGCGGCACACACTTCTGCCGCAGCTCCGCCGGCAGCCGCTCATCCAGCGACTGCAGGATCTCCGTGTCGCTGTTCCTGCAAAGCGGCAGCAATAAACCTCCAGTTTGTGCATCGATCCATCAAATGGCCGGCGACTGTCATCTTAGAGCAGATGCGAGGTCTGGAAAAGCAGGGGCAGGAGGCATCGCATCACGGCCGCTTCTTGGCGGACAGCAAGCGTCCACACTCCTCTACGCTCAGAATGCAAGACGGCAGTCGATCGTCGGATGCCTTGCCGCACCGCATGCTGAAGTGTATGAGCAGGAGCGCCTCGTTGTGCCGGAACGCCTCGGCATTTGCTGCAACCTCGTCAATGTGCGTATGGCCCCTGCAGCGTGGGTACACCGTCATCAGCTGGGCTTTGCAGGAGCGCTCAGCCCTCGCATGCTGCAGAACATCGCTGAGGCAGGTGGTGGCACTGCCCATTGCTCACTGCTCACTTCTCTTGGGCAGCTGTGGGACTGACGGCGTCATCCACGAAGGTGACTTCCATGATGAGCAGCTTAGCCCGCAGCGCCGCGGCCGCCGACGGCTCATGGACCCAGTCGATGGTGGTGTCGCCCGTGAAGGCCACCTCTGCCGCCTCCTGCGCTTCTGTCACCTCCTGTGTGATGACCACTCGACTGGTCATACACTGTTGCTGTTAGCCAGGTTGGCACCGTTGGTCAACACTCTGTCGTGTGACCATCACAGCACAGCAACGCTCAGCATGTTGACCACATATGCAACTGCCTCGTCCATCATGCCACCAGGCTATGCCACCATCTCCCGGACGATGCGATGCGACTTGCCGGACGGAGGTATGATTTACGATACACGTGGCACTTCCAGCACATCATGCTGCGGACCTCACCGCCCTTGCGCAGCGCGGCGATCTCGGCGCCGGGGCGCCCCGCCAGGTGCGCCTTCAGCTTCCGCCGCACGCTGGACAGCACGTAGCCCTGCAGTTTGCAAGGCCGCGCCTTTATGTGAATCCATGATTCCACATGTTTGCAGCTTCAATGCTTGCCTGGAGCAGAGATGGCATGCAGGGCCAGCACGGGGCAGCAAGGCCGATCATCAAGGGGATGACAAACTGCCTGGGGACGCATGCGAAGACACTCACACCTGGGACGGCACCCTGTGCTGCGTCGCGAACGGCCGGACGACGGCGTCGCTGCTGAGCCACACCTCGCCGCCCACCTGCACACCACAACACAGTTAGCGTCCTGACAGCAGACCGCAGATCAGCTTGCTGTGGGCTGCCCAGACTTGTGCTAGCCTGTGCGTCCTTCACTTGCATGGTAGAAGCTTCCGCATCCCATCAGACTTGACACATCCGCAGCACCACTGCCACTCACGTCCAGGGCTTCCAGGCGGCACGCCGAGGCCGTGTCGCCGCTCATGGCTGCCGCCGCTTCCAGCATCCGGCGCGCGGGGTCCACGATGACCGACGGCAGGTACACCCTCGGCGCCGCCATGCCCAGCATCTCCCTGCAGAAGGGGTGCACGTCGTCGCGAAAGCATGTTTGCCCTTGAGCAAGCGGTCTTGCGTCTGTACGATGGCTCAGCAAGAGGATGCCACAGGGCAGCTGCAGATGCAGCATGGATCAGCACATGGACACGTTGTGAGCTCTGCACCGGTACTCTTCCTACTGAGACAGGCAGCCCGCAAGTGCGTCGCGCAGCGCCAGTACTTGCACGAGCAACAGGCGCCAGTGCAGTGAGAAAACACTCTCGGCGCTGCTCGTGCATGCTCACAAGGGGGCCTATCCCTGCGCACCTGGTGGCAGCGTAGGCGGGCAGGCCGCCGATGTGGTCCAGGTGCCCATGGCTGATGAAGGCGGACCGCTGCAGGGTGGCCCGGTGGGGGCAGCGCCCCAGGTCGAACGCCACCTTCCTGCAGGGCGGAAGCACGGGCTCTTAATGTGCATACATGCAGCCATCGCCCTGCGTCCGACAGCCAGGCTGTGCGCTTGACATGCACTGCGCCGCAGGTGGCCCCTAGGCCGGTAGCCAACTGCACCGCAGCTGTTCCGGCTGCTCCGTGCCAGGACTCCGACACTGCTGCAGGCTCACCAGCGGGGCAGCATGATGCACGTCTCCAGCCCCGCCACTGACAGTCCCTCCAGCTCGACCCCCGCCACCGTCATCTGCCCCTCACGAGCGGGCTTCTGTGACGGAAGCACCACGGCTTTTGCTCAGAACGAGTGGCGCTGAACACACGAGACGCTCATAGAACTCATTGTGCCTGCACTCCTGGCTCAGAGAGAGTCGTTCGACGCGTTGCTGTGCGCAGGGTTGCAGCCGACCAGCACCAGCGGCCCACATGGACGTACCTGCTTGCTGCGCGGCGTGCAGGTGGCGGCGTCACCGGGCGTATCAGCAGCAGCTGCTGCGTCGGCTGCCGGCTGTTGCGCCTCGCGCTGCATCGCTGCCGCTGTTGGTGTGCCGGCACACCCCGCCGCCGACGGACGGTGCTCGCGGCGCCGCGCTGAACGGAGCCGAGCGGCCCAGCTATCGGGTGATAGACAGCTGCGCGTGGGCCGCCCACTGACCCGCGTCAGCGGGGAGCTTATGTGTCTGCCGAGTCGGGTTACGCTGGCAGGATTCACTGCTGATCGCCCGCAGCAGTGGTGACCAGGCTGCAGAGCATGCTGCGACACGCACTGTGCGACGCACATGGGTGCAAGGGTTGCATCTGCAGTCGTCCTTGACCGTTCGAAGTCAGTCTGACACCGCTGCAATGGGGTGCTTGAAGCTGCAGCTCGATGATGATGGTCATGCCTGTGGCAAGGACCCTTTCATCGTTGCAATCTGCGCTCAGGACCGAAGAGAGCTCCTGGCTAAAATCACTCGAACGAACAACGCCAAAGACTGCCTGCCTGGCGCGGACGGCGCTCTATCGTAAGTTGCAAGCCAGCAACAGATGAATGGCACTGCAATTTTTCACCCCCAAGTACGGGCACGCTGTCAAGTGTCCGGGTTAACTGGAGCCATGAACGGCGCCAAGGCTGCTAACGCGGCGGAAATCTGGCAAGCAGAAGCACGATGCTGTTTTGAAGATCGTTTGCTGAGCATTGATGGGCGGCTGAGGCGACGCCTACGCCTGCCATGAATAAAACCCCCGCAGGTGACCCTTTTGAATCCCGCTGGTGGAGGCGCACAAGTGGCTTGGACCAAAGAACGCAGCACCACAGCCGCCCTTGCTCATGCTCCCTGTCATCAGATGTGAAATTTGAGCTTGTTATGCTTTTCAGGCGGCGGGCCAGAGGCGGCGTGAGCTCCAGCCTGGATGGTGTCTGAGAGTACCGGGTTGACCGGCGCTCAGGCGGCGATCGCAGCGGCGCCGCCTGCTGCAAACGGCATTGATGGCCAGGTCATGAACCATGAGCGGCCAACCAGCGGGTGAGGGGCCATCTCGGCTCGTGTGTACCAGTCACTCGCAGGACGCGTTCAAAGGACGGTCTGACAGGCTTCTGATCGGTTTGTCAGTGGCCCCTCGTGAGCGGGCGGGGCAGCAAACGGCACACTGAAGTCTGAGCAACGTCTTTGCACCGCTGCAGGTCGGCAGTCCGCCTATTCACACCGTGCAGCACCCTAAAGCTCAGGGTTGCTCCATGCCTGCAGGATGACTGAGCAAAGCCTGCCAGCCGGAGCAGCCTGCGGCAACAAAGCGAAGCGTCCCAGCATGCAGCTGGTTGAGCAGCTTGCAGGAAAGCTGCAGGCTGAGGCACAAGACGTTGCCGCCGCAGCATACATAGCGCTTGCCAAATGCTGCGGCGAGCTTGCACAGCAGCCGCCCCCGTGGTGGGCATCCGCAGATGGGCTGCATGCCGACATAGCGGCGGCCATCGGCCGCCGGCCGCAGCTGCTGCAAGCAGCGGCGGCGGTGGCGCCTGACGCCAGCTGGATGCTGCCGGGCGCTCTGGCACTCGCGGGGGTGGCGACGTGCGAGGGGGAGAGCGCCGTGGCCCTCCCTGCAGCGCTGGCCGCGCTGCGGCCGGTGCTGCTGCCGGCCACGCGGGCGCCATGGCCGCCGCTGCCGCTTCTGATCAGGAGCACCTGCACACCATTGGCGGCGACAAAAGGAACGGCGGCGGTGGAAGTGGCGGCTGCGGCAGCACCTCTGCAGCGACCTCAGCAGCGGCGCTGCTGCTGGCCCTGGGCCGCACCTCAACGGCCGACCAGGGCGATCAGCGGCAGGTGCGGCAGAACACAGCCCACTGCCGAGGCACTGATCTGTTAGTCAACGCTGATCAGTGCGTGAGCTGAGCCCGCTGACACAGCTTGCTGGCACTAGGCTGCTTGTTTTCTGGCAGGGCTTGTGCTCGCAAAACTGCCACTGCTTGACGACCATGCATGGTGGTTGTGTGCTGTTCGTCATAATTGACTGTGGTGATGTATCTGTGTGCCAGACTCTGGAGCCGGAGACTCTGAACGCCGCTGCACGGCTGGCGGTCGGCCTCGCGCGCCGCCTTGAGGTGGCGCTGCACGTCGAGGCCGTCGGCACGGCTCACAGCAGGGATGCTGCACGGCTGGCCGCCGAACACACACGGACTGCTGAAGCTGAGGGGCCTGCAGCTGGCGCCGGTGCAGGCGGCACACGGGAGGCGCACAACAGCAACGTTCAGCAGGTGCGTGAGTGGAGGATCCACCTGCTGCTCGCACTCACAGAGCCGCTGAGCACCAGGCAACGTTGTTACAAGGGATGCAGAACGCTGGGAATGGGGACTGTGCATCCGTTGGCATTCCCGAAAACTGCGTCAATCATGTACCCCCTTGGGTAAGCAGCAGCTGCATGCTGACGGGTGGTATACGCTACAGCAGGCGGGCACCGACCTGTGGCGCGCGCTGCGCGGGCTGCAGCTGCTGGCCGGCCGCCACGACGCGCGGCTGCCGCCGGAAGCCGCTTCCGACGTCTCTTTCCTGCTGGCGCGCGCCGCCCACGGCATGGCGGAAGCCCTGGATGCAGCGGAAGCACACTCTGACACATCCGCGGCCGGCTCGGCAGCCCAGCCCGCCGCCGCCACCCCGAGCAACGCTGGGACCGGCTACGGCGGTGTGCTACAGGGCAGGGCTGCGGCCGCCTGGGCGGCGGCGCTGCGCGGCCACGCCGACACCCTGGCGGCGGCGGCGGCGGCGGCGGACGCAGCGGCGGGCGGCGCGCTGCGGCTGGCGGCTGCGGATGCCCTGGAGTCAATACTGCCCATCCCCTCCCCTGCCAACCCTGCGGCCGCCGCGGCAGCTGCCGAGCTGGGTGCTGCGTCGGGCGTCGCGCCGAGGCTGCGGCCGAGTTCGCAGGCCGCCGAGGCCGCTGCGCTCCTCGTCAGCCTGCTGGCCGCCACCGCGGCGCCTGCAGCTGCCACTGATAACGATATCAGCAGCAGTGGCGGCAGCGGCGGCGGCGGCGGCGCTGAAGTTGTGTGCCCAAGTGCCGACGGTGCGGGTGTGGCGCCGGCGGCAGAGGCCCTGCAGCGGGGCGGCCCGCTGCAGCCGGTCAAGGGCGACCGCGTGATGGCGCTGGCGGCGGCCGCGCTGCAGTGGGCCTGGGCCGGCTGGCTGTCCGCAGACTCCCCAGCTCGTGCCGGTCATGGCGGCACAGGCGGCGGCGGCGGCGGCTGCACTGCGGGTGGCGATTTCACGACTCCTGGAGCAGGGGTGTCCAAGGGCGGCGGCGGAGGGGGTGGCGACCCGGGCGGGCTGGCGGCCCAGGTGCTGCGCTCGCGCCTGGAGCTGCTGGCCAACTCGGCGCTGGTGGCGCTGCTGGATGGGGCGCTCGCCGCGCGCAGCAGGCCGCACGCCTCAGGTGGGGAGGCGCAGCCAGCTGTTTCAATACCAGATAATAACAATGAAGTAGATTTATATTTGGTACTATCTATTAAACTGAATAATTTAAAACACGATTTGCATGCATTGGTAAACTGCATCATTTTCCTTTGGCGCCGGCTGTAGACCCTTGCATGCGGGATCAGGCGCCGGCCCAGCTTCGCTGGCAGGTGCATGCACTGCACTACGGTGAGACGTGGCTGAACCGACACGAGCGGGCGTGTGCTGGTTGCTGCAGAGGAGGAACGGGTCGCTGCGGACGCGGCCATAGATGGCCTGGTGGCGTTCGTCGGCCGCCCCAACCCCTACTCCACTCACATCATCGACAGCAACACCTCCGAGTCGAACGCTGCCGACGGCGGCGGTTTCGGCTGCAACCTGGCGGCGCTGGCGGCCGGCGCGGCAGCTGCAGGGCCGGCCGGCGAAGCCGCCGCTGCAGGGCGGGGCCTGGCGGCCGGCGCCTACTCGGCGTTTGCGGTGGTGCAGCTGGCGGTCGCAGACTGCGCCGCCTTCTGCGAGGCGTCCGCCGCGTGGCCCGCCGGCCAGGTGCTTTGCCTGCCTGCAGGCCTGCTGTGCGGCCCATGTTTGCTGTGCAACTAGTTTGATGTTCGGATGTAGTGAGGTGCCTGGTGCCGGGTGAGGCTTGAATGCCGCCTGCTGCGGACCCCCATCTGACAGCGTGCTGCCGGGAGCACATGCTGCTTGGCGCCTGAAACACTGCCGGTGGGCAGCGCTGCTCGGGGTGCTGACGGCTCTGATGCCGCTGCTCAGGTGCGGCAGCGGGTGGCGTCGCTGCTGCTGCGCACGCCGGCGCAGATGACGGCGGCGGCGCTGGCGGTGCTGCGCTTCGCCCGCTGCGACGCCGGCCCTGGAGCGAACCTCCTGCGCCCGGCCGACGCCGCCGAGCCCGACGTCCTTCGTGCTGCGACCATGCTCACAGGTGGGTCATGACTCCGACTCAGCTGCAGAAGTATCAGCGGCGTGCTCAGGGGAAGCAGCCGGCCTGCGGTTGCGCTGGACCGTGGAGACTTCACAGAGTCTGTGCCCTGATGCGGCGGAGTGCCATGTGATACCCTGCCCCGTGAGGCGTCTGACGCACGGCTGCCGTCTGCAGGCCTGCTGCACAGCGCGGGGTGGGGCGAGGAGGCCGCTGCCGCGGCCGCGACGAACGGTGCACTCGACGACCTGGTCTCTGCGCTTGGGCGCCTGGCAGGGCACGGCGGGCGCAGCGGCATCGGCAGCATCACCGACGGCGGCAGCAGCGGTGCGAGCAGCAGCGGCGGCGCGCACCACAGCCGCACCGCTGCCGCCGCGGATCGCCCGCAGGCGGCGTCCGTCGCGGACGCCGCAGCAAGTCACCCCGGGGTGGGTGCCGGGGCGCAGCCGCGCACCCGGGTCGCGAGGCGTCACGCGGCTCTCGGCGTGGCGGCGGCCGCGGCAGCAGGGGTCCCGAGCCTCGCAGACTCCGCGATCTCACCGGCCCCCTCCGGCGAGCTGGCCGCCCCCACATCGCCAGCGGACGCCCGCCTGCCTGCCAGCGCCCTGGCGGCAAACGCGGCGCATGTGGCGGCCGCCCTCGCGAGTCGGGCGGCCGAGCGCCCGACGCCGGCCTCGCCGCCGGCGGGTGACCTGAGGCGGTCCGCCTTTGCTGCGGCCATGGCGGCTGCCGCGGGTCAGGCGGACGGTGCGGAGACAGCTGCTGAGACGGTGGAGACTGAGGCGGTGGCACCAGCTGCAACCATCGCCACCCTACCTGCAGAGTCAGCAACACCACACCCGTCTCCATTCCAGTCCGCATTCGCCGCCGCCATGGCGGCCGCCGCCGAGCGAGCAGACGCCGCAGCAGGAGCCGCGGCTGCTGCCGTGCCGGGTCCGGAGGCCCACACAACCGCGCCGCCGCCGACCGCCCCGGCCGCACCGCAGGCCGCTGCAGGGGGGCCCGCCGACGCCGCCGCCAGCACCGCCGCCGCAGGCAGCATGCCGGGCGTGCGCATCCGCTTTGCCGCCGCCGAGGGCGCCGGCATGCACCAGCCCATTGGCATGGACGCCGGGATTACCACCGTGGGAGCCTACCTGGGTCCCGCCACCACCATTGCCGCTGCTGGCGTCGCCCCAGCTGCTGCAGAACAGCAGCCGGTCGCGGCAGTCGCGCAGCTGCAGCGCAGCGGCGTGTCGCTGCAGGAGAACAGCATGTGCTGCCAGATGCTGCTGCAGGTACGTGGATTACCGACACCACGCCCATCTGATACACTGGCGGCTGCACACCCGCTCTTTGTTGCTCACGCCTGAGTGAGTTGCGTGATGCAGGTGGCCATATACATACATGCCTACTGCAACCGCTGCATTTGTGAGCACCCATGTCCACATGTCCGCAGGCGCTGGAGTGCGTCGCCGCTGCCGATCCAGAGACGGCGCTCGTCCCCGACAGGGCTGCCGGGGGCGGCGGCGGTGACGCCGACTGGGGCACTGTTTCAACCGCGTTGTGGGTGCGGCTGCGGCGGCTGCGCCCGCTGCTGCCCCGCGACTATGACAGGTCAGATGCAAATGTGTTGGCCGCATGGCACTGCCGAATGACGCACTCCCTGCTGGTGGTTGCAGCACATCGGGGGCTGCTGGTGCTCCTGCACACGCCGCGCCATCGTGTGCCTGCTTGGGTCATGACCCGGCAGTACCTGTCTGATGCTTGTCAGCCAGAGCGGGTGTGTACAGTTTGCAGGATGCCTGTGCCAGCTGCGCCTGCAGGGCCGCATCGTGGTGCCTGTGTGACTCGTGGTGGGACAGCAGCCTGCGGCGTTGTCGTGTCGCTCGTGGCAGCAGGGCGTGCGGTTGAACTACACCCTAATCATCAGGCACTGCCCACTTGCTGCAGGCTCATGGGCGGCATCACTGCCGTCTCGCTGCTGCTGACGCCCATGCTGCGGGCGGCGGCCGCGGCCTGAGCCTCCACCCCTGGCGGAGCAGACATGCCGGTCAGCACCGACTGCGTTCCTGCAGCGCCCACCGGAGGCCCCCGCCGTTTTGGGTGTCGCCATAATGCACAACACCAGCATGCCAGGCAACGCCCTGCCACATGGCTGATGACGATGGTTTCGTGACATGCTGCCCAGCGGCCAGGCTCTGTCCCGCTGCTGGCAGCCTCGTTCAGTACAACACCGCCCGACCATTCAGAACACAGAAGGACGCATCAGATTGCGCTTCCATCTGGCACCCCTTGTATGCGTGAGAGGGAACAGTGACATCAGCTCAGCGAGGCCTCGTGTTGGCCTGTATACCTTGCCGGGTACATATACAACATCAGTAGGGTTTTGAGGGGGACTCAGCCGCTTTGCTCTTCACAGTCTCTGTATCAGCGTGGTCATAGCAGCTTGCAAAGGTGTATTGTGTGCATCAACATCAGTGTAGCTTGCCAGCTGCTTGCATGTTGGACGTCAGCTCTGTAGCACCATCAGTATCGAGCATCAGGAATATCAGCATGCATCAGGGGACAGTATGTAAGAAAAGTGCTTTACCACGTGTGCTTCAGTGGCGCCTTTGGGCATACTCTGCGCACCACAACCCTTTGCCTCAGGTGTAGCAGTGCCCTCGAGGACTTTTCGGCCTGCGCGCGGCAGGGAGGCTACACCAGACTACCGGTTCCTAGCATGTTGCCACGGCTACAACCGCAGTCCGCTCTTCTGGGCAAATGCCGGCATGAAGTCCGCGCCCTCCCCAGGCGGGCGCAAGGGCTGAGCGGCTGTTGGCGGCTGCGCCATGCCCTGTAGGCAAGTTGCAGCCTGCCATGAGCGCATCACTTTGAGACTCCTACGCCAGTGCATGCACTGCCAGATGCAGACTCACTCGTAAGTCCATCGTTCTCAGGCGACACAGCAGGGCGCAGGGCAAATCGGACATCTGTGTAAAGTACCTGGTATGGCGGCAGGGTGTACTTCACGCCGAGGGCCGCCAGCCTTGCAGCGACCCGCATGTACAGGCCATGGCGCGCGAGGCTCATGCGGCCGAGCTCCACCCCGGGGTGGCTGTAGCCCCACCAGACACACCTGCATTGCCAAAGCGTGCCAGACTCGGATTCAATTTCAGTGACGACTGACAACTGCTGGCGTGTTGCCTGCAGCAGAGTGCCACCTTGACACCGTGCAGCTGGCTGCAGGACACACGACGCCGTATCAGCTAGCGGCCGCAGATGTACATTGAGCCAGCACTGGCTGTACAGCAACTGATCGACAGGGACGCTTCAAGCAGCGACATGCCGTGGACTTACAGCGTGTACTTGAGCGGGTCCCCGGCGAGTTCGCCACGCACAGGAACTTGCCGCTGTACTCGCCGGGGTTGTCGGCAAAGAACGCTTCCAGGTCCAGCTTCACCGCTTCGAACACCTCTGGTGGCGTCGCAATGTCGATTGCAACCTGCGCACATGCCGCATGACCAGCCTTGCGACACCTGCATAGTGTACGTAGCGCTGCAGCTGGCGGTCAGTGCCAGGCAGCCTGGTGGCGTCTGTGCCGTCTCCAGTGAGCAGGCTGCGGCACGCAACATGATGAGGATGCCGCGCTTCGGAATGAGTCACCTTGAAGCCTTCCCAGCGGTCCCCCGAGCGGCTGACGTTGGTCAGGGGGTTCTCCGCCAGCTTGGCGTTTGGCAGCCACAGCTTCAGGCCGTCCCTGCGCTACATGCAGCCATATCAGGCATGGTGACACATGCAATTAAATGGTTGGGTGGGTAAGGACCATTGAAAAATGCAGTGCTGATGTGATGCCTTGCAGGCTGCCCTCGACACACCATGTCGTCAGGCACACATGACGCAATGTCAAACCTAGAGCATTGCATCTGCAGATCATGATGAAGTAGGAACGACAGGAGCTCACCAGCGGGTGACCACGGTGTTGAGCAGCCCAATCTCCTCTATGTTGCACCTGCACATCTGACGACCCCCTCAGATGACTAGGCCGTAGGGCTGAGGGCTAGCATGCGGTTCGTGAAGAATACCTTGCCATGCTGTGCCGCAGCATTGCAGTCGCGCTCCATACTGACGGCAAGCGGTGGTCACTTCGTGGCCGGTCGAGCGCACCAGTCCTTGTCATTGTGCAGGATGACGTCGCCGATGTCGAAGGGGTGCACCGCGAACAGGAAGATGACTGATTCGTACACGCTGCGGATGTTGTTGCCTGCACAGCGCAGGGGCCATGGGACAAGGAGTGAAGCCTGCTGGCCATCGTACAGACAGCATGTGCTGATCAGACTGTTCGTTGTGGTGACAGACGAGTCGGGCCATGAGTGACATGAGGGGCCGTACTCACCAAACACGAAGACGAACGCCAGCAGGCAGGAGCTGAACGTCAGCCACACACGGCCAACGTCCACCTGCAGCCAACACCGCAACAGTTATGTTCACTCCTGAAAGTGCGAGCGCCGGCTGCGACGAATCCCCACGTATGCCATGTGCTGCTGGCGCAGGCGCACCCTGAAGATGAGCAGGTACAGCAGCGCCACAACAGCGTGGCCACCGCATTCAAGCGTGAGATCTCAAGCACGGATACGCGGCTCAGACCCTCAGAAACCCAGGTGCCAACAGCGAAAGCGCACCCTGAAGATGAGCAGGTACAGCAGCGCCGCCACCGCGTGCGCCGCCACGCCCAGCAGGAACTCCAGGCGCGCCACCACCGACTTGGCGTCCGCCAGCGTGAAGGCTAGGTGCTTGCGCTCCTTGTAGATCTGCAGGCCGGGCGGGTGCTGCGGTCCATTCTTGCTGGAAGCACTTTTCACGATGAGAGGGCTAGCATCGCCCAAACTGTAGCCAGGCTGCCATGTCGGCGCACATGTTCTCATCCGTCCCGTATGCTGTTTGCTTGCAGCACAGTCAACAGATGCAGCGCAATGTCCCCTACCTGCAGCACGGCCTCCCGCATGTCGTGCAGCGACACCTTCCCATCACGGTCGACATCCAGGGTCGTCAATGCCGCGGCTGCCTTGTCGGGCGGCAGGAACGCCTCCAGATCTGCCACCTCTACATGCTGCCTGCAAGGCTGGGCTGCCCGTTTGCAGGGTTGCAGTTGACCCTGCCTGCATTGCCGATCTGCACCAGGTTGATGCGCGCGGACAGCACAACCGCAGTGATGGCACCCCGGCAGGCCTACCTGTCGGTGTCGGGCGGCCGCACATTCCAAAACAGGAAGTACGCCAGCTGCTTGGCCTCCCGCGAGCTGCTCACATCGTCCGCATCCGCCTGCACATCGGCCATCACAGCATGGGATGCAGGACGTCTGACAGCCATGCAGCGTGCCTGGGGTTCGGGCCACCTGGGGGCAGGCCAGTGGCGGCTGCCTGTACATGCACAACGCTGGTGTCGAACGACTTTAGATTGGTGGAAGCACCTGGTCCCCGACCCTGGCGAGGCGCTCTGTGAGCGTGGCGGCCTGCAGCTTGCGCTCCCGCATGTGCCGCTCGATGCGCGCGAGGTGCGCCGCCGCCGGCTCGGCCTGCTTGCCGGACGCCGCCAATCCCTCCAGCTCCTCAGCCTGCGGTGCACACACCCTCGCAGCTGAGTGGTACATTTATCATCCCTCGCCGCCAAACTTGAGATCGGTGTAGAAGCAGAGGGGCACATGAATTCATGCTGCACCCTGGAAAGTCATTGCTGCGACAATGGGAGGAACTCCCAGGAGACAGGGACTGTTGCAGGAATGATTCTTGCAATCAAAGTCGCCTCTCACCGCTGCTGCGGACCGGGGGCTGGCCGTCTGGCGCTGCTGGCTGCGCTGCCTGGCATGCCTGCCATCAAATGCCTGGTACCCTGGGTCCGGCAGTGCGCCCTGCCCGAGCAGGTTGCTGAAGCTGCGGCTGGCGTGCATGGGTAGCCTGCATCAGGTGGCGTGCAAGGCATCAGAGAGCGATGCCACTTGAGGTCGCCTGCGGCACTCTCGGCTCAGGGGCGTTCACTAGCGCTTTGACCTGTCAATCAGTGCAACTCGACAAATAGCAAACAACACACTCGTCGGTTGCCGCACATCACTGCCTGCGCCTGCTTCTTGCTCACCTGGACGTGGCTCTGACGCCCTGCGCAATGCCCCGCCGCAACTCTGCCATGAAGTCCGCAAACTCGTCCGCCACAGACGCCTTCCTGCTGCCATGTGCGTGAGCAAGAGCAGCGTTGGTGCGGCGCTGGGGCTTCTGGCTACCACTCAGACTGAGCTGTGCCTGCAGAGCATATGGTCTAGGTGGTTGGGCTTGCTGATGTTGACAGCCGAAGGGCCTGGTCTGCCCTTGCAAATCCGAGACTGCTCCCCGCAGGTGCCCTTTAGTCTTGCATGAGGCCATCAGCTCACATTGCTGAGTGGATTTCACTGGTGTATCAAGCAGGCACATCGAATGTGGCCGCCAGATGCACGCTCGTTCCAGGAAGCCAGTTCGTGTAATGGTTGATTACCTGCAGCCTGGGGCTGAACGATCTGCGGGCTGTGACGCTGCCATCCTCGGAGGCCTGAGGCCTTGGTTGCGACAGCGCCAGCAGGCAGAACTCCTGCAGGACCGGAACACAACGGACTGCGGCTCAATCCGCTCTGTGTTCGCAGCCATCCACGATGCAGTCGGTAGGGACAGGCGCCGTCCGCGGTGCTGGGTGCTGATATCAAGCGCATAGCAACAGCAGCCACAAGCTCGTCCAGTGCTCCCTCAGCCGCTAGTGCAGGCACATCAGAGGCAAACCTTGCTCAGCGCGTCCTGCATCTTGTCAAAGTGCGCCTGCCGGTGGAAGGTCGTGGCCAGCAGCTTGGCCGCCAGGGTCTTGAGCACATTGGCGCCCGCAGCAATCAGCAGGCAGCCTAGCACCTGCAAGGGCGCCATGCATGCGCTGCTCAGACGGTCAACAGCAGCCAGCATCCTCTGAAACCCTCATCAGTTCCTCGCTTTCGCGGGCTTCCTGGTTCCACAAACCTGCCTATCCACCCTAGCCTGACCTTGAGTGACAGCATCCATGCCCAGGCTGCCAGGTTGGGGGCGTCCGCTCCAGGGGGGTCCTCACCAAACACCAGCAGGAACAGCGGCAGCAGCAGTGCCGCACGCGCCGCCAGCAGCGCAGGCTCCTGGACATGCAGAAAGAACCGAACTTTTCAGCGTGCAAGAACATGGAGCCGACATGGTCATGTGCATTTGTGCATGCATGTCCGAGCCCGCACCTACGTATGCGGTCCATGCACAGCCAACCCACTGGGCCAACCAACAGGGGCACTTGCAATACACACTTGCATACTGCATGTCAAAGGTGAGGTCGACAAACCCGTATGCTGACGAGGTAGTACGCCGCCTGGTAGGTGTCCAGCCACCTCGACTCCACCAGCATCACGACGCCCCGCATCACTCCAGCCGTGGCGTACCACAGCGGGACCGTCCCAGCGGCGAACAGGCACCACTGCCACGCCGGAAGGTAGAGCAGCGTCTGCAGCCATGGGAAGCAACAATGCAAACCTCACGATTGCCCAGACTACCTGACTTGTCGAACACCACACATGGTTTTCACGGACTGCAACATGCGGCATTGCAGCGCATGACATGGCCCTTTCAAGATGCACTGTGCATGACAGTCTGCAAGCTGACGCTTTGGCAAATGGAGTTGCAGGGGCGGACCTGCTGGGGGTGCAGGACCCGCAGCTCGAACGCTGCCATAACCATCGCAGGAGCCAGCAGCATGGGCAGCATCCCGCAGCAGCGCTGCCACCAGCGCCGGGCAGCCTTGCTGACGGCCGCCGGCTCGTCTGGGAGCCACCCATCATCGTCCAGCTGCAGAGTCAGCGAACAACTTGCGGGTCATCGTCTGGTTGCATCGGTGACGTGCATGTGTGACGACAGCACGTCACAGCGTGAAGTGCAGATGTGGGGTTTCTACATCCTTGTGTCATTGTGCTGTCAGCTTGGCGGTACATTTTACCCACGTCAGTGGTGGATGCTGCGGTTTCCCGCATGTTGACTGCTGCACCCACAGCCGGCGCATGTCCAGGCTCCTCGTTCCTGGCTGCGCCTGCTTCCTCGTCAAGGCTGGTGGGCTGGCTGCTGGACTGCTGGTGCCGCAACAGCAGCTCGCATTCTTGCGTGTGATTGCCAGCAGCCCCGCTGTTATATGAGTCGACCCGGTCTTGAGACGTGCTGCTGCTGCACAGCCCAACCCTGCTGCTGTCAGAACCCAGCGGATCCCCAACAGCGCTGCTGTGGAAGCTGACCGCGACGTGCTCTGGATGCGACCTTGTACTGCTGCCTGTGTGTCCGGCTGCTGCTGAGGCGGCGGATCTGGTTGCCACTGCGCTAGAGTCGGAGACAGGCTGCTTGAGGGGCGGCAGCGCCTGCTTGACGCCTGTGGCATACCGAACATCCATGGGTTGGTAATCGAATGATGCAGATGCATGGTCGAATGATAAGTGCGTCAGTGCTGCGATGCCTTGCATCATTGCAGGAGTAGTCGCATGTCATGTCCAGACGCATCTGTCGACACAGGGGCCAGCGATCAGGGCCCGTGCAGTAACGTCACCTCGCATGTAGGCTGGGCCCTGCGCCACATCCAGCATGTGCGGGGTGGTGCCGCGCGATGCGCGCCCTGCTGGCATGCCTGCCGGCGGCGGCGGCGGCGGCGGCGGCGGACTGCCGACGCCTGCGAATCCCGCCTGCCTCGCTGGCGGCTGAGCGGGCTGCCTGGTTGATGTTGTCATGGACCATATTCACTTCAGAGGATCAGAGGTGAGACCATAAGGCGGGGTGGCCACCTGTGCATTGGCAGTCCCGCACACTGCTGGCCAGGTTACAGCGGTTAGATGTGGAAGTGCTCATGCATGGAACGTGATAAGATGCTGGTTCACCTGGGCGACGGAGGCCGCCCCGGAGTGTGCTGTCCCGTGCCTGAACTGGGGGGCGGCGGCATCGCAGTCACGACCGCGGCGGCGTCGTAGTCAGGGAACGCCTCTGCTTCCACGCTGGCGCTGGACCAGCGAACCAGCTGGGGAGCAGCTGCAGGCCCTGTACCGCTGGCATCGCGCTGCTGCTGCTGTGAGCGGGCGCCGTAGCGAAGGTCAGGCGTTTCATTTCCGGACCCCATCCGCCCCTGACTCGCGTCTCAGGCGTCACAGCATCATCACGTTTTGCAGCGGTGGTGGTCTCGCCCTCGCGACAGCGCTGTGAGCAAACTGCACACTGGCATTGGAACGTCAACCTGCCCAAAGGCCCGTCGCTACTTCACTATTGTACGGCCTCGACAACGGTCCTGCCAGCAGGTCACAAAAACGCAGCTTAAGACCCGGCAGAGTGTACATGTCCGCTCAGCTGCCTGCGCACCCAAAGGGCCTGCTGCCTATTGGACCTGCCGAGATCTTGAGATCCGGCACCTCAGCAGTGCTGCAGCGGCCTCGGCCGTGCAGCAGCAAACAGCGGCTGGCCTATCGTCCCCATCGCTCGTACTTTACAAATGAGTAGTTATCGCCTCCTCATGGCGTCGGGCTGCCCCGGCCGCGGCCGCCGTGGCCGCCGGAAACCCGGCGCCACGAGTGGCGTGGCAACGCCCAGGCTGCCGCCTTCGCCGTCGTCCCCTGGCCTGCAGGACAGCAACGTGAAAGTTTCACCACACATCAAACACCATTCGCAAATACCTCTGTGCACCAAAGATGGTCTTCCCGCATGTACTAAGTTTGGCTAATCGGCAATCCCCTGTAGCTCGGTGGTACTGCATCTCCTGCGCACCCTGGAGCGGTGCTGTCCGCGGCTGTGGCGCCGCCGACGGTGACGCGCGCCGCCTCGGCGAGCTGCGCGACGCCCTCCGCCGCCCACTGGTCCCGCCAGTCGCCAAACCCGCCGCCTGCCCATTGCAAAGGGCGAAACCTCAGCCCTTTTGTAGCTCACACTGCCATACTCCCAGCGGCCTGCTGCCCAGCAGACGCGAGCCAGGCCAGCCGAGGCAGCACCAGTGGGCTGTACCCGCAGAACAGCTGATGCTAATTGCTCAGGGTGCAGACTGGGAGGTGGCAGCATGAGGGTACGTGTCATCACTGCGGCATCTACGAGTCTGACGCTGTCTTGTGCACCTGGGGGATGGTGGCCGCAGAGGCATGTCATGGCGGTGTGGTTGACGGCCGCCGCCGCCAGCGCCGGGCTGCTCGACAGCACGCCACCCTGTATCACCTGCAGCGCAGTGTACACACCTGACAAAGAAAGTCCTTCAGGATGATGCGGTGCCCCTGTCATCGGAGTGGCACTGCCCCTGCATCCAGCAATGCCTGACACCAAGCTGTTGCTTCAATAACATGCCCCCTGCCGGGGATGTGGCAGAGCATAAATGAGCAGCAAGGAGTTGCAGGGGCGAGAATCCAGGTACCTGCAGGCTGAAGCGGCGCGCCAGCTTGTGCAGCACGCCGTGCTGCAGCGCCGGGGTGCCCCGGATGTCCAGGAAGCGCAGCGCCGGCAGCGCCAGCAGGTGGCCGACGCCCTGCATCGTGCCCGCATCACATGAGATCCCTGAGTTGCCGACAACACTGCACGAGGGCCACAGCAAGGCAAGTGATTCTTTACATCTGCATGGGATATGATCCCATGCAGATATGGGATCATTTGTCAGGCTTGATCTGCATGTGCAAGGCTACAGTGACTGCAGATTGATCGAGTCTGAACATGCCAATACAGCTGGACACCAGTTCAGCATGCAGCATTGCCAACGTGGCGCAAGCTACCAGTAGACGTCGATGCATGGGGCGGTGCTGGGGACGGCCCACCTCTGCGGTGGCCGCCGACTGCTCCAGCCGCAGCTGCCGCACCGCCGAGGGGCGCCACCCCCGCTGCTGCTCCGGCAGGGGCTCGCCTGCACATTTAGGGTTTGCTTGGGGCTGATACAGGGTTGCTGGCGACCCTATAGCAGTTCCAACAGCAGGTGGGTATGCTGCTGCAGCTCCTCACACCTGTGCCGAGGCTGGACAGACCAGCCGGACATGGTCTGGCTGGCGCCGCTGTGAATGTGCAGGCAAGCGAGCATTGCACAACCAGGTTGCCGTCTGACGGAGATCGGGTGGGATTAAGCACGAGCCACACCGTGTTCTCGTGACCAGGCGGCGGCCCGGTGTGCGTACGTCAGCGCCGCCAGCGTCGCGTCCCCCGCTGCAGTGTGGCCCAGATTGAGCGCTGCGAGCTGCGGCAGAGCAGCGATCGCCACCGCCAGGGTCGCATCCTGCAGCAAACCGTTCACGCATTATATAGGGTGTCACGGATGTGTCACAGTTGCAAACCGTCTCGAAAGTGGTCGGTGAGATGAGGCGCACAGCGGCCGCAGCAGCGGGGGCGCGCCTGCAGCTGCGGGAGCCCGGCCAGGTCGAGCGACTGCAGGTGCTGCAGGGTGGCCAGGCTGGCCAGCGCGCCGGCCGGCAGCGCGGCGCAGCCCCGCAGGCTGAGGCACTGCAGCTGGCGCAGCCCTGCAGGAAGCACGACAGCAGTGCCTTGCACTCTGTGCACAACCAATGAGGGGCTTGTTCAGATGTCATTTGGATCCGTGATCTGACTGCAGCAGTGGGTAAGGCCCCATCGCAGGCGGGTACCCGCAATCCAGTGCAGGTTGGTGGCCCGCGAGTCCGCCATCTGCAGGTGCGTCAGGTAGCGCCCCGCCCACGTCAGGGCCCAGGGCGCGCGCGGCTCCACAACATCCAGCGCCAGCGGCTGCCTGCAGCGCGCATGCATTGCTGCCGTCACGGTGCTGCAAGACGGGACGTAGATCCTGGAAACGCTCCTTCGGCGCAGGCAGAGCCGTGTGGGGACACAGAAGCACTGTGCTGTGCCTGTCCTTGCACCTTGGGGTGCAGGCGCTGAGGGTCTTAGGTATATATCAGCACTGTAGCGCTGATAGAGGTTGTACATGTTCTTTACGCACTTGGGCAAAATGTGCACTGGGCACCACTCAGTCCAGCATGGGCGCTGGCGCACTCACCAGAAGGCAGCCGCAAACGCCTGCAGCAAGGCCTGCGGCTGGCCAGGTGCGCCATTTTGTTTGCTGCCCCTGTACATGATGACACATGCAGGAATTGTGCTTCGTTCCTGACTACACGGGCATCTGTTGGGTTGCTGTATGCTGTACCGCATGCCCACAATGTTGCCAGGCGCATACGCGCACCGTTCACACAGCTGCCAGATGTCGTGAGCCAGTTCTGGTTCTGGAACTTGCTGTAAGACTGCAGGGAGCAGGTGCGATGTCTGCAATTCTGATTGTGAGCCATCGTGAGATAGAGACTCGACGCCATGTCAGTGGCAAACCTTCAGAAAGCGCAAACTCTCTCACGATGTCCATGTGCTTACCTGCAATGGCGCTGTCGACGTCGTCTCCGAAAAACAGCAGGCGCTGAGCTGCAGCGGCGACTGCGAACTGCGTCAGGGACAGCGGCGCGCCAGGAGCAGCGTCATGCATCAATCCCACACTTACATGCAAGGGCGACAATCCCTACATGTGCATCAAGATCTACACGTGCGATTACCACATCAATCGAGAGCCCCCTACTCTGCCTGCTGAAAAGCGCCACACGTTTTGCTGTGTCGGCGCTGCAGAATGTCATGCGGCTCACTCTATAGGTTGCACATGCGACAACCAGTACCACAATCAGGGAGCGCGCACCAAACAGCGTACTTTCTGTGGTGGTCACGCGTTAACTCGACAACGCAACCTGTCGTATCTTGCAAGTAGGATGGCATGACAGGCTTGCTACAGGGTGGGGGCCAGCTTCGCATTAGTGACGAAGCAGTCTGCCTGTCATTCGCTGGTGCAGCCTGTGAGCAGTGCATCATCATCGTGTTTGCCCGCTCGCGTTGGTTGAGCTCGTTACGTTGGTTGCCACACCTGCAAATGACCACCATCACACCGTGCTGCACAACCAGGATCGGTGGCCATCCCTGCCTCACACCCTGCTTGACGCCATTCCAGGTGCAGGCGTCTTCCACAGTCACGACGAGACTGTGCCCTGCCTAAACCAAGAACAGAACAGAATATTGCACATGCACTGGTGTGGACTGTCGCCAATCCGAAGTTTACATTGTTCGCAGGCGGTTGTGGTTTGGCAACAACATGGATCCCAGCCTGCGCAGCACAGCTGCAGGATTGCAGCCATGCTCGAGGTGTCACAAGCAGACGCGTGGCCTGTCCACGCGGGTTTCAGCGATGGATGTCAAGGCGGTCAGTTGCCGTGGCAGTCGTTGCAGCCATAGCAGCATGCTTGCCCCGGATTGCAGCATCCTCAGCATCAGCAGGCCGAGGTCCGGCAGCAGCTGCAGGCAACATCAGAGGCAGGTAACAGCGGCAGCAGCGGCAGACGCACCGCCTGTTGCGGAGCGTTTGGCAGGCGAGGACGCCAAGCAGTGGTCAGCGGCTGTCGCGGAGGTGAGCAGGTGCCGGACCAACGGCACTGCACCACGTCCTCTCTCGTATGCCTGTTTGCCAGTGCTGCGGCCGCTGGTTTGGCTGACGCTGGCATGCTGTCAAGTCCTGCTTGTTGCAGCAGTTGCCATTGCAGGCTGTCAGACACGAGTCAGCACCAACATTCGACCCAATCCCATAAACCTCGCATTCCTGCGTCCTGTATCCATAGGTGGAGAAGGTGGGCTACAGCGAGGCAGATGCGAACGCGCTGCTGGAGCGTGCGTTTGGGTGGCGGACACAGACCTTCTGGCGGGGACTCAAGAAGGAGGAGGTCCCAAAAGCGGAGACAGTAGCGGGGACGCTCGACTTCTTGCGACAGTTGGGTGAGCTCAGCATCTGCGCCTCTCTTTAGAGCAGCCTGCATGTTCACTATGCTGACAGATGTGCAGAGTCGCATGCCGGGCAGGCAGCTTTTCAGCCTGCGACTTGAGCATGCAAGGTGCCTGTGCTGAGGTTGCTTCTGAGGTTGCACAGCGAACCGAAGTGCACACCCAACAAGCTCAGCTCCTGCAGCTTTTTAAACACCACAACGCCTGATTCGTGCAGGCATGAAGGAGAAAGACATCCAGGCTGCCTTCAAGAAGTTCCCAGAGGGCCTGGCGTCAGATGTGGACGGCCGTCTGAAGCCAAACATACAGGTCAGCAGTTTCTGACATCGGAGGACATGGCATTACATGTTATGGGGTGGTGCCACCCTTGCTTTTCAGCATGATGCTGGATAGCCGCGAGCCTTTGCTAGTGAGCACAATGTCGGCATTCAGAGCTGCAGACGATGAAGAAGGATCACTACATCCCGGAGAAGGGCCTGTTGGCAGCCATCAAGCGGCAGCCCAAGGTGCAGCATGGAATGTGCAACGGTGCATGCCAATCCCTGTTAGCGCAGTATGACATCAAACTTGTATGGCATGATGCTCGGTCCCAGCTAATTGACTCAGTTTGCAGGGCCTACTGTGTGTGGTATTGTGACATTTTCCACCCATACCTGACATGGGCGGCACCCTGGGTGTAAACATGAGGATGCTCTTCATTTGGGCTGGTCACACCATAGCTGCCGGCTTGAGACACTCCTTTTGGGCCCCTGATTGCAGGCGCTGGGCTTTAGCTATGACTGCGAGGGCTCCTGCGAGGGCGAGTGCCACAGGTGCATGTGACCCTGTGACAGCAAGCTGCCATGCGGCAGTCAAGCAAGCTGAAGAATCATGGTGTGCTGCCGCGGGTGGCCAAAGCGACTCTCATCTGCACGCCGCCGCATCGAACAACCCGCCAGACAGCAGACACGTTTCGTGATACATGCAGGTGCTGGGTGCGCTTCTGACACAAGTGTGGCCACATGACCTGAAGCTGGAGAGCTGGCTAACCTAGTCACGACGTCAGATCTACACGGAGAAGCGACCATTTAGTGCTACTATGCGAAGGTGGCTGCTTGTATCCACTCGGCGCAGCGACAGAACCGTGGGGGTCTGTGCCTCCAGCCGACAGCCCAGAGTTGCTTGAAGAGCGTACACTGGGTGCACGTATGGTATGTACGACAGCTGGTTTGCAACGCCGATGAAGCATCGAACTGCCTTGCTGTTTGAGCGAGCAGATGTGTAGGCTATGGCACTGAATTGGCATCGAGGTACTGCACCCAGGTTGCATTCCGTAGTACACTGTCAGTACCGCGGTTGCTGCCCATCTGCTGCTGCTGCGCTGCGGTTGGGATATGACAGCCGTCAGAGGTATTGTCCGGTCTCTTCACACCATGCCTGATGGAAGCTGGTCAACTTATTGATGAGCAGCTGGTGTGCGTCGCCAGGGGCTAGTGTATGGATGCGCACGCTGTGCAAGGGCTTGCTGGAGCAGGCGATGAACACGCCGGCACACTGCCGATGGCTACAGATTACTGCAGGGCATCTCAGCTGCTCGCTGCTGACGACTGCTTTGTGTGCACCCGTTCGGCTTTCACGGTAGTATTGCCCATCGTTCAGCAGAGCTACCAGAACGAACAGGGCTGCCCCTGGGCTGTTTGGCATGGAGTTGCACCTACCTCAGTGATAGCCTCCCCGCCCAACGCTTGACACAAGTGATCCACTCTAACAACGAGCACGCGTCCCGGCCGGAGGAATCTGCATTGTTGCATGCGGTAAGCAATGGGCTTTCAGACTCGCATCTGTCGTCAGTGGGTCGCGTCAGCAGTCGGACTGCTGCTGCTGACGCTCGGTCGCTGGCATGCCCAAATTCTCTGCACACCGGCAAGGTTCCAACGTACCGCTCATGTGACCTGATGAGGCCGAAGGTGTCACGGAAGTGACACCCGAGATTATGCCTCTCACCACGTGGCAAACAAGGGATGTCCATTACCCGCCGCTTGCCTGCTCAATGGCAAAAAGGCATCGGCCTCTTTTAACGGCCTGGCTGGCAAGTGATGCCATGAAGCTGTTTTGGGTGCTGACTGCCAGCGTTGCGCTGGCGTTGTCGCTCCACGTCAACGCCGCCTGCGTGATGCCCGACGGCACTGGCGGCTGTTGCGTGAACTACTCTGGGCCAGATGACGACCCGGCCACCAGCGTCGCGCACTGTGCGGCCAGGTATTGCGACAAGGAGCAAGGGTGGCATGCTGTAGCGCTCGGTGGCACACATCCTTCCCTGTGCCTTCCTAACAAACATCATCGCCAGACACAGACGCGTAGGATCCCTCTCATGCCAACAGCGGGTCAAGGACTCACCTGCCTTGACTGATGAAGCAGCGCGTTGGGTCCAGCTGCTGGCAGAGTGCATGCGTGATGAGCCAGCCTGCATGCGTTTTCACTGCCAATCAGTGTGAGCAGTACAGCGCTCAGCAATCGCAATACACCTGCTTATTCGCATCGCCGCAGGGCTGTGGACATCCATAACCCGCTGCGAATGGTCAATGCCACATACAACACCGATGCCGGCTGGATCTCCTACAAGACCAACGTCACCCAGGATGGGCGCTGCGTGACAAGCAGCAAGGGTCTTGGGGTCAATTGCATGGCTCTGAAAGCAATCACCGGCATCGAAGGCAGCTGCGGAGACGACAAGAACGTGCTGGCTGCGTGCTTGTCGTTGGAGGACGAGGTGTCCGCCCCGGAGGCACCTCAGGCGCAGAAAGGGTGCAGCTGCCGCGGCACCTACACCTGCGACACCCAGCAACCGGTTGACTTCTACGACTGCGAGGACCTGCCAGGTGATGACTGACTGCGTGGTTATCACAGTCCGCAGCGCAATGTATCAGTGCAAAGTAGCGCGTGGGTTGGTTGCACCACCACAGCTTGTAACTTGTGGGTTTTCCATACGACCCTAGACAAGGGGCATATGGTGCCTTGCTGCGTTGATTATGTTGCTCATTGGACATGGCACATGTGCAGGATGCTACTCAAAGTACGACGAGAGCGTGAACTCCAACTGCACCGTGGCGCCGGGTGTCAACAGCCGGCGGCCGTGCGCCCAGCTTTCAACGCAAGCCCCATGCGGCCTGTCGCCAGAGTGCACCTGGGCCTGCGACTTTGCACCGGTGCACGTTGCAGCCACTGCACTGAATGTTGCACATTGCTCACTATTCCCGCACAAGCTGGGTCGAGATTGCCTGATGGTGGGTGACCTTGGTATTCAACATGTGCGCACGATGCGCGCCGGAGCGAACAACTCCATTGGCGAGTGTTCCACTGCAGCCCGTCACTGACGGCGACCATCAACTTGCACATGACCATATATCGTTTGGCTTGCGCAGGTGCTGCGACCCAACAGCTCCGACTTGCAGTCAAAGCCTGCTGCTCATACCATCGAGATACCTGTTGACAGGCAGATGTCCTTGCAACGACGAGTTGCGGAGGTGAGCAAAGCATGCGAGCAAGCAGGGGCTAACCATCCCATGGCGGAGGCCTTGGCCGCATGGATGCTGGAATCGAAGGGCTTGAAAAGCGACCAGGTGATAAGTAGTAGCTCTTATTGTCAACACACCCCTTTATGACTGCTCGGCTGATGGCTAGGCCAATTTATATTGTGCATAAGCAACGCACAATCATTTGCAAATACCAGCAATGAAGATCTTACTAGCTAGCTACAACAAAAACAGCCGCATGTTTTGTGCACATGCCTTACAGGTCGGCTACACACCAGCGGATCTGCGGACTGTTGTTCTTCAAATGTATATCGCATTTTGCCGTGCCGAGCTGATGGTCATGCCTAACGTGGACGTGGACGTTGGGAACAACTATGCCGTCAACCAGGTGCAAATCATTATTGTTGGAACTTGTTGGAGCGCACAAGGCATCATGCTCGACATGTGTTGGCTGTAAAATTGAATCAAATCTTGGACCGTCATGCAAGCCTATGGTGGCTCCGTCGGTTGCAGGTCGGATCTCGGCTGTTCAACTATGGGCCCAGCTTTCAGACGCTTCATGATGCGGTGTTCTCCAAGGACCCAAGCGCTGCTCGCCAGCAAATCAGCTACCCTGCAACGCGCATTGACGCCATTTCTTTCAAGGGCGACCAGTACATTGCACAACACATTGCCACCTCATTCGACATGCTCGGCTACAGGTGCAAGGGTTGTAAGCGCAAAATGCACCATACGCCATTACGGGTGAGGTGAGGACCCATTTGATGAGCTTGGGGCTATTATATGCATGTCATGTGATGATTGTGCATCGTGTGTGCAGGGAAAACCCCTCATTCGGCACAACGCTTACTCCTGTCTATTGTGCGCGCACGGAAGATGTCACTATTAACCAGCAGGTGAGTTGGTAACACGTAGGTCTGCCTCGGAGTACATTGAACACGATGATCATTGCTTGTGCATGCCGCTCATGATCATTGTATGTTGCATCAGGTCGAACCCATAGTCCGATATATCAATGCGTCATTGGGTCTGCCCAATATTGAGGATCCAGACAAAGGCAGCAAAGTTCGGTGCTACTTGCAATTCAAGCAACTCCAGGTGAGGATGTCAACCAAGGTGGCTCAGTGGGCAACTCCCGACATGACTCCGTCAGCCAGTTGTGCATAAAGGTGCGGGTTAATGCCAAAGTGCATTGGTCGACAATTGCTGAAAGCTTTAGCTACCCTATTGCAGTTAAACAAGGACGACCAAGTTGAAATGCGTGGCGTGTTACCGGAGGAGGTTCAATCTGTTGCACGGGCTTTTGGGCTACTTGCAAACCAGACATCCGGTCCTATAGTATACATTCCAGGTATTGCATTGGCTCACGTGGTTGTGTGATGAATGCGGGAGCTGCTGGTGCCAGATGGTCCATCAATACACGGCATACTCCGCTGGCAGGGCTGATGGGCGTTGACATTCATGACGCCTCTCGGCTTAGTGATGTGAAGGATTTGTCCGGTAAGTGCTTGAGCCTGCATCTTAGAGTATGCCATGAGCACAACACAAGGAGGCACCCACCATGTGCCTCACCATTGGTTCATCTATCACAATAGACGCTGCCGCCACCAGCATTGTGCAACCCCTTCGCGACATTGATCGAAAGGTGTCCAAAGCTCACTCCCCATTTGGCTCTCAAAAGGCGAGGTGTGTCTTTTAGTGCCTCACAATGATCATGTCCGTTGCTATTGAACATGTGAGACGGGTTGTTACACGCAGGTATTGGCGGTTGTGCCATCGAACCTGCCGACCACTCCCTGCAACAACAGCGGCATGTACACCGACAGAGATCCTGTGCTAGGTTACTCTTCAATCCAGCCCTTCAACATCAAATATCAAATTGGCAGGTAGGCTTCAAGCCCACTGCTCTTGTAGGTGTAGATGCATCTTGTCCTTACATAATCGGCCGTGCTGAGGTTGCTCACGCCAAACCCAATGCCGCCATTGCTACAAGTGTTGCATCTAAAGTGTCCACTGTATTTCAGATATTGCGTTTTGGACAGCCGTGCTTCACGGTATTCGTTGAATCACACCACACGCGAACCTTTGTACGAAGATGCCACCGCCGATTACCCGGGCCAAAACATGTTTGCCAACCCAGCCTTGTGCAACAACACGTCTGCTGTCGTTGTGCGCTCTTACATGGACACTCAATATCTTGATGAGGCCGATTGCGGCAACACAACATTTGTGTTGGACAACCACCTTCAGGTGCAGTATTTACAGGGCACGAAAGGAGATCAAGCAATTTCATCAAGCGCTTTCTGCACGTTGGCGTCTATACTGACATCTACATGGGTTGAGAGACATGTTTGAGATGGATAATTGATTACTTTATCGTGCAGGTCACTGTCTTCCCACTGCAACTCAACTTTTCAGCAATTCAAAACACGTCAACACCAGACTATGAAGGATTTTACAAGAACTATTCGAGAAATGTTTGGAGCTTTCCCCTAAATGCACAATGGGGGGACGGTATCATTTGCAACCTGGACGACCGCGCTTTGGATGTCATGCGTGAGCATTGCTGACCCTTCCATTGATGCCAGCAAGGACCAAGCATGTACAATGCAAGCATTTGATGTGCACGACATGGACTGTGCATGATCGCATAGCCACAACCCTGCAAGTTGTCCCTCTTCAGGTGCCGACATGAATGCTTGCTTTGACAATTCCTCCAGCGTCCGCGGATCGGAGGTGAGTATTGCACACCAAGTATCTAGATCAATTGTTGCTAGTGTACGTTTGTAAATTGCCCTTTGTACGATAGTGAATACCCTGATATCATTCCTACATGCAATCAAATGACACGCCGATATTATGATTCGCAGTTGGGACAAACCTTTCGAAATTGCATGTCTTCAGAATCCATAGCGACTTCCAGAGACGCGGATGTGACTCTGGGGTTGTACGCCAGGGATGTTTCCGTGGGCACCTTCAACTTCCCGGTGTGCACGGACAAGTGACATGGGAGTGTTGCATTGAAAACACTCACCACATTGTTCAAGCGGATGCTTGCCATGTGTGGCTTGTGATGTGGCTTGTCAAAACAAATCTGATATGTAGTTGTCTAGCAACACACTAAAGCAAAGAAGTCATGTGTAGGTATATAACTTGCACAATACAAGCTACCGGACGGGAGCGCAACCACTTCAACAACAATTCAGCGACCCTAAAGTGCCAACATTTGCTGGGCTTCAAGCACTGAGGGCCAACCAATCGGCAGCTTGTCGCAACATAAATGGGGCGCTGTGCAATGCTTACCGCGGTCCATATTGCTACAGGCAACTTTTTTCTTCTCACAACTTTTGCTGTGCTTGCGTTTCACGTACACCCATTACTATTGCGTTGCATTTTTCAAACAATCCTTTCGCAACATCTCGGCATAAAGGATCGATGCAAATGTCATAATGTAGGGAGAATTACTCAGCACGGGTGCCAAGGGGCTTGAGTTCTGCAGAGCCGGCACTCAACTATGACAGGTTGACACACCGAGCGCCGTTCACATCTCGCTATGTCTTGCTAGCCATCAATATGCTCGCCCATGTTGTGGTGGTGTCCGATAACCAAAACGGACTCTTTCCCCTTGCAGGGTATGGCCCCAAATCAATCAATGGGCCAATGGTGTGTACTCCACCAACTACTTCACATTGGCTGGTCAACAAGTCATCGGAGATGTCCAGACGTTGTTGTTGCAGGTATGTTACAATTGCGGATTTAGATTCAATGCAGCTGATGATCAGGATTTGATTAGATATGTATGTATCATCGGGGTCGTTAGACTGGTTTGCATCAAGCTTCGTAGGCCAACCAACGCTATCCGCAAGTGGGTTTGGCAACAATTGGGCTGGCGGTGGCCAGCATGCTGGGTACCATTGCGGTCTTCCGGGTCACTAAGGTGGGTCATGGCATCCGTACATTCACCATTGCTTGCTACATTGCACGGGTGCTTTGTTGTGATTAAGATCCATCTTGCCTCATGAATGCACCAGACAGCACTCGCGCAGTAGCCTGCATCAATGGTCCCGTGCAAGCTGGTCACTTGTGGGCTGTGCCGATGTAGCTGGGATACGAAGGTTATGGGAACCTTCTGTATGATGTAGGTGCTGGACTCGGTGCACAACTCGCTCCGTTTCTTCAAGTTTCAGAAGCCTACTCAAAGGACGGCCTCCAAGCTGTTGACACTATCGGCAATACTTTTCATGGTCGTCACCGCAGCAGTGCCATCGGCCTTAATGGTCTATCAGGTGCCGATGTTGTAAATGCTTGGCACACAAGTTGACGGTGTTGTTGCTCATTGCTGACAGTTACAAGCAATCCGATAATACAGCATTAATGGCGCCGTGCTCTTTGATGCCCACATGCATCAAGGCCTTGCATTCCTTGGACGGCGTGGCTTCCATTTTCAGTTGCCAAGTACTGAAATCAGTTGCCAAGTACATCCGGGCTACTTGGCAATTGACGCCCGGATGCCACGACCTGGATGTTCCGTTCGCAAAGATGATATCCCTCAACATGCTTCTACTTGCAGGACCACCAGGCCAATGGCCAGCAATATATCACAACAGCTATCGGTCATAGCGACACCGACCTCCTGCGAGAACCGGACGGCTTTGACAACTCCCGCGCACGCGTCATCACCACGGTCTCTGCACAAACAACCATCATAACATACAAGACCCAATATCATCTGGCGGTCATCATCGTGGGCACTTTCAACATGGCTGTGGCGGTGGGTTACGGCATGTATGGCACTTGGAGGACCTTCACGCATTGATGTGCAGCAGCGTGGCGTCCATTTTGTTGAAGGTGTTTCAGTACAGCATTTCGAAGGACTAAACACTGCAATGCTGCAGCATTGCAACAGTTCACATTGCGCAATGCAGTGTTTTGAACGTTTGCATGCTTGCGGTTTTCTGCATGTGCTTGATTGATGCGGGGGACGTCAAAGTTGATACTTGATGCGACTGTGCTAATAATGAAAACATACCGAGTTGTCATGGACGTCACATCACAGCTTGAATTGCACCATTGGAGCATTTGAAATCATGCATGTGCTGGCTTTGCCCATTGTATGATCAGCACTCGGACCTGCTGATCTGATTTGCACTCCTCAGCAAAGGTTGATTGCGAGATGACTACGGCCTAGGGAGGGTAGACAGGTGATTTATGGATGGTGTTGCCACAATCTCGTCGATTCTCAGATTTGACTCTCGGCCTAGTCCGCAATCAAGGGCTTCCGCAATCAAGGGCTGCCTCAACATGCTCAATGTACATGAGCACCTACAAGTCAGAGTGTACACCCCCGCTAGGTGGTCGACTGCATGCTACAATGTCGTGCATGTGACCTACAGCACAGCCTTGCATCAAGGTAACTTTTTGTGGCAGTGACTGCCGGCTGGCACGTGCTAATTGCAAAACTCGTGCTATCGGGACAGCTTGCATTGTCTTTCTGCACAGGCGACGTGAGCAGGGTTCTATGGTGCATTGATATTTGCCGCAGCCGCAACCTGCTCTGCTAATGCGCCGAGGTTGCCCTGAAAATCGTATAATGCTGGTTGCGTTGCCCATTTTTCTGTTGGCTGCTGAACTAATTGACCAGCTGCCAATGCTGACGGCCGCTGCGGCAGTGGAGTTGCACCAGCCGCTGGCATCTGCCACTTGGTGCGATCAACCTTGGGGTCGATTGTGCTACCCTGCAACATATGACCACATGTTCCGTGGCATGATATGTCGCTGTGGTTGCGACAGTACTGCCAGTTTTAGGGCAGCAGCAAAGGCAAATTTGGTAGGCAGCAGTTGGGCCAAGGCGTCAGCCACCTTATAGTGGAAGACGAAAGAACCAGTGTGTAGGCAGAATCTGGCGGCTGGCTGCCCAGCGGCTGTGGGCTGCACCACAGCGCGGTGATGCAGGTCGCCTTCCTGCGTATACCAGGACTGTACATTCTTAACCCAAATACGTCCAGGGCCCATTTGTCGTGTTCGTCATGGCCGCTGTTGCACATGCTGGGTGAGATACAGCATTTTGGGCGGGTCCTGTGTACATACTGCAGTATTCTAGCAACCACTGACGCCGCTGTCACCTCAGCTGGCAACCTGCAGGCTGGTGCAGCTGAGATTTGTGCGCGTGGAGCATGCCGCGTAACCTTGGACCAACTCAAAGGACAGACCACCTGAGGCGAGCTTCAGCGTCCATTCATTTGGTATTGAAGGAGACGAGGATGATTCCACACCTGACCAATGATGCGGTTGGCTGGGTCCCACAGCAAGGTGTCGTTCTGGAAGGCGAAGCGCCGGATGCTGCGCCGCATGCCGAAGAAGAACCCTGCACGCAGCAACATGCTCAGAGCAGCCACCGTGGCATATTTTGCTCTCTGCTACCTGGCAGCTAGTGCCATGCCAAAGTTGAGTTCATAGAGTGTTACAGCATCATGCAATGAGGGAGGCAAACATCACCTGAGATGCCAGGCACGGTCTCTTGGATGTCGGACATGAGGTGCACACCGCCGCGCCCACTGCAGCCCCCCACCTCCAGCGCTGCCTGCATTTTCCGAAAACCACACGTAGGCTGGCATCTGCTGCGCCGTAGGGTCATGCCACAGCAAGTACAGCATCCGGCCTCCGGTGCCTTCTCGCATGTCATGCAAAAATGCGGTGCAGAGATGGGCCGACATGTACGAACGTCTATTCACTAGCTTGGTTGCATGTGCGGTGCAAACTTTCACAAGCTTGACCGTCACCATGACGATGCAGCCTGACCAACACTGCAGGCAACTGTCTATGCCGCTGGCAGTGAACAGCGCCCACCTGTATGCGGTGGTAGTTCAGGGGGTTGCTGACGAAGGGGCGCATGTGTGGCGGCAGGCCGAACAGCGGCTCCAGCCCCACGCCGTGCCAGCTGCCCAGGCCCGCTGACGTGCTTAGGGGCCCCACCAGGTCGCAGTCACCGCCTGCAGGGGTGCACAGTTTGACAGCAGTGCACATTTACCGTATGTGCACATGTCATGCTGGAGCATCTGTGCACGGGCCACAAATGGAGGTTCCCGCGCAAGCGCTGCCAAGCTGCCGCTCACCCTCTAGTGTCAGAGCGGCGGCCATGGCGTCCAGCACCCCGTCTGGCACCAGGACGTCGTTATTGATCATGAACAGCGCCTCAGCAACAGTGTTCTGCTGCCAGTGCTGGTACGCCTGCCGCAAGACAGCACAACAGCATAAGTGCTGCAGTCGCCGCCCAACCCGGCAGCTCAGGTTGGTGCAGAGCGCATGGCAGGCACTGTTTCGATTGTGATGCTGCTTGCTCGGCACTCGGCAGCAGCTCTGGGTAAAGCCTGAGAGCAGCGGTTGCACATGGACACCGGAAGAGTGGCTGTGCAACAGTTTGAACCATGCTGCAAACCTTCCTGACCCCTAAATCCTGGAGCACACCATGTTCCAGTTGTGGGTGACTCCCAGACGCTGCGGCGGCTGCAGCATGTGGATGCCCGCCTGCTGCAGCCTCGTTGGCGTCCCATCGTCGCTCAGCTCATCCACCACCTGCAGCCACCGGCCTGCCATGATTATTCGGTTCCATCCACCCTCGCCTAGCCGCTTCCATGAGAGGATGTTGACACACAGTGGGAGCTGATGTGGCGGAAGACGCCGTGGGGTGCATCGAAGGTCCCAAAGTCAGCGCGCACCAGGAGCTGGAAGCTGTCGGAGATTGCCGCCAGCGAGTGCAGCAGCAGCTGCGTCTTGGGCCACACGTTGGCCGTCGGCACAGCCACGAGCGCCGTCCGCTTCCCGCTGCCTGGCGTGCTGCCTGCGCCGCTGCTGTTGCTGTTGACAGCAGCAGACCTGCGCCGCCGCTGCTCTGCTAGAATGTTTTGCCCGCCCTCCCGCCAGCCGCGGGCCGTGTCCCCTGCCGCCATGTCGGTCAGGATGCGAGCAACCTGCAGGCACCACTCCGCCCAGAGTCTCACGCACCACCACACTTCAGGGATGTTGTCCGGTCGGCTTGCTTCAGCGTGTCAGGGCTCCTGCCTGTGGCCGGGCAGATCAGCCTCGAGGCCCAAAGCATACAGACACACCTCTGCTTTGCACGCCGGGAAGCCGACAGCAGCTGGCCCTGGGTCTCCCGCCGCTGCTGATGAGGCCATGAACGGCGCCGCGGCGTGACTCACTCCGAACTGCAGTGACCAAGTCGAGAACCTCCCAATGTACACAGCGGAAGATCTGCTGCAGCATGGCATGCCCGCCCACTGTTGCAGGCTCCAATGTCCACCAGCTGTAAGTGGCCCTACTCAGCGGGCATGCAGAAGGCATGCAACGGCTATGCTGCAACGCACCGTGCTTCGCCGAAAGTATGCCAGTGTGGCGGCACGCTGCGATGGCAGGCACAGCACCAGCAGGAGCGCGGCGGCGGTGCCAGCGGCGCACATCAGCGCCGCTGCAAGCGGCGCCAGGCGGGATCGGCGGCCGTTGGAGGGGCTCCCCGGCGGAGACTGGCTCCCCGGGGATGCAGCCCCTGTGGCAGGCTGCGGCGTGGTTGGTGGGCCCTCCAGGGTGGGTAACAGCGGCGCGCGGCTGGTCGGCATGCTGAGCATGGCCTGGCAGGACTTTTGCTGCGGTGAGCACAGCAGAATGGATGCATGTGATAGCGTGAGAAGGGTGGATATCAGATCAAGATCCAGTGTAGCTGGGCATCAGCATGCGCGCCAGCAGTGCGCATTGCCAGCAGCTGCAAGTGTCACCGCCTTGCGACCTGCTTTGATGGCAGATCAGGCATCATGGTTCCAATACGCCATAAGGAAAGATGAACCAGAGCAAACGTTTGGACGGTCAGCAGCAGAGGGTTAACCCGCCTGTCACATAATGGAGACCACAGGTCACCAGGTAGCGTGGGCCCGGCTGCTACGGCATGCCCTTAATGCGCCTGTGAGCACGCGCATTGCATCACTGACATCGATACGTTTCGGCTTGGCTGAAAAGGCGTCCTGCAGATGCCGGGGTGCTGCTGCTTGTATTGCTGTATGTACGGCAGTCAACGTAGTATGCACGACTGTCGCTGCATGCAACCGTATTAAAGCTACGAACGCGTTGGCAGGTTGCTTATCACACGCATGGATCACACCATGAGATACACAATAGCATGGAAAGGGGATCCTCAAGTTCGTCCTGGGACGGTCACTGGCTGCGAATCCACAACCCAGTGGCTGGTCTTGGACCCCCCGAGTCCCATGCAGCTCAATTTCTTGGCACTTTTCCAGGAGCACACAGCCTCGACGCATGTCACATAGTCTTGCCTACATGCCTGAGGCTGTGGTGCCTCCGATACGACCATCTGCGGGAGCTTGCGCCGCTGCAGTGAACGGGTTCTGCTGACAGCCTGCAAGCAGGATCCCATTCCAGCCTGATACACGCTTCTCATTCATCTCACAAGCAACGTGATAGGCACAGATAGGTTGTCCAGATGCGCGCCCTCCGCAGCGCGGGGCCACTGCGTGTGTGCGCCGCCGCCACCATAGCCCTGCTCCTGGTACGGACCGGCGGCGCAGACATGCATGCAAGAGCCTGGATGGCGATCGCCGCATGATGCCACCATCTAATCCAATCTACCTGCGAAGGGCGTCCAGACAGTGCCGTGGTCAGATGTGTCCTACATGGTGTGCGGCATGGGGACGCGAGTGCCCTGCCGCGCTGGTTGATGCTGTCCTGCAGCGTGCAGTGCAGATCAAATAGGCGTGGCAGTCTGGTATCTAGACATCGACTTTGCCGTCAGGCAACTGCAAGGTCAGGTGGATTCCTGCAGGTGGCCGCCGCAAGCAAATGGATGCAGACGATGCAGCCGGCTTCCGACCACGGCCGGAGTGCCATACAGGCAGCTCTCGGCCCCAGGTTTGCCGGCAGCGGCAAGGCCGCAGCCGCTGCCGCCGGCAGCTCCTCGGCTCACGCAGCACGCGGCGGCGGAGGCGCCGGGGAGTGCAGCTGCTTCCAGCCACCGCGGATCGTCGAGCCGCTACAGGGCAACCCGCTGTGGGACATCTTCCGGGCGCAGCGCAAGGGCCCTGTCATCAGAAAGTGGGCGCCATACCTTGAAATTTACCACAGGTAAACTTTGAATGTGATGATGTAAGCATGAGCGCGTCCACGCCTGCAGGATGTTGCGTTCCGTTGGTGGTCTGAAGAGTGGTTGACATGCCGGTGGTGATCAGCAAAGACACCTTGCTTCCATAGGTACTTTCAGCGGTTCAGGGGCCAACCGGTCAATATCCTTGAGATCGGGGTGCAGGTCAGCAACTGCGTCATACACCCATGCATGTGGATGGTCTGACGATGGTGACGCAGCCGAGGCCGCCGCCGACATGACCTCGTTCAACGCATGCATTGTGGCACGTGCAGTCTGGTGGATCCATCAACATGTGGAGGAGCTACTTCGGCAGCGGCGTGAGGTATTATGGCCTGGACGTCAACCCATACTGCCAGGTGTTGCCAGACGCTGTGTTCGTGTGTAAAGAAGTGCATCACAATGTGCTCAAAGTCAGCGCTGCGGGGCTTAGGCTGTTGTGTCCAACCATCTGTTTGCTGCGAGGACAGCAGGCACAGGCTGTGCCGGCAGACATCAAGTCATGATGCATGAGCGTGCAATGGCTTGTTAAAACCTTACTTGAAAGCGTTTGTTGGTTCCGCAGGAGCTGTTCCACGATCCGCCAGGGGTCCATATTGTATTGGGCGACCAGGGCAGCCGCGAGTTCTGGAGCAGCTTCCGGCAGCAGCTGGCTGCTGCAAACGTCACCTTCGACATCATACTGGATGACGGTGCATACCACAGTGCTGCAATGACAGCAGTTGCATGAGGCCGTCCACACTATAGAAATTTGATACATGCATTGCATACGGCACGTTGCATAGCATAAGCGGCATAGCATTTACCATCGGGTGACAATAGCCACGGGTCTGCAGGTGGCCATGAGATGCAGCAGCAGGTGGGCCATGACACAGTCGTCTGCTTAACTCGGATGCTGGCTGTGAGCGCTGACAGCAGAGGCCAGTGTAGACCCAGCAGCTGACAGGCCTGGATCACCATTGACTGGGACCACGGCAGCTGTGCATGAGCTTGTCACGGCCGAATAAACTCTGCAGATCGTCACATACGAGGAGGCGTGGCCGCTGCTGAAGGACGGCGGCGTCTACATCTGTGAAGACACCTCCACCAGCATGGTGCGCGTGGCTATGCCCCGTGCACTTTTGGCAGCGGCCGCTGTGCACGCCTGAGTGAAAGTGCAGCGCTGCAGGAGCGGACAAGAGCACAGCGCCTGCATCGCCACACTCTGCAGCAGTGCAAGACGCAGCCCCACACACCTTCGACACCCTCAGTGCTGAGTCTGGCACCTCCCTGACCTTCATGTTGACCGCCATATATGAGTACAGGACACAGTTGAGGCAGTGGACTACAGCAAAGCCCCAGCAGCGGCAGCAACGCAGTCGGGCCCCCGCTATGGCGGCGGCTACAGGCGGCCGGGCACCTGGCTGGAGTACGCCAAGCAGTTTGCCGACACCCTGAACGGGTGCGCGACCTCACGCAAGTGTGGAAGCGCCTGCAAAGAGGGTGTTTGGTTGCTTGCTCGAAGTGCGCAGATGTCTGTCTGCGCACCGGACATGCATGGGCCTGCCTGGTCATGGCCTGCTTGTCAACGCTGCAGGTGTGTGCGCAGGCAGAACACTGTCAGCTGCCTGCCCGGCGTGCACACGTCACATCTTGTTGCCGCTCCGAGCTGCAGGCACTACGTGAACCAGACGGCGCACCCCGACTTCGACCCCCTGAAGCGGAGGGGCTCGGCGCTGTCGGCAGCGTTCTACGACCAGATGGTGGTGCTGGTGAGACGCGCACCAGCAGCTTGAAGCGCTACTGCACTTCAGCCCAAAAGAGACTCAAGATATCTCCTGCTGGGCATGGCAGCCACGTGTCACATGCACACTCGTTACACGTCTGTTGCGTAGCACCGCTCCCAGGTAATGTGTGTGCAATATGTGTCTGCCGCATGGCACCAAACAGTTCGCGTCAGGAACAGAGACGTGGTGTGGCCACATGTGTCAGACTCGTGTTGGCCGCTCTTCAGGAAAAAGGGCCGCATCCACTGGCGCATGAGATCAAGGCCGGCAGCTTCCTCATGCCCATTGGAGCCCGGCTGCAGGACGGCAAGGTGGTTATATTCATATAATTCACCAGCGAGGGATGTATCAACAACACCCTGGACTTCGTGTTGAACAGTGTCACTGCACAGGACTTTTGCTATTCCAGTGACGAGCGACAGGTGGGAATCAGGATCGATGGTCTGCGGATGCGCCACAAAGCTCGAGCACAATTGTTTTGCTATGCCGCAGGTGATACCCGAGTTGCTGGCGCAGTATCGCAAGCAGCTGGCCGAGTCCCGACTGTAACGTGGCTAAAGTACGCTTGACATGGCGTGGCACCGGCTGTGAGTCGTGAGTCAACTCTTAGGAGGGCATTGGCACATCGAAGTGGGGGCGGGTGTGTTCTTATACACTCGCGCGGCATGCACCAACAGGCATGGCCTCAACTTGAGGGTTGAAGCGCATGTATGATTGAGCAACTGCTGGCATCTGACATGCAGCCAGAGGGCAAGCATACAATTAGGGTTCATCGTCAACACTGTTGTTACATGGCACGGTTTCAAGCAGACGTGCAAACCAAACACGAAACCACGATGTATCTGCCTGGCAAGGATGAAACCCCCGAGTTATGATCTGCACTCATACATCACTGCCCTTCCTGGGTGTTGCTCCTAGCATGAAAGCCGCATCTGCCCTAGAGCGCAACCGCAATCAAACTGCTGAACAGGCACCGGCGCGCGTATCAGCCCTACAAGCCACTGGGCATCCCCATGCTGGAAGCACATCTCTTCACCATGACGAATCCACCCATCACACTGGGACCTATCCTGTAGACCTGTACTGCCTCGCAATGTTGGCCACAACAGCATGCGAGGCAGTGCTGTCAAAGCTGTCCTGCGCCTACGGTGCTCGTCACATGTGCGCCACCCCCCCAACTGCTGATATTCATCACTCCACTCACCGTACAGCTCACGGTACAAGAAGTGCCATTGTTCAGCGCTCAGGTCGCACTAAGAGGGAAGTAACCCTGTAGGTACATCTCGGCCCTGTGGCCAGTGTTGTACATGCTGCCCCGCATTGCTGCATGCAGCCTTTATTGTCTCCTGGCCTGGCTCCTGTGCTGAGCTCTGGCGCTGCGCACAGCAGCTCCCCATCATTTGCCGCTGCAAGGCTGCACGTGTCACTGCACCATTGCAGCCTTGTCGGCCCGTATCTGAGGCTCTGCCGTGATGCACGCCGAGTGCCATCATCCCGTTGGCTAACTGACACTGCCATGTGTTTTCCCCCCTGTGCTGCCCCGCCAAACAGACTCCTACGCGACCAGGGCCTCTCTCTCCTGCTTCCTGCTCCCTACACCGGCTGCGGCTCCGCGGCGCGCTGGGGGCGGCGCCGCGCATCGGGCGGCAGCCACGCCGGGCGGGCGACCAGCGTCTCCAGCCGCTCGGACGCAGACCTGCGGGGCAGCCAAGGCGTCTGAGGACTGGAATCAGCACTCCCTACAGCATCGCCAACCGAATGGACTAGAGTGTCTGTGGAGCCAGCTGCTGCCACGAACACGGGCACAGACCGATAGGAGACCGTGCTCGCTGCCTAAACCAGGGGCAAGTGCACCCTGGTTTGTGAGTCAGCAAGCCACCGTCTCATATCGGCTATGATCGCATCCAGGGGCGAGTGCAGTGCGACGACCTGTCAGCGGTGATAAGCTGGGGTGCAGCTCATGGTGATGAGCTGCACCCCAGCTTATCAACGCACCAGCATTCGTCCATGCAGCAGAAGCGCCACACCTGACAGCTGGTTGCAATCACGCAGAAGCACGCTGCACATCGCTTACACGCCTTTTTGCGCGAGAGAAGCACACGCACCTGCTGAAGGCGCGGTCCAGCAGGGAGCGTTGCGCGGCGAACCGCTCGGCGCGCTGCTCCGCGCTCTCATCCGCTGGCGAGCCCGCCGGCAGCGCGTCATCGCGGACGGGCTGGGCGTCGTCAAAGCCGATCTGCGGGCCGCTGTAGTCGCCAGACATGGCGCGCGTGGAGGCCTGCGTCGGGGTCGGTGCGGACCAGTGTCAGCATCTCGTGTTCTGCAGGGGCGGCTGCAGATGCCGTGCAAAGATGCTGAACCTGGCAGAGCACCGCCAGGGCCATGACTGTTCACATTGAAGCTGTTCAAGTAGGGCTTCCATGCAGCTGCTGCAGTGGACCTGCTATGCATGTGCATGATGCTGATGTGCACTTCTTCCAAGCTTGCACAGGCACCTGCAGGAAGGCGGGGCGGGGCCCCAAGGAGGGAATGGCGCGGCTGGGGCTGCCAGGCGGCTTGGCCGCACTGAAGGCCGAGGCCTGCGCTGAAGGCTGCTCCGCAACCTGAACCGGTGCAGGGGAGGTGCCCACTGCCACGGCTGCTGCGCCTGGAGCTGACGCCGCCCGCTTGAAGGGCAGCACGTTGCCGGTCGCCCGCTGCGGCTGGGCGACATCAAAGATGGCCACCTGCAGCGATGGTGCACACGGTCGGCGGCCGCTGCAGCCAATGCCACACACCAGATGCAAGTTGTACCAAGGTGCGCCCAGTCGGGGCTCTGCTGCACACAGAAGCAGTTGGTAAAGTCCAGGTGCACACTGCCGACTGTCGGGAACCCAGCAGGCTACTGCACCATAGCGCGCCCCGTAAACCCTACCCCCTAAACCCATGACAGGCGGCCACACCTGGTCGCCGTGGGTGAGCAGCTGCGATGGGTCGGCCGCCACCTCGCCATTGACCAGCACCCGCACGCTGTTGCCGGAGAGCCGCGCCAGCTTGGGGCTGGCGCCCGACAGCAGCGCCGCCACCGTCGTCCCCGCAGGCACCTGCTCGAGGCATGAAAGCAGCTTATGATCGTGTTGGGTGACAACCAACACCACGATGACCTCTGCCACGTACTGAACGGTGCATGCTAGATGTTATGCAGTCGTGTGCACAGCATGTCATAATGTTGATACAGCAGCACTTGGGTTCAACATGTCCAACAGCAGGGCGTGCTGGCGCAGCAGGCGGCCCTGGAGGGGGCAAGAGCTGCAACCGGGTCTGACCGCGTCTGCAGCTCTTGCCCAGCACGGTACCGACTGCTGCGCCGGCCAGCGTGCCAATGCAGCGGTCAAGCCCAGCCAAGCCAAGCAAGGTCACATCAACAGAGGCGCCATCTCTCAGCAGCTGCTGAGTGTTGCCCAGGGGCCGTACCTCCTCAATGCTGGGCAGCGGGGCTTCGGCGTTGCCTCCCAGCGCCGCTGCAGCCGCTGCCGCCGCCGCCGCTCCGGTGCGGTCCAGCAGCACGATGTAGGTGGGCGACGCCAGGTGGGCGGGGGCGCCCTGCGGCGCGAACCGCTCGCTGGCCACGTAGCGCGCGAATCTGCAGGGGGGTGAACCAAGGTCAGGGACAATCAGCACTCCAGCGACGGAACTACGCCAGAAGCACCAGCACCAGGCTATGCACGCGAGGTCGACCCCTTTGTCAGCTCTGGGTCGCCACGACAGCTGCGGGCTGCACGAACAGCGCACTGCTGGGGACCTGGGCACTGCGCAGCCAGCACAACACCAGGAGGCATAGCAAGCTGCAGCCGCGCCTGCAGTCGGGGTGGTGCTCCGGGAAGGTGCAGGCCGGGGCGGCCGCCTCCGCCGCATGACCCGATCCAGCAGCCGCCGCCGCCGCCGCCGCCACCGCAGCGGGGTTCTTCGGGGTGTGCTGGGCCGCCGGCGACCCCGCGGCCGCGGCGAAGGCCGCGCTGCGGCAGGCGGCGAGGGACGCTAAGGAGACGTCCCGGGGGGGCGACCCCCGGGGCCGCGTCTTGCCGTCCTGCAGCTCCAGCTGCCAGGTGATGAGCCAGCGCGCCCACCTGCGGCGATGGCATGGAGGATGTCGGCCCGGGAATACAGCAGGTGCAAGAGGCTCCGTCAGCCAAGAGCTGTTGATTCATAAACCATGGACAGTTAGGAGGTTGGGCGGGACATCTCAGACGGCCAAAATTGTGCATCAGCAGGGCGACGGCCTGATTTATAACAAGCTGCTGGCTGGATCGCCAGAGGCAGCATGTTGCACACACCGCCGTGGCGCTGCTGTTGCTGGTCGCCAACCACAGGCTCATCAAAGCACACACATACAGCCGCATGCAAGCACTGTGACACGGTGTGCGACCGAAAGGCGCACCCGACCAGCTGGTCGCTGTGGGCGGTGGCGCCGTCGCCCGAGGCGGTCAGCTGCTCCTTGTACCGCCAGTGCGCCGCGACGCCAAACTCCGCGATGTAGTGCATCTTGGCGGTGCGGATCTGCACCTCGATGGGCAGCCCGTCGGGCCCCGCCACCACCGTGTGCAGGCTCTGGTACCCGTTCGCCTTGGGCGTGCGGATGTAGTCCTTGAAGCGGCCGGGGACGCAGGGCCACAGGCGCTCCACCTCCCGCAGCGCCGCGTAGCAGTCGCGCTTGGACGTCACGATCAGCCGCAGCGCCCGCACATCGTGCACCTGGCTGACGTCGACGTCTGCAATGCCCTTGCGCTGCAGCTTGGCGTGCACACCATACAGGTTCTTTGGGCGACCCGACAGGTCGTCGTAGGACAGGCCGACGTCATCCAGGCGGGACTTGAGCTGCGTCAGCGCGGCGGCCAGGCCCGCGCGGGACTGCGGCTGCGCCAGGGAGTCCCGCAGCTCCTTGGCCCGCTGCGGCTGCAGCACCTGCAGTGCAATGAACGTTTGTACTTCACTTCTGCTGTGCTCTGCTGATTCTCTGTTCGTACGCAGCACTCAAGCAGACGTGCGGCCATGCTGCGTATGGCATGATGCAGCCAGGACAGCCACTAAACCCGCGCAGCAGCTGTGGCATGCGCAGCTGCTGCAGCGGTGTTCCTGGGACCGTCGTGGCCGCGATGCATGATGACATGCAGCAACCGACGTGTACGAAAATCCTGCCAAGACGACCAGATGGTGCTTGGCGAGCCACAAGCCATCATACTTCTGGACACCACATCACAGGTACTGCGATCACAAACCCACCAGGAAGCACAGGTCCTCCAGCTCCGCCTTCAGCCCCCACACGCCCAGGCGGTTGGCGAGCGGCGCCCACACGCGCAGCCCGTGCTCCGCCTCCGCCCGCAGGTCCGCGCCCCCCGCAGCTGCGCCAAAGACCAGCCGTTAATGAGCTCGATGTGACACAGCTGACGACTTGTTTTCAGGGCGACACTGTGGCATCAGGTTGTGCTTTGTTCCAAGTGGGCAGTGCTGCACTCTGCATCAGCAGATCACGCCTTGAGTAAGCAAGGCGTCGACAGCAGAACAGCAGCCAACAGACACACTGGCAGTGGCTGCGCAACGTGTGGAAGTGCTGCAGGCACAGTCTACAGCACTGCCACACCGCGCTTCAGCACTGCCAGCGGCGATCGCAGTGCAGAGCTGCAGGGTGGTCACCTGCCAGCGCCGCCGCCGACCGCAGCCGGGCCAGGCGGGCCGCGAGCGCCACTAGCACGGCGCGCACGTCCGCCATGGCCAGCAGCATCGTGGTCAGCTTCGACGCGGTCTCCGGCTCCTGTGCCGCGGAGTCGGTCTGCAGCAGCTGGCAGGCGCTTGTGATGCGTGAGACGTTGGCCACCATGTCCACCACCGCCCCCGGCATCAGCTTCTCCAGCTGCGGGCGGGTGAGGGGGGAGGCATCCAGCGTGTCGTGCAGCAGCGCGGCCGCGACGGTGTCAGCGTCCAGGCCCAGATCCGCCAGGATGCCGGCTGTGGCTGCGTTTGCCGCGAGGCGCGCCGGCGCGAGCGTCGCCGCCGCCAGCGCGTGCGCGCGTGCCACCACTGGGCCGCCAAACATCGCGTGCTTCGCCTGCGAGTGGGCGATCAACGATGATAATCAAGCGCCTTGATATATACCACACGAAGGAACACCTCTCAGCACATGGCAGGACATGCGGGCGGGGTGTGTGCAGCCTCAGGTCAGCACATACTGCATTTGCAGCAGCAGGGGTGCGGTGTGCCAACCTGGAGCGAGGCCAGCTGGGCTGCAGCGGCGTCCGAGGTCACGAGCCCCTGCGGCAGGCTGCCGGACCCGTTGGGGGGCGCTGCAGCTGGCTGCTCCATGCACTTCTCCAGCTTCCTCTGCAGCAGCATGGAGACACAAGTCAGGACACACGGCGCAGGGACGGGCCGTCGCCTCAGAGCAAGCTGCACCTGTTGGAGCAACCGGATGTCGCGAGGGTTTCGTGCAAAGCGGGGCACACAGGGCCCGGTCGCCGTCCCGTAGCCCACAAAGCCCTCAAGGTGCTGATCAGAGATGTGAGCAAACGGGTGCTGCAAGCTTGCTCTCGCAAACGGCAAGGGGTTGCCGTCCCTCCGTTTCAAAGCACGGGATGAGGTCAGCCCGCGCCGAGCAGGGTCAACGAGCGGGCAGGCGAGAAGGAACACGCCCCCCGCGGCGCTGGCATGGGAGACATCACACATGCTGTGGGTTCCAGGAGTTGCACCTGCAGGTCCGATGGGGCGTGGACGGTTTTCACGGCGTCGCTGGAGAACTGTCGCGTGAGCAGCCCCGCGGACGCCACTGGGGCCGCCGCAGGGACGCCGCTGGGCGCAGCTGCGGCGCCAGTCGACGCCCGCCGCGGCTGCTGGGGGCTGGGCGGCGGACGCTGCGGCGGGGCAAAGCCCCGCTGAACTGTCTGAGGGTTCGCAATTTCTGGACGTCGTAAGGCGGGCAGGCTGCGGCTGCTGAGGCCTGAGCCGCCCGGACTGCGGCTGTAGCCTCTGTCGTCGAAGCTGTACCGCTGGCGGGCGGGCACAGAGGAGCCCTCGGGCCTGCTGCTGCCCTCGGGTCTGCTGCCATCCGACTTCTCTGGAACCCCGAAGCCGGTGCGCCTCGTGAAAGGCACGACGTTGCCCTTGCTGTTGTTCCGCTGGTGCTGCGATGTGCTGTTGCGCACAGTGGGGCTGGTGCCCAGCACTGCAGAGTGCGGAGCCATGCTGAGCTTTTGCTTCACTATCAAATTGGCTTGCAAACTTGGCAAACTGCGATGGAAACAGGTACACAGCTGCAAACGCTGCGCTGATCAGGCCGCCTCGACCTGATCAGCTCGAGTCGACTCGGTCCGTGGGCAACTGGTGTGCAATTTTCATGTTGTGGCCGCGGTGCGAAGCTGACTCTGACTCGGCTCAGGGTGGCCACCCTGGGGTGGCCAGATCGGATCCAGTACAAGACCAAATCTTCCATCATTGTGTTGCAGAAGCGCTACACACAGATTACATCTACAGTACTGTCCAAGTGCAAACCACGGCTTCTGCGGACGCCAGCACCAAGAGCAGTGTATGCCAATATCAGACCCATGGTAAATACGGCTCGTCTCCTGGGATGCCACTGCTAGCAGCAGCCGTTGACATGTGGCAACCCTGGACAGCAACAGTGACGAGCTGCATGCACTCCGCCAATGCATCACAGGATGGCCCCTCCAACGAGCAAACCATGAGGTGGCTGCTGCAAGGGGCAGACTGTGCAAGGATCCTGCTGCTGCCGGCACACTGCTGTGCATGAAGTGCCCCTGCCGAGGTCGCACGGATGCGTCACGCTGTGCCAGCTGCTGCGGGGTGGCCCAGGCGCTGCAGGAAGTCGCGCACCAGCGCCTCTGCCTCCTCCTCGCTGCCTGTCCGCTCCAGCTCCGACCCTGCGCAATGCAAGCCACAAGCAGCCTCGTCGGCAGAGAACGATAATCGCCAAGTGGGAGCTCTGAGACCAATCAGTGCAACGTGGGTCTGCATCCCTCACCCAGCCGCGCCCCGGGGCCGTCGGGCGTCCAGTGCACCAGGGTCGGGATGCCGCTGAGCTGCAGCCGCGGATCGTGCCGGAAGGGGTGGTCCGCAGACTTCCAGGTCGGCCTGTCCCCCACCAGCACCTGCATGTGCATATCCGTGGATGTTCAGGGTGCATACCTCTGCGCAGCGAGCACATGCCCACACAGCTTACACGGTGTTGAGACGCTGCTGGTTGCAACCGTGCGAACAGCAGGCCATACTGCAGCGAGCACCGGGAACGCTGCTGCTTAGGTAGATGTGTCAGGCAGCTGTCGAAACGGGTATCAAGCACGCTCGCCAGCACGCCCTTGCCACCGTGACGTTGCTTATGTACCTCGAGCAGGGTGCCGCCGGCCGCCTTGGCCGCCCGCCGCACCGCCGGCAGCGTGCGCCGCACGTCCGGGCACCACGCCTCGCCTGCACACCGCCAGCATCCGACGGGTCGTGCCGGGTCCTGACATCACACGCTTGCAGCACGGAACACTGGATGCGCGGTGCAGCTTCACTCCAGCAGCGCATGCCACACTGCTGGCCGCTGCAGCAGCTGGAGCCTTGAGCCAACTTCCTGGAGGTCTTCCAACCCGCTCCTGCACGGTGGCACCTGTGTCCGGGTCGTCGTTGGCTCTGAAGACGACCAGGTGGGGCGCCGGGAAGAACAGCAGCCGCGCGGTCGCAGAGGGAAACTCGGCCACTGTGCATGGCCCGGGGTCCCCAGCCGCCGCGGCCTCTGAGAACACGCCGGTGGATAGATACCTGGGGGTGCAGATGAGGAAGGTCAAAGCCGATGCTATTGTGTGCAATCTTGGTGCTTCAAGCCCGGGGTCCCGCTGCAAGGCCGGCACATGCTTCTGTAGCATGGCCCAGGGTATCAGCTGCCGCTGCCATTCCACATCTGATAGCAGATTTGGTATGCTGCACTCGTCACAAAGACGGTGCTGTAGTAAACACACCTGTCCCCACGGTCGCACACGATGGCGACTATGGTGGCGTTCTCCACCGTGGCCGACAGCCGCAGCGCCGCGCTGATGGCACCACCGGAGGACACGCCAGCAAAGATGCCTGCAGATGGCGGCAGCGGCAACAGTTGTCATTGCAACGAGCTGCAAGCCTTTCACGACCCGGCTGAGACTGCTATAAAATATGCACAGGACTCTGTTGATGCCAACAGCAGCGTTTCTGCCTATGATCACAACATGAGCAATTTATCCACCGCTCACATGAGTCGATGGCCGATGCTTCGTGCGGTGCCACTAGCATTTTTCTGTCATACAGAGCCTACAGCCTAAACCCTGACCTTCGACGCGCGCCAGGGAGCGCATCGTCTCCTCCGCCTCCCCCTGGGAGATGTCCATAACCTGGTCCACCCGCTGCTCCTCGAAGATGCTGGGCAGGTACTCCTTCGGCCACTTCCGGATCCCTGGCAGATGTAGCCGGCGTACGTAGAGCCAGTTTGCCATCGTCACACTGCCGTGTCGAAATGTGGTCTGCAGACTCCAGCCACATGAATGGCCGCGGAAAGCTGCGCACCCGCTATGGAGGCGCCCTCTGATGGCTGCAGCCCCACGATGCGCACGTCGGGGTTCTGCCCCTTGAGGTACCGCGAGACGCCCATGATGGTGCCCGTGGTGCCCCTGCATCCAGGGTATTGTCATGTTGAAACACAGACATGATCCAGTCGTGACAGACGGCATAGTGCTACAAAATACCAGAATGACACGGTGCGTCAGATAGCAGGTCTGGAACATGGGCAGGGCGCACATGCTGCTGACGAAGTGGGTGATGCGCCCCTTGGTCTGCTCCCACAGCTCCGGACCTGCACATCGCCAGAATCCTTCACAAGATCGATGGTGCAAAGCATGCACGTGATAGACCACGTGATGGTCGCCATCAGGTGTTCATTGGCCACCAAAGCAAAATCTGGCACTATATGTCGGCGAGTCCAAAGTACAGGCGGACACGAAGTTGGCCAGCAGTCTGAACATGCCCGGCAGTCTGCACCTGTGCCCCTGTAGTGCGCGAGCGGGTTGTCCGCGTTGCCGAACTGGTCCAGCACCACGCCCTCCCCCCGGGCCGCCATCTCCGCCGCCAGATCCCGCGCCATCTCCATCTTGCCCTGCATTGTGAGCAGAGCAAATGTCTCTCCACTGGCAGGAGGCATAGCACTCCAGCATGCTACAAATGCCACACGCTGCAATTGAGGCGCCAGCTTGACTCATCGTGATCCGTCGATGGTGCTAAGCATGCCACTTAGCAGGCAGCAACAAGCGCACTGGTGGCACGCTGATGAGCTCCGCGCCATACGCCGCCATCGCGGCTCGCCTCTCCTCGCTCATGTTTGCTGGCCTGCAACACACGGAAACAACAGGACATGACAGCATCGTGGAACCTGAGCACAGTAAAACATACAAGGGACTTCCAACACCTAATGCTGTTTGCAGACCTGTGCGGTCTGCTCTGCAACGGCTGGGTTCACTAGGGGCACCCACATGATGAGCTTGATCGGGTAGCCCTTGATGGCGGCCGCCATCGCCAGCGCGATGCCCGTGTTGCCGCTGGTCGCCTCGATCACCGTGTCGCCGGACTTGAGCGTCCCCTTGCGCTCTGCCTCGCTGATCATGCTGAGCGCGGGCCTGACATACACAATGCAGTGCTTCTGAGCCACTTCAGGCTGCGCCTCAGAGATGCGCCAGCGCTGTTTCACAACCCTGACACTGCTGCCTGTCATGGGTAGACCTGTTGATCCTCACCTATCCTTGACGGAGCCAGCGGGGTTGTCGCCCTCCAGCTTCGCCAGGATGATATTGGACGTCTTGCCCGGCAGCCGCTGCAGCCGCACCAGCGGCGTCCGACCGACCTGGCGCGTCCAGCATACAAAAATAGCAGGAATAGGGGATGGTTCTCCTTCTCAGCCAGCACTTGGTTGACACGAGAACATGTTCCGTAATGCCGCATGCAAAGCGACGAATGTGGGATGTGGCAGTGCAGCAGCGACGCCTCTGTGATGTTGACATGCCTGATGCTCGATGGTGGGGTAGCCGTCATCGCACAAGCCGTCCAGCTGGGCAGGTGACGCGCCGTTGCCTGTCCTTTCCGCCATGGCGCTGCCTTCCGCTGCCATTGCGGCGACCGGTGCATGTGCCACCATGGTCAGGAAGCTCCGCCTGTCGGGAGCTGCTTGGGACCTGCTAGATAACCTCTGTCCGCCTGCCTCGCTGCTGCTCTGGCGTAGCGCTGGCCCTGGCCGAGGCTTGCTTACATGAAGCATCAAAAGCACCAACAGGCAGACACCTCCGACCAGCGCCGGCACACGCCTGACAACAGCAATCGTGACGAGTGTCTGACACGCCTGAGCCCGACACCCAGTTGCAAAGCCGCTCTTCTTGCTTGTGCACCAGCATGGCAGACGCGACACCTGGGCACGTGTTGGTTGCCTGATTCATGTTTCTGCTGCAGGGTGGCTGCCTGTAGGTGCCGGCCTGCCGCCGATGTTCTGCTAGGTGTCCGTCTGGATGCCGAGACAGCTGCTTGCACTCCAGCAGTGATTGCACGGGACAAGCGACAATCCGACAGCTCACAGCAGATCAGAGCAGTCCTGCAATTTCATTGAACTGGCGGGGCCGAACAGTGATAGGTTCCAGGGTCTTTGCCCTGCTGTAGCAAGGCAACCTGTGGCCAAGAGCGGGACTTTGCACATGCTACTCCCTCATGATTGACGTGAATGCTTCCTGCCGCCGTGCTAGCTCTCCCATCTGAATGTTGGCAGGGATGGGATGAGTGCCAGCTGCAGCGGCACGCACAACAGCATCGGAGACAGCGGCAGCATTTCAGCCGCAGACGCGGCAGCAGGCCACATAGCTGTACAAGTCGCAGCCGCCTCATCTGAGTGCCGAGGTTGCAAGCTGGCAGAGGGTGCTGGCAGCGGCAGTGCAGAGGCACAGCAGCACTCCGTCTCTGACACTGTACCGTCAGACATGGGCCATCTGCCAGCCAGCTTGAATGACAGCCTGCTGGCTGCTGATTGCCTGACAGATGCAGGTGGTATCATTGGTTGCGTGCCGCGTGCGTGTGCATGATTTGAACATGTGCTGGAGCCGTGCCTTACCGGCACACTTGGCACCGCTTGCTGAATCACACACACCCAGTGAAATGCTTGGCCCTATCCCACAACGAAGGCCCTTGTGTCGAGCCTGGTTCCCGAGGGTTGGCAGACCCTTGCATAGCAGAATTTGTATGCTAGTTGCAGAGGGACGCAACTGTGCGGCTGGCTCCGGAGGGGTGCCTGCCCAGCAGCACGTTGGCAGGGACGTCCGTGCACCAGAACAGTGGAACCCATATCACCTCTCAGGTCTGGAGCATGCTCAGCCACCTTGGATTGAAAGTTGGAGAACTCCAGCCACTGATGGACTGCCTACGCACATATCACATACACCATGGGAGTCCAGCCCTGCAAGGAAGGCAGCGGTGTGTTTGCAACCGACCATACGCCCACGCTCACTGTCTGGGGTGGCCTGATCTGCAGAGCTGACCCACAGCAGCATGGCGCCACAGCAGCGAGTCAGCCGGGCGCTGTGGGCGCAGTACACGGATCCCAGTCAGCAGCAGAAGCGGCGGCTGCAGGGCAAGCGACGCAGTGTTCACCTGGGCACTGCTGGGCACATTGTCGAATCCAGGTATGCCTACGCTCTGATGAACAGTGTTTGGGCCGCTGCACACGTCCATCTTGATCAGTGACTCGATGTTGCTGTTCGAGCATGGAAAATAAAGGATACTGCAGAGAAGTGGAATGCTCGGTTCATGGTTTGCCTGTGTCAAGCAATCATGCCGGTCAAACCTAGCTGTCTGCATGCAGGGGTGGTGGGGACAATGGAACCAACGGCAAGGGTCGCTGCCGCTGCTGCCGGCAGCGCGCCTTCATGCTGCGCCCGACCGGGCTGGTGCCCATCCTGCTGCACGTGGTCGTCAGCATCTGGGTGCAGGCTTCGCCTTCGTCGACTGCACGGCTCATCTGCTGCAACTACCTTCGCTGCCTCTAAGCTCGATGGCCTTCGAAGTTGGAAGTGCACATTCCGCACGTCACCCTGCCTAGGCAATTTCCACGTGCAACACCTGTGCTGTGCAGGACAGCACCTATACAGCCTTTCTGCTGCCGATCACTGCGGTGTTCCGGGTGCCAGACTTTGGTTGGAGCTGGGTCACCATCCTGGATCTTGTTTCCGGTGCGCAGTGGATCTTGTGTTCTTGTGTTCTATGTCCTTGGAGACGACATTGTAGCCTACAGGGTGATTGGTGGACTTGACTGATGCCGCTGTGTCCCTCCCTGCAGCGGTGATCTTCAGCCTGGAGATGGTGGGAACATTCTTCACCGGCCTCATCATCGTCAACCGCATGCGCAGGGCGCTGGTCATGGACCACAAGCTCGTGGCGCTGCACTACATCCTGCACAGCTCGTTCCTGCTGGACCTAGCCGTCACTGCCAGCCTGTGGGCAGAGGTGACAATGGTGTGCCACAGATGAAAGGCATCCCCAACCGCTTGATATTGACACCCGAATCAGTGCTACAGGAAGGGCTGCCCTTTACAGGACCCGTTGCTGGCAAACAGTATGGCAGGTGTGAACAGGTTTTCCTGCTGTTGCGGGCAGGTGCTGCTGGTCGCGGTGTCCCCGGGAGAGCGGCCCAGCCACACGGGGCTCATCGTGCTCCGGGGGCTGCGTTGCCTGCGGCTGCTGCGTTTGTTGCACGTCATCCGGGTGCGCACATCGCAATCCACGCTCTGGCAGGCAGATGAGCTGCTGGAGCAGGACTCGGCATAACTGCCGATGCCAGCAACGCATAGCTGAGTGTCGGCTCGCTCCTCTCTGATTGCTGTCTGCCCTGTCCTGTTGACTCAACACATAGCTGGTGACCAGCGTCATCACATCGCCACCTTGACCCGCAATCCTGCGCGTCAGCAGCCTGCCCGGCTGCGCTGCGCAGGCAGCGGTGCGGCAGTCGCTGCTGCCGACGATGGTGCGCTGGCTGCCCCACAACATGGGCTACTTCCTGGTCCTGTTCTACACCACCACGCTGGTCATCAACCTCATGGGCTGCATCTGGTGCGCTGCTGCCAGCTGCTCACCCAGTGTCTCATTGGTGCAGCGGTTACTCTCTGCTGATCTGACATGTGCATGGCCCAACTCTTTCAGTTCTTGAAATCAGCCTGCCTGCAGGTATCTGGTGGCCCGCATCGAGAGTGGCGCGGACCATGCCAGCTGGCTTGACAACGTTGGTGCGCATCACATGACATCAACCTCAGATCCGCATGCATCTGCACCACCTCCTCGCGCCGCCTGCTGCACTTGACGCTCATCATTATGCATGGCCCACTGGAGCCCGAGCATGCTGTCGTGGCGGAAGTTCAGATGTGTTGGCCACACCCTTTGCACGCAGCTGGTAGCAGCCTCGCATATGCGCCGGGGACACACATCTGGGTGGCGTCCGTCTACTGGGCCACAGAGACCATGAGCACCGTCGGCTTTGGTGAATGTCCTCGCAACTGATCCTGCTGCACAGTCTCACCAGGGCGGACAGAAGCACTGCATACATGCTGTCCTTATTTCTTTAAAAGCAGAGGTTGAGTGGGATGATACAAGCTCACTGGCAGGATCACATGCACACATGCATGTTTTGCTTGCCACACATGTGCAGGAAGCGCAGGGTTTCTGATTGCCTGCCTGCAGGTGACATTGTGCCAGTCACTACTGCTGAGCGCGTAGTGTGCCTGTTCGCGATGTTTCTGGGTCGGTCCAATCTGCCTATGGCATTGCGGTTGCCAGCATGTGGCCTGCATTCAGCATGTTTAGTCCAGGCAGACTGTCAGTGTTGAAGCAAGCAAGTGCATCACAGCACACAGATGGCACGCTTGATGCTCACTGATAGGCTAAACTCTACTTCCGTTGATGCAGGAGTGCTGTTCTTCGGCTTCATCATCAGCGCCATCAGTGAGGCACTCGAGGTGGGCCGCTGTGGATTGGTGGTCTCAGTTCAGGCACATCTGCATGACGGCAGAGGTGGCACCAACTGAAGCGCAACACGTTCAGCAGCCCAAGCTGTGCGGGTTCGACATGGTGATCGTGTGAGCTCGCTGTTGACTGCAGAGTGCCAGCGCCAGTGCCCAGCGCGGCAAGCTGTTCCGCGGGAAGATGGAGAGCGTCGACAGGTAGCAGTTTTTGTGTGACCGATGTTAATGCTCATCAGCTGCAAGCCTTGCAAATCGACATGCCGTCCCCAGTTGTGGCCATACGGTCGGCAAACTCCTTGATGGTTCTGCATGCGGATTGCGACGTCCTGCAGGTGGATGGAGGCGCGCAGCCTGCCGCGCAACATGCGCGCTGAGATCACGGCCTACTACTCTGACGTCTGGACCCGCCATACAGGTGCTGCTGCTGTGCATCACACTTGTGTCACCTGCCATCTGCGTCTTGAGCTGCAATCAGGGTGCACAGTACCATCGCGAAAGATGGACAGACGATGGTCCTTGTGTATCTTGGCAATGCTGCCATCCGGTCAAGATCGATAACTAAGAGCTCTGTTCTGTCATCTTCTGCAGCCTACAACGATACCGAGTTCTTTGGGGACCTGCCGGCGGCGCTTCGGGGCAAGGTGGCCCGCTACCGCACCCGCCCCTGCGTCGCCAACTCCGGGCTGGGCCAGGTGAGCAATGCTGCAGATGCACAGCTGTGCATGTGAGTGCAAGGTGCGGGTGCGAGTCTGTGCCGTGGCAATCTCCTCTGGGACACTGCGGCCCTGCCACCGGCATGCTTGTGCAAGGCATCCCTGCTCATACATATACATGTACGCGCAGGCACTGGGCTCCCGCGCATGGCTGGTTCTGTCCAGCTGCATGCGGCCGGCGGCGCTGCAGCCGGGGCACGACCTGTGCCAGCAGGGCGCCCCCGCCGACCGCCTGTGGTTCCTGACCGAAGGTTCGTGGCTGATTGTCCGCATAAGTTTCCTGAAAACCATTGTCTGCAGGTCTTGATGATGGCCTCCTCATCAGCACAACATACTGCACACGGTAGATGGTTAGCATGTCGCTGCTGTTGCGGCGAGGAAGCGTGAGTCAACAGGTGCATGTGCAGCACCTTATCCTTGGCATGTGCACGCAGCAAGTCAGCGTCTCTGCCGGGCATGCTGCTTACTGTGATGCAGGCTCCATTCTGGCGATTCAGCATGGGCAGAGCATGGCACGCGTCACGGCGCCGTCGGTGCTCGGCGAAACTGCACTGCTGGCAGCACTTGCCAATGTTCCCGCCTCCCGCCCGCTGACATACAGGTGTGGCACAGGACACTCACGAAGTGCTGCACTGGCTCCTGCGAACGCCAATCTGTGCGCACACATGCGTGATGCAGCGTGTCTAGCGCACCTGCTTCGCACATGTCAAACGATGAGCAGTGTCTGCTGTGTATATTGCCTATGCATCTGCACCCTTGCAAACAACGGGTGAATCCTGTTTGCTGATTTTGTACACGGCGAGGCAATGTACACATCAGCCCATGTCATTAACGTGAAAAGCCGCCCGCTGCCCTTCTGGCGGTCATTTAGCAAACGAATGCCGATATGCACTGTCACCATGATCAAACTGTGTGCGTGAGTTGGCTCTGGTCCAGGTCGGCAGTTCATGCTCTGTTGCTAGGTAGTGAGATGTCCGTTTCTTGTCCAGGGTGCCAGCTGTGCATTGACTAGATGTCCTCCTACATACAGGGCGTGGACATCCTGCAACCTCTGGGAGCTGAGCGTCAGCGATGTGCTCCGCATGCCGTCGCTGCAGCCGGGCATGCTGGACGACCTCTCGGAGCACTTCGTGCAGACGGCCCGCAAGCTGCTGCGCAGCATGGAGAAGGCTCGAGTGTGAGCACTTTGCCGGAGCAACCTGCACCAAGCAGTCGTCCCAGATTGACCTGCACCGAGCAGTCATCACTAGCAACTACGTCTATCCTGACAACACATGCATCACAGTCACAACACCGATGTCTGCATGCAGCCTACGTCTAATTTTGTGCTGAGCAGTTGCACACAAGCAGCTTGGTTGATGCAATCTGCCAATTTTCAGCAAACCATTCATGTAGACCCTGACAGCCCTCTGCAACTGCGACCCTGTTGGGTGTGTGGACGCAGGCGGCAGCTGACGCGGAATGGTGCCAGCGCCGAGGAACTCATAGACCAGCTGCGGCTCGAGCTGCGCCCCCCTGACGACAGCAACAAGGTGTGGGTTGGAGCTGTGTCTAGTTTCCTGCATGACGCTCCTACGGACTGCCGCTTCCCGCTCAGTCCCTGACCAGCCAGATGTCGAACATCAGATGTCGAACATCCAGCAGACCATGCCAGCTAGCTGCCTTGCAACAGTGCTTGAAGTGTGGTCGACATCAGCATTGCCTCGACTGCGCAGAGTGTGGCGGCCAAGGTCGTCGGCGAACCGGGGGCGGACATGGAGCCGCTGGGCGGCCGCCGGGATCTGGTCATGCCGACTCTGGAGAAGGTGAGGGAGAAGGGCCACACATGCGCCTGTGTGCCCCTTTCGGTGTAGCCCTTCTGAAGGATCTGACTGACTCTGCTGTTTCTGAACGAAGCAGTAGCCTGCGTCGCAGTGGTGGTGGCAGCAGCAGAGTCGGTTTGTGAGGTGCTGTGCTGACTGCAGATCTCTGCGCTGCTGGAGCAAGAGGCGAGTGCCGTTGCTGAGGGGGAGCCACAGCCGCGCCGCTCTGGCTGTTGCGGCTAGCAAGCTCATGGCTGCACGGTGGCTTTTTGAATGTGCACACGAGGCAGACGGCAGTCGGCAGCTGACGAGATGTGACAGCTTCGTGCTGTGGCGTATGCACTTGCGGAGCTCTGCATGCGCACAGCTCCATTGTCTGCACGAGGTTCAGCCACATGACCTGTCTCCCTTCTGCAGCAGGCCCGTGTAAATTTGAGTCCACAAAACATCAGCCTTATGACGCTGTGAGGCAGATAGCCTCGCCATGCCACACACAGTCGTAACCCAAGCCCGCTATCTGTGGCAGGCTCTGAAATGATCAATATGCAACACCACAGGGTCCGGATCGCCATCGTTTTGCTGAAAGCCAGGCGTGCAACACTCCGCAACCGTGCAGATGACTCGGCAAGGTACTTTCGCAGTCAACACCTTTCGTCCTGCTGCGACTTCTCACGACTACCCCTTCAACCAACCACCGACCCTGCCAGCCATTGTAGTGGGCTCCTTGGAGGCGCTGCATGGCACCGGAAGCAGCAGATCAGGATGCATAGAACGATGCACGCGGCACATCATTCTGGCCAGCCTGCTGTGGCATTGTGCAGACCATGCAGAGCTTTACTGGCGCAGGGAACATGTACTCTGTAGTAGTAGGAGACCGTTTCGGTCGGAGCGCACCGCCGCACATCTGGAAAGCCACAGTGGACGGACTTGCCCTCAAATCCATGCCCGCAGCACTCCTTGAGGTTCTGCAGCACCGCAGGTGTCACAAACGATGATCAGTCCAACAGGATCGTGTGTCGTGTGTACATATGTGCATGCATTGTTTGCATTGCTCAACATCCACTTCAATGGCATTGACTGAAAAGACGCAAGTGGTGCTTGCACAATGTAGTTGAGCTCAAGTGACTGGGCAGATCCCATAGAAATTTGACGGCCTTCGGATTTCCCTGGTGTCGCTCACCGCAATCTCAAGCTTGCAGCGGCTGATGTCGTAGTCGTTGAGGAACAGGCACCGCTGCACCGTCATCGCCTCGAACGCGCACGCTGCAGGCCAATGCTGCAAGTGATTACTGGCTTGAGTGCAATGTTGCAAGGGCACAAAAGGAGCTGACCGCCACTTGTATTGGGAAGCTGCTGGAACTCGAGGCAGCCTGCAAGGTGTCGAACTGCTGTCGCCTGCCGAGGAGGCATCGCACTGCTGGTGCAGTAGCCCCATAGTGACATGCAACAAGTCACCCTCCAGGTTTGGCTGGCGCGCAGCGATGTCGCCCTCAACCCAGTCCGCTGGGATGCCGTCCACCGTCTTTGGCAGCGGCCGATGCTGCACGCACGCAAGCAACCTCATTGCGTTTTGTAAATGCAAGCTTCTGCAGGTGCCACCTGTACAGTGTACCGTCTGCCATGCTTGATGTAGCAATGCATGGCATTCCTGGGGGCTCCATGAGGTGGTCTACTGAAGTTGCCGCATACCATCAACAGAAACGCGGAGTACACATTGATTTCCAGCACATCCTGCACCTTGTGCGCTGCAGGTGGCCCTTCCTGGTCCCTGTCGCGGCCTATCCAGTTCCCCATGTTGCTGTGCGAGCACGCAGGTCGCTGGGCTGCTCTGATAACGTTGACTAACACACCTGTTGAAGCCTGCAAAACTGCTGATGTGGGCCAATCACCCCGCTCCAGCAGCAACGCACCGGAGATTGTCAGAATGAGTTCCTGGCCCACCGTTAAGGGCCTGAGCCATCAATGGTGCAGCCTGTTGGCATTCGCCGCCGCATGGGCCGCCGTTGCCCACGTGCAGCTACGTAACCATAATCTCCAAGCTGGAGCACAGGTGCAGCAAGCGGATCCTGGGCGCCGTGACGAGCATTGCAGTCGTTTGTCAACTCTACAATCTACCGCATCAGCCTCATAGCCCTGCGAGCTGCGCTGCTGATTGCGTGGTACTGTGCACTGCCAGTCTGTGCATGTTCAGCATCGATAGCCCGAACGCGTGTAACCTAAGCACTTTCATACTTGATACCTCCGGCAGTGCCGCTCTTCCTTGTCGCACTTCGAACTGCAGCGCTGCATGAGCACAGCCTGAAGTTGTCCTGGGTGGCATCAAGCACGGGGAAGCACTTCCTGCCCGCTGTACGGGCGTCAGGAGCGTGGTCAGCACAGCACGCTGAACAAGGACCTGTGAAACAGAGCGTTGGAGCCTGAGGCACGGTCTGGTGCGACTGCAACAGTACAAGCCAGACTGGCAGGGCAGCCGCAGCGTCAGCCAGCGGCCATAGCATCATTGACCCAAGCGCCAACTGCTGCAGCGGGCCAGCTCAAGCAGCAGAATTAGGTCGTGTTATTTTAGCATGCGATGAGCGGCAGCAGCCCGGGCGGCGGCCACGCCGCCGGTCCCAATAGCGGTGGCGGCGGCGGCGGCGTGCCCCAACAGCCTGGCAGCAACGACAACACCGCCTCGGAGCCGGCGCTGCTGCGGCTGCTGTCGCGGCTGCGCTCGCAGCAGGCGCGGGCCGGGAGCGCGGGAATCCCAAACCTCGACAGCGCGCAGCTTGGCATAGCCAGGGGCGGCGGCGGCGGCGGCGGCGACACAGCGCAGCCCGGCGCCAGCGGCCATGTGGCGGTGCAGATCGGGTCGGATGGCGAGGGGCGGCCGCGCCACAGCCCCAGCGGCAGCGGCGACGTCAGCCGCTCGCACGGCCACAGCATCACGATGTCGGAGGCAGGGCACCTGGCGGACGCCATCGACGAGCACCGGATGTCAGGTGGGCGCAGGGGCCAGGGCTCCACGGCCGCAAGCGCGCAGCTGCATGCTCAAGCTCACGCCATGCCCTGTTGCAGCAGGTGCAGGGGCGGACTGCTGGCTCCAGAAGCGCATAACCAGGCCTGACTTCCACAGAGCACTGCAGGCTGTGTGCTCGACGCATGACGACATGTGAGGCCTACGCATGTCGCCGCGCCCGCGCAGGCACCGCGGCCGTGGATCCGAAGCTGCGGCAGCGGCGGCGGCGCAGCCTGCTGCACCGCAACGCCCGTTCGCCGCAGGTTGCGGATGAGGAGGCATTCGAGCGCGCGGTGGACGCCCAGGTGGAGCAGGACCGGGTGCTGGACATAGGTGAGCGATTCGGCTGTCAATAGCAGAAGTAAAGTAGGTGTGCCAATGTCAGACGGCAGCACCATGGGAGCAGGACCGGGTGCTCGACATAGGTAACGACTGAGAAAATCAGTTGCAGAAGTAGAGCAGCTTCGCAGAAGTAGATGGCAGCAGTTTGTCAGAGAGCTCAGTCGGTGGACGCCCAGGTGGAGCAGGACTGGGTGCTCGACATAGGTGAGCGGTTCGGCTGTTAATGGCAGAAGTACCCAGTGAAGCAGGTGTGAGAATCTTGGACGGCAGCAGCATGGGAGCAGGGCCGGGTGCTCGACATAGGTGAGCAGTTCGGCTGACAACAGCAGAGGTAAACTAGGTGTGAACATGTCGGATGGCAGCAGCATGGCAGCAAACCTCACCCAGGGTACAGGGACAACCCACTGCACAGGAACCATCTGCGCATGCACTCCTTTGTGAAACAGGCTACCGCCACGGCAACAGCTGAGATGACGGCGCCAGCAGATGCACTTGAACCAGCACCGGCTGCATGTTGACGCAGCACCAATAGCAGCACAAGTGTACGCTCATCCACGCTGCATCTTTTCGGCATCATATCATGATGTGACCAGTACTTGCAGCGGACAGTCAACCATTTGGTCAAAGTTTTGACGTCATCTCACTTGCTGCATCACGCAGATGCTGACCGGAAGCAGACTCTGCTGTCGCCGGACGACATGAACATGACCAGCGATGAGGACGCGACACTCAGCGGCGACGCCGGCGAAGAGAACGGCGGCTCCGGTGAGCGAAGGGCAACATCCGGAGGATATTTCTGTCAACCTGGTGCCTGGAACCTTTGTGGTCTTAATGCGAGCGTAAATCTTGCCAAGTTTGGAGCAGATGCAACTGCAGCTGTATCCCTTTTACCCGAAGTTCAAGGTCGTCATCCCAGGCGAGACGGGCCGCAGGCGGCGGAGCGAGGGCATCAGGCAGCAGGCACAACGGGTTGTGTGTGTTCCAATGTCCACGGCTGTCGCCGATCTCGTGTGTGGCTGTGCCTGCAGGTCGCGGCGGCAAGACGATGCGCGGCGGCGGCGGCGGCGTCGGTGGGCTCATCAGCCAGGACAAGCTGGAGGACTGGACCCAGGAGCACATCTCAGGTCTGTACCCGGATATACGGCTCAGGGTTTAAGGGTCGAGTCGCCGCTGGCCTCCACCCCGCCGCTTGCACACACACATGGCGAGGCGCCTCCTGATCAGCTCGAGCAGGATTTTGCGCTGGGTGCACACTGTCCAGGCAGTCCGCAGAAGAGCGTCGTGTGTGGCGGGCACGTGGTTTTGCCGGCATGTGGGGTAGTGGGCATGTGGTTGTATTCTGCAAACGCCAGCTGCGTGCAGAGCCTGTTACCGGGTGGCCCCTTACCCCGTTTGCCTCCTGCTCCCTGCAGAGCTATACAAGGCCAGCCTGGCAAAGGAGGTCAACGTCAGCCGGGACCTGTGGGAGCGGTGCGCTCTGTTCTCAAATCAACTTCAGGGTTTACTACGATGCATCCCAGTAAGGGGCCTCTTAACACGTGTGTCCGCACACCCGAGTGTGACGGCAGGGGGCTGCGCTCCCAAATGACCCCTTGCATGCAGCGGATGGCACAGCGGACGGCATTCGTTTGTGCAGGTACACGGACCCGGCGAGGCAGGAGCGGCGGAAGGAGCGCGGCCTGCGGCCCAGCATCGTCATCGGCACCGTCACGCAGCGCCTGACGCCCCTGCGCGGCCGCAGGTGGGGTCCAGGGCAGGGTTCAGGCCAGAGGCAGGGTTTAGGACCCTCAGCCGTAGGTGTTTGCTCGGGCCCCGCCCCGCAGGCGGCTGGTGCGTGGCCGCCTGGGCTGGGGTTTGGTGCGAACGCACCTGCGGCCAGACCCAGCTCCGCTGACGCCCAGGAGCGCAGGGCTTCGTATGCTGCAGGACTCCTGGCTGCACCAGGAGGCTGGTGCAAGCGCTGCTGTGTCTGTGCAAACGCCTCAGTTCCACGGCACAGCCGCTGGACCTCAGCCGCACACGCGCCCGCAGAGCACTCACTGCAGCGCTCCTGCGGGCTGCAGGAGGCACAGGCACCCGCGCCTGGAGGCCGTGGTGGGGGTGCCCTGGTGGCGCTATTTGTGGGAGCGCATTCCCATGTTGTACCCCACGGCCGCGACGCCCATCCTCGTCGGCATCGTCGTCGGCGTCATGGTGGACGTCCAGACAGCCCCGCCGTCTGCTGTTTTGCATTACGGAAAAGAACTCAAAACTTCCTTGCCTTTTACTAGAGTTCGAAAAGGCTTCACAAGGACGTGCCAGGCACCTGCATGGTGTCGAGGTGCATCAAGACTCGTGTGTATGGACGGGTGGAGCTCATGTGAATGTGCATTCACGCCAGCCACCGCCTGCTTGCAGGACTGCACGTACTCGGCGTTCTTCATCCCGGTGACGACCATCTTCGACATCCCGCTGACCAGGTCCGGTGCTGCTGCGACTGTGCACTGGCCGCATGCAGGACATTGCGCATGCTGAGCTGCTGCGAATATCTTCCGTCAAGCGCCCGATGTTGTCCCTGCCTCATCGCAGCTGGAACTGGGTCACCATTACAGACACTGTCGCAGGTCAGCCCATGTTACAACGACGCTTGCCAGCCTTGTGCAAGCGATGCTGCGCTCGAACTTCTGTATGCTGCCAAGACAGGCGTCGAGGCACATGTGTTGCCCCAAGCGATCATGCAACCAGATGCACAGAGGTTACCACGACACAGCACCAGGCCCAAGATGTTGAATGAGCACCATCTCATGGTGCTGTGCAGCCGTCATTTTCACGATGGACATCATCGTCACCTTCTGCACGGGCCTGGTCATCGTGCACAACCTGCGGCAGGCGGTGGTCATGGACCGCAAGATTGTGGCCAAGCACTACCTGCTGCACGGCACGCTCGCCATCGACGTCCTCGCCACAGGGCCGCTCTGGGTGGAGGTGCGGTCTGCGTGTCGGTGTGCTCAGGTCCTTCAATGCACTATTTCTGTGGCTGCCGTCTGAAGACAGGCTGCGCATTATGATGCTGTCCGCGTCAACCCTGTCTGAGAACAGGCGTTGATGGTCTATTTGCTGAGCTGCAGGTGTTTGTGGTTGCCATAGCCGGCAGCTCAGCCAGCCAGAACGTCCTGAACGTGGTGAATGCGCTGCGCGTGTTCCGGCTGTGCCGGCTCATCCGCGTCTTCAGAGTGAGTCCATCAGGGTTTCAGGGTTCGGGGTCAGCATCCTGCTGCAGAGCTGTGCCCCGGCTCTTTGCCTGCACACCATCCCAGACTCACCCTGCATGTACAGCACATATAGGGTCGCCACACAGTGCACATGACTTGTACAGTGTTGTGTGCCCAATGGTCTGTCATGCGTACCCAGCATGATCTACTGTGCGAGACCTGCCTGCCGCCTTTGAAGCGCACGCTGCACGTTCTTTGGTGCTGGTGTCCGCAGGCGGCGCTCAAGCAGTCGTTCATGCCAACCGCTGTTCGGTGGCTGCCGCACGGCCTGGGCTACTTCCTCAACCTGACCTTCACCACGGTGCGGGTTAATGGTATAGGGTTTCGAAAGCTGCAAGCAGGCTGCCAGCACACTTGCTTCCTGCAAGCGCATCACGCTGCACAAGTGGCTGCGTGTGTCCGGAGCCTTGACGTGCATCCCCTGCACGCCTTCCACATTCATGCAGTGCAGAAAGGAGGGCGCCTGTGATGTGGCGTGGTCTGCTGAGTGCCCCTTGAGTACTGCAGGCATTGGTCATCAACCTGCTGGGCTGCGTCTGGTACTACACGGCGCGCGTGGACGGCATCCGGCCGGGGCACACGTGGCTCGCAGACGTCTGTGAGCACAGCCAGCCACCACTGAATGCGCATGCTCATCACTGAGCATACACCGTTGATGCAGAGCCTGCGTCGCTTTGATGCACACCCGTATTGCCACTGGTGCGCCGACCGCCTGCACTGAGCAATTGCCCATGGACGCCGTTCTGTGGGTAGGGCCTCTCGGGCCCGGCGTCTATAAATACTCAGTGGTGCATTGCGTGACTGTGCTGCTGGCGGCCGTGCAGCCGGCGAGGATCTGACGACCGCGTCCCAGCCCGCGCAGTTTGTGGCCGCCATCTACTGGGCCACCACCACCGTGACCACCATCGGCTATGGTGAGGCGCCGCTGTCAACCCACCTGCAAATGGGCGGCGTGATGCAACACCTCAGCATGTCGACGCATCCCGCTGAGCTGATGCCGCAGTGTCTGCATGGATGATCATGCGACCACCCTCTTCCACAGGCGACATCACGCCAAGCGACACTGCCGAGCGCATCGTGGCCATGGTCATCATGCTTATTGGTACGTGAAGAGCGTGAGCATGATGACAGAACCTTAGAGCTTGCAGATGACTGTGAGTAGGGGCTGCTTTATGGGGGGTTGATGGTGGCCAGCGCTTTCACTGCAGGCGTGCTGTTCTTCGGCTTCCTGATTGGCGCGGTCGGAGAGTTTCTGGAGGTGGGCTGCACCTGTAGAGCGGGCAGGGTGCTTGCTCGATGTGCAGCTTTGGGCAGTGCAGCCCTGACAATCATGCTGCACGTCTGACATGACATGCGAACCTTGCCGCCCTCCTCCCCCCTGCAGCATGCCAGCGCCAGTGCACAGCGTGGCCGCCTGTTCAGATCCAAGATGGAGGGGGTAGACAGGTGAAGCCTGTGGCTGCCACGACCCATGCACACACGCATGTGCTGCTGCTTCGCCTCCCACTGGCCTAAAGATTGCTCACCCATGTGCCATTGCTGTTTCTCCAGTGCTCAGGGGCGCCTGCCTGACGTCTCATCGTGATGATACTGCAGGTGGATGGAGGCACGCAATCTGCCGCGGCACATGCGCACCGAGATCACGGCCTACTACTCCGACATCTGGACCCGCCACACGGGTGCTGCTTGCCGTGGATCCTAATGAACCGCCTGCAAGATGTGTAGCCTTCTCAGCAGATGCTGCCGCATGCATGGCTGGATGCTGGACGCCGTCGCTGCCGGCAGCAACAGGCACCCACCGCAACCCACTCAGCGTTCGGGGCCGGAGTGATCCCTTTCCACTTTGCAGCGTACCACGACAGCGACTTCTTCGAGGACCTGCCGGCGGCGCTGCGGGGCAAGGTGGCCCGCTACCGCACCCGCCCCTGCGTCGCCAACTCCGAGCTGGGCCAGGCGAGCAACCCGGGTCTCCTTGTGCGCAAAGGTCTCCTTGTGCGCACCGTTCTTGCAGCAGCAAAGCGCCCATGTGATAGCCGTTCACGCTGACCCAGGCCACCAGCAGCATTGCGATGCAGAGACCTCCAACTTGTTCAGCACCTGTTGTCGTGTCTCAGCCGCAGCCAGTGGTTGTACAGGGTCGCTCTCTTTGTGGCATGGCCCACAGCTGCCAGTCGACCTTACCACTCTTTCTTGTCGCTGTCAAAATGGGTTTTGTATGGTTGCAGGCGCTGGGGCCGCGCGCGCTGCTGGTGCTGTCGACCGTGATCCTGCCCACGGCGCTGCAGCCGGGGCACGACCTGTGCCAGCAGGGCGCCCCCGCCGACCGCCTGTGGTTCCTCACCGAAGGTGCGCCTGCCAATACACCAGTGAGCCGTTTCCTGCCACCCTCCCGCCGTGGCTCTAGCGGTGTGTGTTGCGTGCAGTGGCTTCCCGCTGCGTCACAGCGCGTCACTGACATCACGAACGAGCCCTAAACCCTAAAACCTAAACCCTGTGGCGGCGCAGGCAGCGTGCTGGCGATTGCGCACGGGCGCAGCATGGCGCGCATCACCGCGCCGGCGGTGCTGGGCGAGGCGGCGCTGCTGGCGGCGCTCGCGGGGATCCCCGCCAAGCGGCCGCTCACCTACAGGTGAGGCCCGTGTCCTGGTCACCTTGCTGCCAGGTGGCCGAGTGCTGCGTTTGAGTAGGGAGACATGCAGCATGCAGGCGTGTGGGCTGCAGCAGCATGGCTAAACCCAAGGGAATGACTCGTCAGTGCATGGCCGAGCTGCACCGCAGGTACAGCCGCCCACAGCGTGCATGTGTTTGGCGTTGCTGCGCGCAGGGCGTCGGTGTCGTGCAGCCTGTGGGACGTGGGCGTGGACGACATCCTGCGCATGCAGTCGCTGCAGCCCGGCATCCTGGACGACCTGGCGGCCTACTTTGTCACGCAGGCCGAAAAGTCGTTGCGCACGATGCAGCAGAAGCACATGTGAGGGTCGTTTTGCCAGTGCGCAGCCGTCGCCAGGGGATTCTGCCTGTTGCCGTGCATTGGCGGGGAAGGGGCTATGCATGCCTGCAGCAGGGTTGGCGCATCCTGCTGCTGTGCACCAGGGGTGGCACACGCCTATCTGCAGGTTGTCACAGTCCATGCCATTCGTTGGTCTGATCCATGGAGCAGCTGCATCACCAATGCTGACCTGGGCCTGACATTCGCGTGTGCAGGCACCGGCTGTTTCCCGATGCAAAGACGCCAGAGGACGTCGTGGTCGGACTGCAGCAGGAGCTGAACGCATCAGATGACAAGCAGGTAGCCGACCTTCACCCTGCACTCTTGTAGCGCTTAGTTTCCCCAAGCACTTGCTTAATAAGAGTGCTAGCGGTGGTCTGAATGGCAAGGAGCACACATCATTCGTGAAGTCGTAAACTGCTAGTCAGTTTGGAGGTTCAAGAGATGGCAGTTGCGTCACAGAGCGTGGCGGCCGAGGTGATTGCTGCCCTGGATGTGGATGTGGAAGCGCTGGGCGGCCGCCGCGACATCGTCATGCCCACCCTGGACAAGGTGACCAACAAATACCCCGCATGGTGCGCATGCACCAATCCCGTGGCACTCGAGTCGCGCTCTTGACACCAGCGAGTGGGTGTGCGTGGAACGATGATTGGCTCATCGGAGTTTGCCGCCTTTGCATGCAGGTGCGCAAGATCTTGGACACCGGCAAGGACGACACCCCTTCGGCCAGCCTGCGCACCATCGGACGCAGTGAGCGTTTTGTAGTGTGATCTGTGCAGGTTCATCTGCTGCGCGATTATTTGTATACTCCCCAACCCGCGGCTGCCTGTTGCACCGGCTGCGCTGCATGCAGCAGCACGTGCCTGCCGTGTGATGCAGCACACCAGCTGCATAGACGACAAGCAGCATGACATGAATGGCGCTGGTGCATGCAGATGTGATCACGACGCTGCGGCTGAACAAGGGCCGCGTCAGCAGCGCTGATGGCGGACCCGCCGCCACGCCATCGGCAGGGTCCCGAAGCGCTGGTGTGCCGTCGATATGTGCCTTGTCCACATGCAGCCCCTGAGGTCCCTGAAGTCACATGCCCTGTCCGCTGTGCGCCGTACCGACACCTGTGCAGCAAGCATTGCAAAGGCTGCAGGGCAGCACATCCTGTTCAGCTTCCCAAGGCACGAGCATGTCAAAGTTGCATTGCGGTCTTGCTGGACAAACAGATGCGGATGGCGGCGGCGACGGCAGCCATGGCAATGGGGAGGGCGCCGCGCCTGGCGCCGACGGCAGCGGGCAGGGCGACGGCCTGCCCCGGCCCACGCGCTTCGCAGCGCTGAGCCACCTCGACAGCCGCGCCCCGGTAGGCTGCCATCACTTGCAATATCCGATGGCGGCAGCTGTGATGGCATTCGACCTTTGCATCCTCTGGCTAGCTATGAACAGGGGCGGCCGTTTGATAGGGACATGCAAGCATGAATGCTTCCAACGACCTTGCCAGTACATGCGTTTGCAGTGGACGTCTTCCCAGAAGCCAAGGTCCCAACAGACACTTTGCGTGCCCGGCAGGTGGACCCGGAGCAGATGAGCCTGGCGGAGGCGGCCGCCTGGACGTGGCACGCGGGCGCCGATGCGGACGCGGCGCAGGCCGCCAAGGCCGCCGCCAGGCGCCGGGTGCGCGCCTGGCTGCGACAAGCTGCCGACCGTCGGTTGAGCTCACGGCAGCACCGATGCGGATGTCTGCATGCTCAGCCAGGGGCTCCAGCGGGATCAGTAGCTCCGCAGACTGCAGCCTGACTCATCTGCCGGCCCAGCCGTGCTTCATAGTTCTGACGACGTTCAGATAGCGCAGGTGCCATGTGTGTGCCATGTCGGTCAGGTGTCCTTGATGCTCATCAATGAGCTTTGGTGCCCAACTCCTCGACGCAGGTGGCGGCCGCGATGGCGGCTGTCCCCAAAGCGTCCCCCGCGCCCCGCGCCGCCAGCCACACCGGCGCCAGCCCTGCGGCGCCCGGCGCCGGCGGCGGCTTCTTCGGCCTCGTGGCCCAGGTGGCGACCTGCCCCACGCTGTGTGAACCACTGCTGTCTGCTGCCATGTCGACAAGATCTGATGCGATCTGCGCTGCATCCTGTGGTGACCTCTTGTGTCAAACGCCCCTCAGCCCTCTGTCGCCTCAGTGCACGGTGTCATGCCTGGAATGAAACCTTGGTGCTTCTGGTGGCGTCCAGGCGCGTGCGGCGTCCAGCAGCAGCGACCTGCCGCCGCGCTCCCCAGCATCGGCGCCGCAGCTGCACCAGCCGCCGCCGCCGCCGGGCAGCCCTGCAGCGGACCTGGCCGGCGGCCCTGGAGCAGATGACGACAGCATCGCAGAGGCGCTGCGAGAGAGCGGCCCTGACCAGGCGGCGGGCTCTGCAGGCGCTGCAGGGGGGATGCAGCGGGGGGAGGCGGAGGCTGTGGAAGTGGCACGTGCGGCCATCGCGCAACGCCTGGCAGCGGCTGAGGCCTCATCACGCGGCAGCTCGCCAGGCGCAGGTGACACAAGTGCCATCGGCCATGCCTAGGCCTTGAACATGATGTATCTGGATGCCCTACCGGCAACTCCAGTCAGCGCCTGCCAAGGTCACCACATATCTGTCCCAAGAGGGTTGCGTGCCAAATCACCTGCAATAATCACGGTGCTGCACTGTGGTCATGAGAAATAACACTGCTGTCCTTGCAGGCGAGCCCGAGCCGCAGCTGCACCAGCACCGCAGCCACGACACGGGGCGGCGGCAGCAGCTGCCGTGGGGCCTGGCCGCCGGCGGCGCGGGGTTCGCGGGGGCGGAGGCGGCGGCGGCGGCGGACGCAGCGGATGCGGCGGCAGCGCCCCACGGCAGCGGCGAGACGCACCGGGGCCCCGGCCGCCAGCAGCCGCAGCCGCCGCCGCCGCCGCCGCCGCGGCTGCGGGAGCTGCTCGGTGCCGGCAGCCGGCAGCGGCCGCCGCGTCAGCCAGCTCAGCAGCAGCAGCAGCAGCAGCAGCAGCTAGAGAGGGGTACATTCCAGCGGCGGAGGTCTGGGCAGCGGGAGCAGAGCGGTGCAGCGAGTGGCGCAGCGGTGTCGCCACAGCCCGCAAGCGCAGCGCAGCCCGCGCAGCCGGCTGGCTCGTCAGAAGAGCACCCGCAGCTGCAGGTGCACACTGCACTGCAACACCAAGCCCATCATGCTGTGATGTGCAGGTTCAACCGACCATGCTGCCTCGGAACCTACATTGCACCTGTGGACTACTGCCTGCCAACCTGCCCACCTCACCACTGACGCCACTCCACTCTACAGCAGGCTGCGCGCTGCGGCTGGACGCTTTCTGGTTTTGCTCCTTCTTCATTTCACAGCTGGACTCCTCAACCCTCTGACGACGTCTGCACGCCGCCGCACCGCAGGACTTCCTGGAGGGCCGCGCGCTGCTCACGCCGCGGCAGCGGGAGGCGCTGCGGGAGTTCCTCATGGATGCGGGGCCGGAGGAGCTGGAGCGGATCCAGGAGTCGGTGCGCCCGTACTTTAGGGACATAAAACCTCACACCCAGCACCACAACCCTTCTAGTGATATGCCAATGGTGGGCCCGAGCCCCCGAGGAGGGTTTCTAGGAGTCGGTGAGCCCGTACTCTAGGGGAGATACTTTCACACACTTGTCTGTGAATTCTGGCGGTATTGGGGCCCGAGGAGCCGGAGCGCATCCGGGAGTCGGGGAGGGTGTAGCTGCCAGAGCTCGCGCATGCAAGCACTGCCAGACTTACAGAATAGAGCATCATTAGCACGTGTCATGGCACCCTGCAGAGGCGGTGTTTTTGACAAATGCAGCATTTGTGTCAGGTTGCGGGCCGCAATGCTGCATGCTGATATCACAGGCACCGTGTCTGCCCTGGAACTGTGCTGACGCTGGCACCAGGCGCAGGAACTCAAGCTGACCAGTAACGCAATGCTCATGGATGTTCAAAGCGCTGTGGACGATGAAGCTGCCTGCGCTGAGCTGTGTGTCTCATCCTCCGCCAGGCCCTGCTGCTGGAGGAGCGGCGGCTGGAGGCGCACATCCAGGCCACCCTGGAGCAGGAGGACCGCGCCCAGTCGGCGCGCGACCCCTTGCGCCACGCCTGGCCCGAGGCCGCGCCGCCCTAGGGGTGCGCCAGGAGCGAGTGAAGTACGCAGAAGCAGAGGCTGCATGCATCACTACCTCAGGGAAGTCCTGGGCATCAGCAGCAGCCGAATCCGCCAGGAGCTGGAATACAAGCTGCATGAAGGATCAAACCGAACAGTGCGACAATTCTACCAGCTATCGTCAGCAGAGCTCTACTAGGTGGCAGTTTCAGACTACGGTACTGGCCCATGCTGCAAGGTATCCCTATATGGTGTCCACGTCTAAATGCGCAGCTACGCATTGACGTGCACATGATAGTAGGCACTGCAGACAGGTAGGAACCCAGCCTTGATGCGCCTGGTACTGACGACTACTGTAGTGTGTCGCTGCTCATGACTCGCTGATAGCAGCACAGCACGTCAGAAGATCAAGGTGCCGCTAGTGTTTTGTTTGCTTGGTTCATGAGCGGTAGTACGGTATGTAGTTTCATGGTTTGGCTAGCAGACAGGTAACAACAGGTAACGTCACACGTCTCCTTAGAACCTCTCATGTCAACAGTTGCCTGGTGTGAAGATCACCTGCGCACCACAGTGCTACGGGGCCTGTGAGCATCACATCAGCATCACTCGGTCCGGCCGCAGGATAAGTCTCGAAGCTCAAAGGCTTGACCTGCTGCAGGAAGTTGACACGGCTGCTGAGAGCGTGCACCTGAAAGGCTGAAACTGTGGACTGTTGCCCTGCAGAGCTGATGACAAACAGTGTTGTCAGCTGACATATTTGTGATAGACTGCAAGGTCAGAAGCTGCAGGGCAGTCGAGCTGCATATGTCCCTCAAGAAGGCTGAGAGTGTCTTCTCCCAGGCTCAGGCTCGCTACGCCGTCAGCTGTGCCAACACTTCCTCAGACGCTTGGCTAGCTTCCAGTACCCGCAGCGATGCAGGCAGTGCCTGCGGAAGCCGCACACATGGGGTGCATTCTGCTCAACGCTGTGCTGCTGGCGGAGGCAGGCATGTCGAGAGCTTCTGCAGCATTGACTTGGCCAGAGCGTGCAGGGAAGCAAAGCATTAACAAGCGCACCTGCAGCTCATCGGGCTCATATATGTCCGCATTGCACAGCTCCGCCTGCGGGAGCGCCAAGTGGATGGCTGCGTCAGCCGGCTGAGGCCGCGCGTCAGCGGCGCAGTCACGCAGTCGCCCAGCTGGAGGTGCTGCAGTCGCCGCAGGGCGGTTATGCTCCATGGCAGGCCGGCCACTGTGAACATGTTGTTGTAGTTGCGCGGGTGTTGCATGCACAGGTCCAGATGGGGCACCACAGAGAAGTGTTGCCGCCTGCAGCAGAAACCTGCCGCACGCACGTCATGACACTGCAGGTCCACTCAATCTTGTTTGGCGTTCCCTTTCTGGCAGCTGTCTTTGTGAGGCAGGAGAATGAGTATCCCACGAAGCACATCGTCACTGAGTGAAATGATTGTTGCGCATGGTGCCATGATGTGTGAGCGGAGCAGCGGCAAGCACGATGTTTCAGCAACGCATTCGGACCACTTGATGAAGTTTTCACAGCGCATAAAAGCAAACACTGATGAGCAATTGTGAGGAAAGTTGCAAGCTTGAGTTTGAGGTGGTGGCAGCGGCAGTAGCGCCAGTAACGGCCAGTTGCTGCAGCATGCATGTCCTCGAATCACGTGCAGGACGACCATATTTGAATGATATGACCCATCAGATGATAACGTTGCGGCCAACAACAACTGTCGCTCGCAAAATATGATGTGCTTGGCCGGCGGCAGTTTTGAGTCACGTTGCACAGTATGGTGTGATCTCCAGATCCGAGTGCACTCAAGGTGCCTCAGCAACCGTTTTGTGCCCTAAACTGCCCTGGTCTGAGGCCTCGGTTATGAGCTCTGCTGCATGTTCAGCATCAGCTCTGCCCGCGATCAGGTGCCGTACCTGCCATCTTAGAGCTTGATCACCTCCGCACAAGTTGCAGCATGCCGTCCGAACGCAAAGGGAGAGTGCTGGTGGCCGGCTCGACAGGCTACGTGGGCCAGCAGCTGGTTGATGAGCTGCTCAACCGCGGGTGAGCTGCTGCGGAGCATTGCATGTTCTTACCGCAATGCACCAGAGCAGGCGGTCCATCTGGCGCACCACCAAGTCCCCCACCATCGGCGCTATCTGCAACACATGAAAGCAGTTGTTGCGCGAGCGCCTGCGAGGCGATGATCTCTCGGGCAATGCGTCTGCAGGTACACGGTGCGGGCTCTGGTGCGGCGGCCAGGGCAGCTGGCGGCGGCCAAGGCGGGCCGCTGCGAGGAGGCGGTGGGCGATGTGCTGAGCCCGGAGTCCCTGCCGCCGGCGTGCCGGGACTGCGACGCGGTCGTGTCCTGCGTTGGCAGCAGGTGGGGCTGATGCTCTCATGGTCTGGCTGTCGTTAGGGCAGGCATCAGCCTGGTATAGTTGCAACGAGCGCAAGCGTCATGCAATTGGTGCGCTCCTGCACTCCTGCAACATGCGCCCTCATGACAGCACTGGTCGCCAGAGGTAGATATCAGGACCAGCAGAAGGCCAACAGGAGCAGCCTGGATGTAGTAACCGGCATGTCATCGACCAGCGGGCAGGACTCATGGCTGACACCTTATCAGACTGTAGTACAGCGTGCTGTGTGCAGCCTGATGGCAGCCCCCAGCATCCAGGAGGCCTTCCGACCCACTGGCGAGGGCAACCTGGCGCTCTTCGAGGCGGCGCGAGCAGCCGGCGCCTCCCGCTTCGTGATGATATCCAGCCTCAACTCAGCGGCCTGTCGCTCGGAGTTTGAGGTATGCCACCACGGCATCCCCACACTATGCATCTTGTCAGCGTATTCCTCTCAGCATGTCCTGTTATGAGCGGACGCTGCTACCAGGGCTCTGTGCCTTCTGTGTGGCTGCTCCCCTGCTCTCAGCTCCAGCTGCTTGCTTCAGGTGCATGAGACAGGAGCACTACATGCCCTAGGCTGCACATGTGCGCAGGCTGCTGCCAGGCCTTTCCAGCAAGCGTAACTGCTGTGATAAACATATACCCTGTGCTGGCGGCAGGGCTTCAGAGTGCGGGAAGAGGCGATCGACCGCATTGAGGAGGTCGCCGAGCAAGATGCACGGAAGCAAGATGCAGGTGGCAGCATCGCCTTCACAGTGGTCGCGCCGTCCGGCTTCTTCAAGGACTACGACAGGATCTTCAGGTGCTGCTGCCATGTGCGGCTGTCTTGACAAAGCCAGCAGCTATAATTATTTTGCGACGCAGTGGTGTCCATCCTGGGTGCTGTCCCCTCTTGTTGGCTGCACCAGTCTAGACATGAGCCCTGTGATGTCTGTAGGACAGTGCTGCGAAAGCGGCGGGCCAGCACGCTGGGGGATGGCTTTAACCGTCTGTCGAACCCCATACACCCCAAGGATCTGGCAGCCAGGCAGGTCGCTCGCCACCTGCTGCCTCGGTTCAAGGCATCTGCCAAGCAGAGTGTCGTGTTGGAAAGCGCAAATGCCGCCTCCATCTTTCGGTATTTCCAGGCTGACACTTGACCATGCAGGATAGCAGACACCCTGGAGCGGCCTGAGGAACGAAACCAGCGCATTGAGGTCGGCGGACCCGATGTGCTGTCCTTTCGACAGCTCGTGCTGCTGGCGGCGCAAGCGGCAGGCGTCAAGAACCTCAGGTGTGCAACATGCACAGTTGTTGCCCCTCGGTACTGGATGCGGCTTCACCTCCCACTATCAGCATGCCAGCCGCATCTTGGAATGTGTTGTCCTGTTCACTTGCTGGACACGATCATGACATCGTGAAGTGGGCGTGCAAGCGGGCAGATGCACTGAAAGCTGTTGGTCCTGGATGCAGGTACAAGGCTGTGCCGGTGTGGGCGGTGCGGCTGATTATCGCGTTCCTGCGGCTGCTGGCGGTGCTGTGGCCAGGGGCGATGCGGTACCACGCCATTGGGCAGTTCATCAGCATCATCTCCACGCGCGACTCAGTCGGCGAGCGCTGCGGGACGCACCGCCTGAGGGACCACTTCCAGCAGCTGGCTGCGGGGCATGCGCAGCGGCAGCAGCTGCAGTGAGCGCCAGCGCAGGGCGTGCAGCGGCGTGGCCTGTTGGAGCAGCTGGTCTGGCAGAATCGCGGTATGTTTGTCGCTAGGTCGTGTATGATCCAGCATCTGAAAAGGAACAGCTCGCGCAACGGGCAGTGCGGCATGTGTTCCTTGTCAGGAGGTGTGCGGTCCATTCGATGACTGGGTATCGAGATCTGGTGATGGGTTTGCGCTGCTGAACGCTGACCTACCGAGCAGCGGTTCGGCGCACATCAGCTGCACGGAGCATGATCTCGAGCGTTTGAAACGTACAGTCCGTGTGGGCGAGCTTCGTGGCATGTCATGATGCCTGCAAGGCCAAGCACACCTCTGCGGTGTAGCCAATTAGGGGCAGGTGCTTGAGGCAGTGGTGTGCTGCAAGCACATGTGCTGTTGTTCACCGCCCTGACATCGCTTGCCTACAACGGCGTCCAAGCCCATCTTGGCTCGCGCTGCCTGAGCCGACTGTCCACTGCGCTGCCAGCGCTGGAAAGCCGCTCGCTGCCTTTCCGGTCCACCGCAGGTCCAGGAGCCAGCCTAATCGCCAGCCAGTACAGCTACGAGACCGAGTTCCCGGCCACGCTGCTGGAGTGCACGCTCCTGACCAGCCTGGTGGTCATCGTGCCGAGACATACGCACGGGGGTGTGCTGGACTGGGGCGGCCTGCCACAGAACATCACAGCACTCCAGCAGCTGGCGCAGCTGGCGCAGCTGCGCCAGCAGAAGATGCCTGTCAGAGCTCGTCACACAGGCAAGGCTGGCTCCCCAGCAGCCCAACTGCTCTCAGTGTGTGATGTAAAACAACATCAGTGACGCAGGCATCATCTTGAGCTCTGTTGCTCGACCTGCACAATACTCATATGTTGCAGGCTCTGTCGGCAATGACCAGCCTCAATGACCAGCCTCGGTCTGTACAGCCACCATGCTGCGTTTCATGCCAATGGGCTGGCGTCACAAGTGGTGCTCCCAGCATCGGCGGCTGGCGGGTCGCTGCGGTGTGTTGACATCACAGGGGCTCGCTTCCCAACCGCAGTGGCACATCTGACAGGTGCAAGCAGTCGTGCTTGAGCCAACAACATGGCATCCTGACATGGCTGTTGTGGCCGCCTTCCCTGGTGAAGCACTGTTTGGATGGGTCCGGATGGGTCGCAGGTCTGCAGGACTTGACCCTCAGGAACGTCCGTTTCTGCCGCGAGCTCTGGCTATTAGGCAGCTGCAGGCAGCTTTCCAGGTGCGTGAGGACCCGGTGGCATAAGGGATCAGCGCGCTGCGAGGTTGTGTGGGGTCCCACATCACATCGGCCGGCACACCATTCTGACGGAAGCTAGGTCGTGCGCTCGAGCTGCATTTGTTGGGTTGGTCAACAGGCTGCACTTGGAGAGCTGTGACATTGGACATGGGAGTTATGTCTCAGGTGCGCCTCATCACTGCTGTGTGCCCCCTCATGCGTCATCATGATACATACACCTGCATGTTTGTGCACAAAGCACGCGCTTTGCAGAGCCACAATGCCCACAATGCCTGCAGGTCTGAGCACTTGCACAGCGCTCGTCAGCCTGCAGATAGTCGACTGCAAGGCCACGCAGCTGCCCGCTGCACGCTGGCACAGTCAGCTGACGCAGCTCTGCCTGCTGCAAAACCGCTTCGAGGATGCGCAGCTGATCAGCCTGTTGCAAGGCGCACAGCAGCTGGAGCTGCTGGACATCCGTGGCAATGCACCTCTGGCGCTGCAGTCAGCAGATATGCTTGCAAGTCTTCAGCGCTGCACAAGGCTGTGCAACGTGCGAGTCGAGCTTCTCGGCGTGTATCCAGAGCTGCGCAGCGCTGATGCGGTCTGGAGACTTTGGCGGGCGCTGCGGTGTGTGCAATTCCACCCTGATCCAAAAGTGGACGGCGCACCTCCCCGCTACTTCGATGAAGCTGCTGCCAGACCGTCCATTGGTTTTCAGGAGGGGTATGGATCTGGGTGGGGCAGTTTTGTTGCAGGCCGATCGAGTGTTGGAGGCCGTCATTGGGAAGTTTGATGGGGACAGCTCCTGACATACGCTGGCTGGCAGGCATAGGAACATGCTGCCGCTATCCACAGGTACCAGTCGTATGGCCAACGGATGTATCATATAAGCTTGCTGACAAGCTGCAGACCCTCAAGATGAACATTGCCTCGCCTGCTTGGCACTCGATCTGGAACAGCAGTGGCAAGTGCACCAGCATTCCCAGGTGTAGAGGCCCTGTCAAACTGGAGCTCACCATCAGCCACCCTGGGGCGGCCGACCGGATCCACCGTCCACCCAAACTACAGGAGGTGCAGCCGCACATAAGCGCTTGCTGAAATATGTATCTGCCCCGAGCATTATTTGTGGTGACAATCATGCCCTTCTGACTTGATTTGGTGCTGCCTCGACCAGTTACGTCTTTCAAGTAGGCATCCTTCGGACAGTGATATTGTGCTGAGCCTGGTTAGACACTGCCCCTGACCCAATACCACCCGCAACACTAAGCGGGACATTCAACAAACCAAGCTCGTCAACGTTGACTGGCTTGACCAGTGCAAGGTCAGTAGGTCACCCTCCCACGTCAAGGTCATTGGTCAGCAAGAGTCAGCCCTCGAGGCGGGATGTTCCAGGCAGGACAGAGAGGATCGCGCATGTCAGCTGTATCACCTTAGTCCTGCAGCTCATGAGGGGAAAGCCCGCTGCCGCGGCATGCAGCGGTGAAGCAGGCGCAGCATGATGGCCTCAGCGGCATGGCGCTCTGCAGCTGAGCAGGCCATCAGCTGAGCGCGATCGGCTGATGCCGGTGGGCGAGTATGCGGCCGGCAAGGTGCTGCGCGTCGCCTGCGCCGCGCTCCTGCCCGGCTGGCTGCTGCTGTGGCTGGTGATCGTGCTGCTCGGGTCATCGGCGGACACGGTGCACCTGCGCCCGTGCTCCGCCCGCGCCGCCTCCAGCTTCGGAGGCCACCGTCGCGAGCTGCAAGATGGGTAATGAGATTCCAGTGCAACCATGGACTCTCCCTCAGGCACCCTGGATTTGGAACTTGCACAGCGTGACGGAGCTGGTCACCCCCCACCCCAGGCCGACCGTCATCCGTGCTCGCAGGCTGGAGCTGCTGCCATACGATGCCAGCGTGGCACACAGACAACAGCCAGACGTCCGCAAGCCCAGTGAGCTGTCAGTGTGTCATGAGCCAGCCACCTGCCCACCTGGGCATGACATGCTGCTTCACAAAGAGCAATCACCCGTGCGCTCCTCGACACCATTGTGTGCTTTGTGAGAGCAGGCCGTGCGGGTGGCAAGGCGAGTGCAGCAGCGGCGCACGTGCAGCAGCTGCAGGAAGCTGCCGGCGCCTTTGCATACCTGTGCATGCAGCCGCGCTGCAACCCGCGGCTGCTGTGTGCTTCGGCGGCAGCTCTGCGCAACGTCGGCGGCTGGCGCGGGCCGCTGTACGTGATCACGGACCACCCAGAGTCGCTGCGCATGCACTGCCAGGTGCGCTGGCCCGTCAGACACAGTCAAGCTGTCCGCCTGCACTTCACCCCGGCTGGCGTGCTGGGCTGCGAAGCTGTCGGGTCTTCTGGCGGCAGGCCAGCTGCTGGTGACATCACATCAGCTCCATCTGCATGGCAAGGCTGTACCCTCACGCCCTCTTGGTTGAACGGCTGTATATTTCCTTCCCGTGATGTAGAGACTTAATAAGCTCATGACCTCCTTGTGGTGTCATGCAGGCGTTGTTTACAGAGGTGTACACCCCGCAGCGGGATGAGGCGGGTTACCGCTCGGTGCGAGCGCAGCCGCTGCAGCTGCTGCCCGGGGACGTCCGGCGGGTGGTGCTGCTGTCGCCGGGCACCATCACGGTGTCCTGCCTCGCGCCTTTCCTGGCATACCTGTCCAGGTAGGAGGTCACAGCATACGGTACTGCTTCTGTCCTGCGGTCGGGGTGAAGCACCATTACCGTTCATGCGTCAAATTGCTAGGCTTGATGCTGCTGGTTTGATAGAGACAAAGCGCGGATGGCTCCCTGCCTGACGACTCTCTAGCAGCCATTTGATGAACCACGACGTCTGGTTCTTTATATCGGGGACAACTTCGCATGCAGGCTCGAGTACGAGATTGGCATGAGCATTGCGCCGGACGACAGCGCATGGCGAGGGCGTACTTTCGACCCGGGGTTGGTGCTCCACCGTGAGAGCGGCAGCAGCCGCGACTGCTCCGCAGCCTGGGCAGCCGACATCGTGCAGCACGTCAGCAGGGAGCACGCGGCCGCCAGCGATGCCGCCAGCCTTGCGCACATCGAAGGTCAGGCCACTGTGCTTTCTGCCGAGCTGCTCGTGACAGATGCACATGAAAGCTGCGTTCAATTAGGAGCTTTGTGCAGCTGTGCTTGCTGAAAAAAATAGAGGCTTGCTGTGTTTAGCTACTCCAAGTTGCAGCAGAGGGACACTGTACACCACAGCCAAACATTAGATGTTGATGATCTGCAGGCAACAAGGCACGCGGTGGCTGCCGGCGACACCATCGCCTGCCCAGGCGCTTCTTCGTGGCCATGGACACCTCCATCTGGCTGATCAAGGCCAGTCGTTGAAGCAGCACATCATGCACTTCAATTTCACGATGTGTAGCCAAAAAATGCCAGTGCTCCAGGGTGGCATTGAGAGGCACAGCAGCTCCTCAAGTTGTATGTCTGGTATACGCAGGCCAAGATGCTGGTGCGGCGGCCGGTGTTCGTGATGTACTCGGAGCCGATGCAGGGCAGGTGGTACTGGCGCTACACCCAGCGCACCCTGGAGCGGCAGATCGCTGCCATGGCATGATCCGCAATCCGCCATTATGCCTCTAACGAAATCGAAACCTTTCAGCAGGCTGAAGTCAGTGGTTTGCTGCTGTGTGAGACGGGCCGCAAGTTTGGCAGTTGCGTGTTCGCATGTTTGTTGGTGCTTTCCTGTGGATATTCTGGCAATTGTGCGTATCGGTAACCCCGTGCGTGTGCATGTTCATTTGCGAGCCCTATGCAATTCTCAGTGAAACTGAAGGAGTTCTGGCAGGGCTGCTGCTGCCCACGGTAGATGCAGCGTCGTTAGGGTTTGTGCAGTACGTATGATGGGCATATCTTTTGGCGCTGTCAAATATTTGATGTTCAGAGTGCGAGTGATCACGTGCGGTGTCAGACGAAACATGCGCTGGTCAGACTGATTTAGACTGGGGCGGAAGCATCAGCGTGACTGGTCAATAAACTCATCGATATGTACCACTAGCTTGCTGCTTGCATCCTTGCCCCATCTGCATCACCATCGTGACTTGACGGCAGGCAGCACAGCTGAGGAGCAGCGTGCGACAGCCCACATAGGGTCTGCGCAGATTGTCGCTCGTCATACCTGACAGCCAATATGAACAGCAGCACCGACACCGGTGTGCCCATCAATGCACCGTACGAGGTGTATGGAGGCACTGCCTGGCGCCCTGTCGCCACCGCGGTGAGGTTCCGTTAGACCTTCTGTGCAGCATCGTTTCGGTCTGCCGAAGACTTCAAGAGATGCGTGCAGCAGCGCGTGTTGCAGGTCGAGCAAACAGGATGTTGAGTCATGTGTACAGATCACATGGCCGTATCGATCATGGCACGGTTGCAATTTAGGAGTGGCAAGGCACATAGTTGGTCTACAGGAAATTGCACGCTTACTCTACATCAATAGCAACTGTTGCTCGAGGTGTCATCATGCCTGTGTCACAGAGGCATCTGCAAAGGTCATGCCTTGGGCCTCGCACCTCCTCCAATGCTGAGGCTTTTCAGGCGGAACTCTCTCGTCACGACCACCTGGCCTGGAGGTTAGCACAGCCGATGTAAGGACCCTTTCTGTTTGTGCCTACAGGCTGCTGCGGTCGCGATCCCAGCACTGTGCGGCTACGTGGCGGAGTGCCTCACGACTGGAAGGTGCGCAAACATGATGTCACATGCAGGCTGCAGCCTAGCTAGATGGAGCTGCCAGGCAATGGCTCTCTGAGCAAGGTCCATAAGCATGCCATCCGACATGTCAATCGCTACACAGGCCCAACGACACAGGCGCAAATGCGGGCAGGGCCGCTGGCAGGAGCCGCAGCTTCATGCATGGTGCTGGGCTGCAGACGCTGCTTGCGGCCGCTGCGGCGGGCAGCTGGTTTGCAGCACAGGGCAGCCAAAGCAGCGCTAGCAAACGCAGCAGCTGGATCCGTGGAGGCAGCGGCGGCGCAGTCTGGTCGATGAACACCCTGAACCCGTTCGCCAGTGGTGGCGGCAGGCTCTGGGGACTGTTGCAGCAGCCCCGCAGCTGGGGCTTCGGCCGCGACAGCTCAGCGGCAGGCGCCGGTTTCGACGGCGCGCTGCGGGGCGGCATCAGCTGGCGCTATGCTCCCGTGGCGGTCGTGGCTATGCTGGTGGCCTGGCTCGCACTGTGCCGGAGCGCCGGCCTGCGCTTGCTGACGGCATGTGCAGGTGACTGAAGTCGCCGTTGCATGTGGTTGAGCCACTGGGTGCTCCGCCAATGCTTGTACATGCCGAATATATACAGGTCGATCCCTGGCCCTCCAGCGTGGGTTGCAGTGCTCTTGCCAGACGCGCATGAAGCCAGTTCAGCAGTATGCCTTTGTTCAATTGTCGCAGGCGTGCTGGCAGGCGTGGAGGTCGCCAACCAGCTGTACAGGGGCACACCGGCAGAGGCGGCTGTGGTGCCGGTCTCCACCCTCCTGTGGGCCGCCCCCATGCTGCTGGGTGCTGCTGGACTCGCCTCCATGGTGTGCACACCATTGATACTGTGTCGTACATTGCTGCCCTGCATAGCCTTGTGGCACTCTTGACTGGCTGAACGCACGCAAACATCTGTATCATGTGCCTTTTGTACCATCAGGCTATGGCCGTATCCAACGAGGTGGCAAGACTGTTACTCTGAACCCTTCCCGCCAACAGGTTGCCAAGCCGCAGGCAGCTGCGCGGCAGGGGTCGGGCTCGCTGCGCGCGCCCGCGGCGCCGCAGCCGATCCAGCGCACAGTGACACCCGCGCAGCAAACGCTCAAGGTGATGCGTGCTACCGTGACCGCTGGGTGAACATGCCGGCTTTGTCCACGAGCGCTCCAAGCTGCCCCACTCCATTTGAGGTGTCGTCAATGCCCAGAGGTCACAAGAGCCATCATCATTGGAGAATACCAGAGTGGGCCGCTCATCGTGCGCGGCTGTCACCGAACCTGCTCTGTCATGCATTCACAGCCTGTGCTGTGAATGCATTCAGCTGCGTGCATGCAGGTCTGCATCTTGGCAAAACGCCTACAGATTCCCCTCCCGTGCTGCGTGCAGTCCCTGAGCATGGCGCTGTCGCCCAAGGGCCCCCTGTTTGGCGGCGCCAGCCTCGACAAGAGCGCGATGGACCAGGGCCACTTCGTGGTGCAGCCCACCGGCAGCTTCCAGCAGCCCATGCGCAGGTGGGGTGCCATGCCACAGTCCATGCTAGCAACAGCTTGTCATGAAGCTGCACGCGTGACAGCATGCTATGCGCTCGATCCCCTGGCCTGCAGCCCGAGTCTAGAGGTGGAGGAAGGTCGCTACGGGTCCATCACGAAACTTGGTACTTCACATGCCGACGTGATGGATGCAGCCCGCTGGGCAACATGCTGGCGCGGGTGTCGATGCTGCTGGGGCAGTCCTCGGTGCCGACGCCGCCGCAGGCGCCGCCAAAACCCTGGCTGGACGAGCAGCACCGCTCCATCGACAGCCACTACTTCCACGAGCCCGGGCCCCTGGGCCTGAAGGTGGGAATGCTGTGCAAATGCAGCTGCGGTGTCTTAACTGGCCTGATTTTGCTAGAGGGTGGCTAACATGACACCACGGCAACAGCGCCCCTTGTCACAACAGTGACACTCGATGCGCCAACATCAGGGCTTGAAGCAGACGCACTGGAGTCTGGCGCCACAACAGCTAAGTTGATCTGATGCAGCAAACGCCCATGCTGTTCGGCTCGCCAGGCTCCAAGCCCGGATGCGTCTGTGCGCAGGTGCGGGGCCCGAACTACCTGTCGGACAAGAAGAAGGTGGAGGCGCAGGGTTTAGAGGCGGAGCTGCTGGCGGTGGACCTGGTGGACGTCGCGCCCACGTTCCACATCGCGCGCCACCTGCCGTCCGTGCTCCACTCCCGCGCGCCCTTCATGTTCGTCATGCAGGTGCGGCAGCAGCGTGACAGCCGGCCCTGACAGCAGTGCCCCAGGGCGCCCCCATGCGCAGCAGGTTTTCACAGAGTCAACGACCCGTCTTGAGCATGTAGCTGTGCATGAGTGTGGTGTGGGCCTTCACCTGCAGACCGCAGCATGAGCGCAGGGTGTCTCCTCTGCAGTGCTCCCCACGACTCATAAGTCTCCACATTGCTTTTCTGCAGGTCCTGGTGCCAGGCAACCCGAAGCTGAGCCTGACAGTCGTGTGGGCCCTCGACTACGACCCGCGGTCGGACTTTGCACCCAAGACGCCATTCGCGCGCACCCTGCGCATGTTTCTGGAGGGCGACGACGCCCAGCGCAGCAACATCTTCAAGCTCATCCCGCGGTGCGCACGCAGCCCCCCTGCAGCATCAACATCTCTTGGCCGGCAGCATGTTCTGCGCACGAGAGCATATTGGGTTCTTGCACTCTTTGCAATGTGCAGAAGCCCTCCTGTGATATGACCAACGCAGCTCGACCGACAGCAGCACCGCCAGCAGAGGGGATGCAACGCCCATGGTGGTCAAGGCTAACTGGCACATTGGCATCCCTTCTGCCGCAGGGTGGAGAAGGGCAGCTGGATCGTGAAGCAGGCGGTCGGGCAGAACACCCCGGTGCTGCTGGGCAAGAAGCTGACCACCAAGTACTTCACGGGCGCCAACTACGTGGAGGTCCGCTGCGCTTCCTCCCGCCATCTGCTACTCGATCCACGCGCTCCACATGGCCTCGTGTATGATGCTGATATCAGCCTCCTAGATATCAGCCTCCTATATAGCATATTCAATTCAAAAGGTTTCACAGACCAGCTCCACACTAATATATGGATTGCACCCCGGCAGGTGGACGTGGATGTGGGTTCCTCTTCCTCGGCGTCCTCGGTGGTGGGCCTGGTGGCGGGCGCCGTCAAGAACCTGGTCATCGACATGGCGGTCGTGCTGCAGGTGACACCTGGGCAGAGGCGGCTGCTGATACGGCGATGGACACAGCTGCTGCGCCCCACGGCATGCCCTCGCCAGTGACTGCCGCTGCTGTCACTGTGATGCAGACTTCGTCACAGAATGACGACATGCTCGTGTACACACAGGCGAACGACGTGGAGTCGCTGCCGGAGACGCTGCTGGGCACGATGCGCCTGGAGCACCTGGACCTGTCGGCAGGTGGGCCCGGTTTGCTGCCCGCCAGCTCGCAGGAAGGCTGTCTTCTGGAGTCCGAAACGCTCCCAAGCTGTTGGCGCATGAGGGGCTGCTCTGGTGCTTTTCGCCCCACTGAACACCCTAATTCCTGGCCACTCCAGCTCCCCACGCAGCGTCGTGGCTCGACACAGACACCTGCACCATGCCCAAGTCCCCACTTCCGACCCTGCCTCTCACCCCCGCCCTGCCCCCCCTGCAGCGCCCTGGCTGGACACCGACAACAACCGCGTCGTGCCGAAGGACCGGGAAGCGCCGGCGTGCGCGGCGCGGCCGCCGCCGACGCCGGCCAAGGGCGGCTGGCTGCGCCGGGTGGGTGCCTGTCAGGGTTTTCGGGTTCAGGGTGTGGATGGAGTGCCTCTTTGCAAATGCACAGTGTGTCCCTGCGTGTCGTGAGCAGAGCCTGCAGACTGCCCTGGAAGCAGCTGGCTGCGCAGGGCCGTGTGTGCAGTCAGCTCGATGTCAAATGATTGCGCTAAAGGACGTTCCCTGACAAGTGCCTTGCAAGGGCAGTGCTTGTTTGCCCTGTGTTTGTGCACTGCTGGCATGCTGCCATCAAGCCAGCTTGCGGCAGCCCACTGGCACCAGCCTCCAGGTTGCAGCAAGGTGTGCGTGACGGGGATCGCCTGACTTTCCTCTCTCGTGCATCCCCCGCAGCACGCGAGCACGCCGGTGCTGCAGGAGCTCACGCCCCGCAAGGACAGCGGCAGCAGCCAGCGCAGCAGCGTGAATGGCGGCAACGGCAGCACCGGCAACGGCCACAACAACGGCGGCGACGGCTGCAGCACACGCCGCGGCAGCCCCATCCTGCAGGCGCACGCAGAGGCGTGATGCATCAGCGTTCAGTCGGCTGCGAAGCTCGACAGCAGAGTGTTGGAAGAATATGTCAAATGTGGCGTGCCGACACAACCCACACCCTGAGTTCGAGTTAGGTGCTGGGGCCGTGTAACTTCTACTTTCTGCGTCGCTGCTGGGGAGTCTGCATATCTGGCAAGATCGCCGCTGTCTGACTACTCAAGTGAAGGGAATGAGATTCGACTGTCATTAGGAGGTGGTGAAGTGCGAGTGCGTGCTTTGGAGGCTTTGCTGATACAGTAGTACGCAGCTTGTTTGGGCGGTTGTGCCAACCTGCGTTTCTGTGTGGTGACGTGTGGCTTCTGTCTGAATGGTGGTCTGCTCGGATGGTTGTGGTGTGATCTCTTCAGCTGCTGATGCAAGGTGATCTGGTGAGCAGGCTGTCAACAGCACAAGCGTTCTGACTGCATTTAAACAAATGAGAGAGAGAGAGAGAGATGCTGCAACTGCACAAAGGCATACAGCCACATAGTACGAAAGGTTCCTACTTCATGACACCAATGTGGATCTACTGTGACTGCAGCCTGATCAACGGCTCAGCATGAGCCACTTGCATGCCTTGGCGGTTTGCTGCGCTGCCATCGTCATCTCAAGCTATGGTCACACAGCCCAAGCAGGACAGCTGGGCTGCTGACTGATCAAGCAACGTGCCTGGGACTCACACCCTGAAGTTAGGCAAGCCGTTCGCCTGCCCAGCAGTGCCGTTCTGCAGCTGCACACCCGGTGCAGCCTGCGGCTGCGGCTGTGCCGCGGCAGAGGCGGCCCCAGGCAGTGGCTGCAGCCCGGGCATCTGCTTGCCAGCGGGCCATGTTGTGGCAGCTGAGCCTGGGGCTGGGCTGCTGAATGGCTGGTGTGCTGGCTGCGCGTGCTGCTGCCAGCGCTGCTGCAACTGCATCTGCATCTGCAGGTGCTGCCGCTGCTGGAAAGCTGCCTCCTGCTGCCTCAGCAGCTGCTGCCGCTGCACCTCTGCCTCCTGCTGCCTGATGAGGTGCTGCCGTTGCATCATCTGCTGCTGCTGCAGCATCGCCTGCTGCTGCAGGTGCTGGTGCAGGTCACTCTCAGGCTGCAACCGTGGCATCTGCTGCTGCTGCTGCTGCTGTTGTTGCAACCGCGGTTGCTGCTGCTGCTGCTGCTGCTGCTGCCATGCCACACTCCTGGTTCCAACCTGCGGTGGCGCTGCCATCCTGCCGATGCCAGGCAACAACGGCTGCTGCTGGTGGTGCGTCCTGGCAGCCAGTGCTGCCTGTGCTTCTGCAGCCCCAGCTGGCACGCCGGCGTGCATTGCGCCCTGTGAGTGTGCAGCAGTGCAATTAACCGCCATGTGAACGCTGACGGCAGGAGTACAGCCAGACAGATGCCACTGCAGGCCAGGCATACAGTGGTTGGCCACACGTCCTCACGTCCCGGCAACCAGTCGCACAGACACACCAGCTGCTGCGCCGCACGAGGAGTGTGCTGGGATGGCAGCCGCTGCAGCGGACGAGACTGAGGCTGCGGCGCCATCGCCGCAAGCCCGCGGGGCGTAGGCAGCAGCCCTGCAGCGGCGGCGGCCGCCGACGAATGCTGCACCCCAGCGGCCGCCGCCCGCTGCTGCGCCGCCGCCGCTGCCGCCGCGATGGCTGCCGCCGTCGGCGGCAAGCAGCCAGACGCTGCCTGCTGCAGTGCTGCTGCAGAGCTCGTCACATGCGTCGCCATCGGCGCGGGCGCCGGCGGCAGCAGGCCCAGGCTGCGGGCAGCCGCCGTTGCGGAGAATGGCGGTTTCTGCGGGGGCGCGAGCAGTGGGGCTGGGAGGCCCGAGGCCGCCTCCGCTGCTGCGGGCAGCGCAGCAGGGGGTGCTGCGAGATCGGCAGGAGAGAATGTGAGCGCGACTGCCGCCAGGTTCTCGTATGCCTCGGCGGCAAGCGCGGCCTCCTGCGGCATCGGCTGCGCTCCCCGCTGCCGGCTCAAGTCTGTGCGGGGGTTGCATGAAGCGTGAGCATGCTCAGCACGGCGCTTGCGTTGACGGGTGTCAGCACATGCGAATCACCAGGGCCTTTCGGGCGTCTCGGTTGCTTGTGCAGCATGCCTTGCAGGCTGAAGTCCCAGACGCATGCATGCGACATCTGCATCGTTTCGGCGCGATCGTGGCGGGCGCACTCACGGACGAGGGTGTGGATGATGGTGGCGTTGCGGGACAGCAGCGCCTCCGTGGCCTCGTCCACCTGCTCGTCGGTCGGCGGGGGTGCTGCCTCAGCCGGAGCGGTTTCCATCCCATGCAACCCTCCCGCAGGCGCTCACATGCAGATCTGGGTCCATGCTGTCATGTCCACGTCATGGCGTCAGGCTGCAGAGCCGCGTTCCACTGGATGTTCGTGCTGGCAGGCTTCTACTGTTGCATGTTGTTGGATTGTGCAGGTGGTGAACTAGGTTCAAAATGAACCAGCATGCATGATCGATCAGCACGCACGCTTTGGGGTTTGAGACAGTCTTCGCTCAGTGACTCACAGTTGCACTAGCTCAGGCAATCATTGTATGAATATAACGCTGTACGCAGGTTGCCATGAGCAGGGCAACTGTCCCAACAGAGGTGAGCTTGCGAGATCACATTCCCGCACGGGACGCTAGGCGTAACCAAGTGGCAAGTGGTTGTCGCAGCAGCGGCGCTGAGGCACCGGCAACCGCATGAGCACTGCTGACCTGCGCTGCAAACGTCAGTGACGCTCAACTCTGTTGCGCACTGCTGCCGCTGGCTGAGGAGTTGCATCTGTTGTAGGTTGCAACCCCGTTGGCAGTGTCAGGCCTCGGATCGAATCTGTACCCATTTGCTGCCTCCTGAGCAGTGTAGCAGGGTCAGAACCTGTTTGCTGACTGTTCAGGAATCTTGCCAACAGCAGCATAGCAGCTCTGGGCACCATACAAGCAATACTTAAGGTTGGTCACGACTCTGCACATAGTGCCGTCTTGCTTGATGCTGAGCGAGCTGGCAGCATCGATCCATATGCTGTATGGTGCACAACATCGTCTAGGGTGTAAGCATCAGTGATTTGGGGGTATGCTCCCTGTCTTGTTACTGCCTGCGATCTCACCTTGCACACCGTGGGCCTGCTTCGCCGGAGCCTGTTTTGTGCCTAGAGGGAGGAGTGAGCTCGACTACTATGCAGCATCACTGCTTGGTGTTGACCTGCCTTCAATGCATCTACCTGAGGCTACATTGTTGCAGGGCACAGCGGCGCGCCAGCAGCCTGATCATTGCCAGCCGCGGCGCTGCCGCGGGGAGTCTTTGCGGACACTGGCGCTCCTGCCTGCTGCGCCGCTGAGCCGACGTCTGAGCCGGAACCAGCACACTGCTGCTGTGCTGTGAATCCGCGACACGAAGCAGCGCTGCGCGATGCCGGGAGGCGCCTGAGCCACGCAGCTCTGCATGGCAGAGGACGACGATCCTGCTGCAGTGAGCCCATGGATGCCGTTGCCATGGACAGCACGTCTATTGGACATTCTGCCAGCACGTACCTCCACCCGGATCGCTTTAGCCGACACTTTTAGACGCTGTATTTCAGAGCTTGCGGCCGACGACTTCTTCCTGCTGCTAGCAGGGCCATGGCGAGCCCGGGGCAGGCCCCGCAGGCGAGGCGAGCTCAGCACAGCTCGAAGAGCAGCAGGCGGACTCAGCAAAGGCACCTGACAGCGGCAACACACACAGCAGCTCTGCCATGCAGAATGGAACAGCGGCTGGCACTAATGGCGGCGGCGGCGGCACCAGCAGCACTGGCGGCGCCATGAACGGGCCACAGGTCAGTAGCGGCAGCCGGGAGAACCCTGAGCAGCAGGTCGGCGCGGAGCACGAGGCGCTGGCCGCCAAGCTCAACGAGCTCGGCGGCCTGGTTGCCAAGTATGGCGTCGTGCTGCCCCAGGTACTTCATGCTCCGAAGAGTTGCCTGCCTGCGGCCCGCTGCACAACACGCCAAGCACACCTTGCACGCTGAGCTCCGTGTGCGCCGTGCTGGTGACTGCCTCGATGGCCTGCAACACTCTAGCGCTGCTGCAACCGTGCCTGCTGCCGCGCCGCAGTCGGACGCCGACGCGCTGCGGGACGCCTTCAACTCGGTCGCCGGCGAGGCGGACCGGGCGTCCAGCCAGGTGACCCCACCCTGCAGCGCAGCCTTGCTCCGTGGCCACGTCCAGCGACTGCTGCTGCATGGCGCCACCACCAACATGAGCCAGGCAGCCAGACAGGAGCCGCTGATGGAGGTGTCTCGGCAAGCGTGCGCAGGCCTCCGGCATGGCGGTGCTGCTGAACGATGCGGTGGACCAGGCGGAGCGGCTGGCGGGGGAGAACAAGGAGCTGCGGCGGAAGCAGGAGGACGCGGTGCTGGACAGGTGCGCCCGCAGCTCGTTGCAACTGCGCCTGCTGGCGCATGTCCAACTTCGGAACGAAGGCTGCTGTGTTCGAGTCGAAGGCTTGTGTGCCTTCTGTGGTGCAGACAGGAATGTGGTGACGCCAGACACCGCAGGCATCCCGCTCTCGCATGAGGCCCTCACACCAGCGCTGAGCCGGCGCCTGGTGCCAATCGCAGGCAGCTCAAGGCGGCGCAGAAGGAAACGGAGAAGCTGCAGGCGGCGGGCGACGCGTACAAGCGCGAGCTGCTGCAGCAGAGGCTGTCGGACACGGAGTGGGCGCTGTCGCGGGAGCAGGACCGCGCCAAGGACGCCGAGGCCGACAGCGCGGGTGGGCCGCTTCCTGCATCCCCTGAACAACAATGCAGTGCCACCACTGGCGCGACGAGCGCGCTGTAGTATCTACACGAGCAGCAGGCATGCAGCCGCAAGCAGCCACAGAACGGCTGAGCTCGGCCTGCCATGGGCACCCTCACTGCAGTTGAAACACCAGCTTCGCTTCTTGGATGGCCAAAACAGCAGTCTCCAGAAAATGCGCCCGTCTGCCGTGCTGGCTGTGCCGGTTCAGCGGTCAGCTGACGGTCATCCTTGCTCCCTCGCGCCGCAGCGCTGCAAATCCAGGTGAAGGAGCTGAAGATGCAGCTCAAGGCGGCGGGCGGCGCCCCCGAGGCCACGCTGCTGCAGATGGACGGCTCCGACGCGCCGATGTCGGCGAAGGAGCGGGAGGAGCTCGCGGTGGCGCTCACGGCGGGCGAGGGCGACCGGCGCACCGTAGACGCGCAGGTGAGACGCTCCGGGGTGGGCATTGATGCACAGTGTCCGGGTGCGATGTGGAGGCGGCGCAGCAGATTGTGTGCCAGGGTGAACTGGCGCACCGTCAACACGCACGTGGGCGTAGGGCTGTGCCCAGCCCTGCATGGGCCACGGAAATAGAACAAAGCTCCGTGGAAACCAGCTGTGCACAGTGTCCCCGTATGTCCGGTTCCAGCGCTGCAAGTGAATGTCGCTCTGCTGCTGTCCTTGGGCCCGCCTCAGCATGCGATTCGCCCGCCGCCCGCAGGTGCTGGTGCGGGTGGTGAAGGGCCTGCGGGACACGGCCGTCCTGGAGCAGCACCTCAAGCAGACGCTGCAGGTGCGCTCGCTGTGCGGCAGAGCTCTGGATCGCATGTGAAGCTTGTGTACAAGTCCTCGAGGCTGCAATTGGTGATGGCGGCCATGCAACTGATAAACCTTCGAAGGACATCAGTCGCCTTGGCCATTCGTCGCCATTTGCAGCATAGCAGCTTAGGGCTATGTATACATGTACTCATACTTTGACATCATGAAGACCTCTGTATCATGGTACTTGAGGCCGCAAACGCGTGGACATGAATACAGCCCCGCAGCCTTTCCAGCTCCATACCAGGCTCACCCCACCACTGCGCCGCCTCCCCCGCCGCAGGAGAAGGAACGGCTGGCGCAGATGGTGGACGAGCTCAACGACATCGTGTTCAGCAAGACGTTCAAGGCGCCGTCCGCGTGGGCCGACCGCGAGCGCAAGTACAAGATGGAGGCGCGCGACTGGGACGTGGAGGTGCGGCCCGGCACAGTCGCTGACGCAATGTCACACGACCCCGTTGCCATACCAGCATGCCACACTATCCCAACCGCCACCTTACATCACTCATGATTCAGACAATGCACCGAGAGTGCCATCATGATTGGTGTGCATGTGCGTATCATCTTTGAATGTTTGATACGACGCGCAGGTGAAGAAGCTGCAGGTCAGCATCGACAAGCTGCGGCTGGAGAACAAGCGGTACCGGGAGACCAACCGCACCGCCGAGTTCGAGGCCGCGGTGGCCGCCCTGCAGCAGCAGGTCTGGCAGGACGCCCTTCAACTCCGACGTCAGAACCCATTGTCCGGACTGTGCCGGTACCTCGTTGGTCTGGAGACGTCTTGGACTCACCCGATTGAGTTGGGGCCAACAACCGCAGGTGGCGACGGCCAACGCCGCCAAGGTGGCGGCGCAGCAGGAGGCGCACGAGCTGCGGCTCAAGATGCGCGAGACGGACGGCGAGTTCACCTCGGACGGCAAGCGGTGCGTGACTGGTTGCTGCCATCATCCTTGGTTGCCAGTTGTGCTCTTCAGCGGTCATTCTGCCATGGCATCTTCTTCTGGACTTCTGTCAGACATCCTGCAACTCCCACCATAGCACTTGAATCAGCACATCAGGACAGGCCTGCGCATGGCAATCCATACAGCAACAACATGTGCCACGGTTTTTACAAGGCCACGAGCTTCCACAGCTGCTCATCCCATCCCTCTGTGCATGTCAGGTCGCCGTACCGGTCCCCCTTCCGCAGCACGGTGACGGAGATCACCAAGATCGAGGCGCGGCAGCCGTCGGGCGGCATCCCAGAGGACGCAGCGGCCTCGCCAGCCGGCACGCCGCCCGCCGGCGAGCCGCTGCCGCCGGTGTCGGAGGTGGGCGCGACAATACTGGGCCTGGAGCGCGCCGGCATAGGTGGGCGTCCTACTTATTTGGCTGGCGCCCCCACACACGAGTTGTATCGCAGGCAGTCGGGCTGTTGCTGGTGCTGTGTGCACCTGTAGCACTTGTCCATGTTCTGCGATTGGTGGCGTCGCGCCTGCAGCATGCTTTGAGCACCAAGTACTTGCCTGCTGTGCGCTCCACAATGAGCATACTGCAGGAAGTGCCATAAGGCTCTGAGATGCTGCTGGCAGCTGTAACCAGCATGTTGACCTTGTGACAGGTTGCATCAGTAGTTAGATCTGGATTGTCATGCGCACATGCCACTGCAGAGTGTGTCGACGACTCCCTTGTATGCGAAAGGGTGGGGCCACTGCAACGCCGCAGGCACCAAGGCGCCAAAGACCTTCCAGCCGGGGCGCACGCGCATCAGCCGCGGGGGCCCGCCCCTCGCCTCGCCCCTCGCCCCCGGCGGCTCGGGCGGCTCCCAGGACTGGGGCGCGGACGCGGCGCCGGAGGGGACGGCCGGCGACGCCGGGCGCTCGGCCGACGGCGCTCCCCCCGGCCGCCGCCGGTCCAGCGCGCCAGGTGAGGAATGACGCCCAAAGTGTCCATCAGCACACGCCGTGCTCGTGGCCGCCTGCAGGCAGGGAGTCAAACGCAACGCGTCCGGTGGCGGGAGGCGGAGTCAGCCCTTGGCAGGTGATGCCGACGTTGGGGTGTGTGTGCAGGCGCGGACTTTGCGACGGCGCTGGGGGCCGCGCAGCAGGGTGCGGCGGCCGGGGAGGACTTCCGGCGCGCCAGCATGGGCGGCCCCCCCGACAGCGCGGCAGCCTCCAGCGCCGGGGCCTCGCCGGAGCGTGCAGCAGAGGTGCCGCTATATAAACCCTATTCCCTCGGCTGCCGTCACGCGTGTGCAGAGGACCTCCGGCCCCTGCGGCATGTGCGCTCTCGTCGTCCATCTGCAGTGAAGCACATGACGACTGTCGCGTGTGCCGTCTGCAGCAGGGCGCGCACGCAGCAGCCCCTGCGGCAGATGCAGCGGCGGCGGCAGCGGCAGCGGCAGCGGCTGCGACCCCGGGCTCCGATGCTGTATGGAACGGCCTTGGCGGCGATGCTGGTGCCGCAGCGTCAGACCCCAGCGCGCCTGCTGACGGCGGCAGGGCTGCCGCTCCAGGCGCTGGGGCACCACCACCAGCAGCAGCAGCACCAGCAGCAGCGGGAACTTCCAGCCCTGTCACCGGCACCGCAGGGGCGGAGGCGGCAGCCGCGGGCGCTGCTCCAGGGGGTGCCGCCCCCAGCCGCGGCGCATCTGCGGATGCGGAGCACTCGGCCATCTCGGCGGCGGAGCGCGAAAACATGTACCGCATGTACAGCCACCATGTCGAGGTGTGCCACTGCATCATGTGGCATGCCCTTGTATAGCACAGGCACGCATGTCAGCAGGCTGCTGTGTCAGGGGCACTTAAAATGCGGTGATGCCCTGGGCCTCGTACTCTAGACTGGCATGCGGTGCAGGCGGAGGATGTGGGCGCGCTCAAGTACAGGGCCGCCGAGCTGTCCAGCCGCCTGGAGATGATGCAGGCGCAGCTGTCCAAGGTGCGGTGCCGGCCCACATGTGCAGGCACACCAGAAGGCTCTCCGAAACCACGCACAGCATGCTCCTGTCTGACCACCCTGCCGAACCGTGTGTCGATGACCTGCTTGAGCAGTTCAACGCATCGGCCACTGCACCTGTTGCAGGCGGCGCTCACAGCAGAGCGCGCTGATGAGGACAAAGCCAAGCTCGAGGCGGAGCTGGCGGCCGCGCTGACCACGGCCTCGACGCCGCCGGACCAGACGGTGAGTGGTCAGCCATCTGCCATGGCCCCTGAGGGGCACCCGCAGCATGCTGCTGAGGTTTTTGATTGGAAGCATGAGGAGGGCAGTTGCTGTTGAGGGCGATTGGTGGGTGTACTCACAGGTGCAGGGTGCCTGTGGGACCCGCCGCTGCGTCGGCAGGCTGACGCGGTGCATGGCGGCTGACATCTGCCTCCTGTGTCCCCCCCCCCCTGCAGCAACTGGACGCAATGCAGGGGCGGCTGGCGGAGCTGGGCCGGCGGCAGGGGGCGCGCGAGGAGGAGGCGGCCAAGCGGCTGCGGGACGCGGAGGAGCGGCTCAAGGCGTCCAGCGCCGCGCTTCAGGCCGCACATGTGGACCACCAGGTCAGCTAAGGCGCAACACTACGGCCACGGCCATGAAGCTAAAGTGGGAAGAAAGTGATAGGAACTCCCATTGCCTAAACCCTAGACCCTAAAATAATGCCTTTCAGTAATTTCATGGCCGTGGCCATACTGTTTTTACACCTCCAGGTCAGCAGCGCTCCTCTGATGCATGTTGCAGGGGTCCTGCCTGTGTGCGCACTGGCTGCGGGGCCAGCAGTACTGCAGGCCATCAGCTCTCATGCAGTGTGGCACGCAATGGCTCCCAGACTGGCTGCCACCAGAGCTGCCACTGGCTTCTCAGATACTGCCACGACAGTCTGAACAACCCTCCTGTTCGAGTGCAGGCATCCGAGAGGCGCATGCGGCGGCTGGAGAAGCAGCTGGCCACGCTGTCGGCGGCTCTGGGGCCGGCGGCGGCAGCCGCCCTGGAGTCGGCAGAGACCAGCTCCGGCGCATCAGGTGCTGGCCGTTGCAACAGAGCACACACGGCCAACAGTGCTGCTTGTGTCAAGCACGCTGGGGCATCTCGGGCATCCTCTATAGTGATGGGTATAGTCGCCGACAGTCAGGTTGGCACTACAGGGTCGCCAGGCGGCACGCCCAGGCGCGAGGGCAGCACCCCAGGGGGGACGCCGCGCCTCGGCAGCGGCGGCGCAACCGCAGCACCCGGCGCACAGGCAGCAGGTGTGCTCCCACCTGTCAAGCGGGCAATCCCGCCTGAACCTGTCGGCCTACTACCGGGCTGCTGACATGCATTGTGCCTCCACCCTCCTGCTTGCAGCATGGAGGGTGACCACGTCACCACGTTGCAGGAGCCACTAGGCATAGCTGCAGTGGCCCATGCTGGATCTATATGACATGTCCTGGAACCAGTTGTGGCTGCCGTCACACAGATGGGGCCAGCGGCGCGCGGCTGGGGTGGGGCTGGGGCGACGTGGGCGGGCTGTCGGAGGAGACGCTCGAGTCGGTGCGGCTGCGGGAGGAGAACGAGCTGCTAATGGACAACCTCGTGCGCTCCAAGCTGGAGATGGCGGAGACGCAGAGTGCGCCTTGCTCGGCACCCGCCTCCTTTCAAGGAAACAGTTGTGCTTCCGCGGCGTGCCTGTGCAGAACGGGGTGTGGCGTTCTGACGCTGGCATTTGCAGGCCACCAGTCACTGCCATTCTCGATTGAGTACCACGCTGCAGCCTGATGCCAGTGTTGCACAGCTGCGCCGGGGTGTTCAGGGGCATGGTGAACCTGCAGTCCCGATCTGCCTTCCTGACGCACTGCCTGGATTGCAGGTGACTACGTGAAGACGAAGCGCGCGCTCATCCGCGCCGTCGAGAAGCAGGCGGAGATGAGCGAGAAGATGGACCTGCTGAAGGCGGAGCTGGAGGCGATGGACCGGGGCGGCGGCGGCGGCGATGGCTCGACCGCTGGCGCCACCGCGTCGCACGGCGGCGGCGGCTTCAGCGCCGGCGGCTTTGGGGCAGGTGTGATCCGGACTGTTGCGTCTGTACTGAATGTGCTCATCGCTGTTCCATGCTGGCATGGAGCCTCAGCAGCCTGAGCTGGCGCCTGTGTCAGCGGGCTGCAGGGGTGGCCCAGGGTGCACCCTGGGACAGCGGTTTGCTGTTGCTTGACCTTCAAAAGGTCACAACTCAAGTCTTCCTGCTGCACCCAAGACCCCACTGTTACGTTTGGGTGTAGGCATGGGCACCTTCACCAGCACATTGCGGGGGCGGCTGTCAGACGCGCTCGGCGGCAGCCCCGCCAAGGCGATAGAGGCCGCCAGGTCGCCGGAGGCCGCAAAGTCGCCGGCTGATGCAGCCAAGCCCGCAGAGGCAGCGAGGCAGTCGGAGGTCGAGGCGGTCCAGGACAGCAGTGCGCGCTGAGGTGCTTGGCGAGTGCATAGGCTAGTACGCGTTGGCAATGCCACCTTACATATCTGCTCAGCAAGCCTTCGAAGGGTCATCAGCAGCACCTTCCGGGGCAGCCCCCGCATGCTTAAGTACGACATGTGCCCGCACCATTGTGACTGTTCTTTGGTTCGAACAACATTGGGTTGCAGTGGAGGCTGCTGATTGCCATGATTGGTCGACAGCTGCGGGATGCGGGAGAAGTTTGCGCAGGACCTGCTTGCGTCTGGCACCATGCACTCATGGCAGCGTGGCCGGTCAAACTCCAGCTCGTTAAGCTGTTCTGCTATGTACACCGGCACTCTCTGCCAGAGTAGTGCAATTGACAGCAACATGTGCAACATCTTCAGTATCAGCATATGCCAGTGGTTTGTATCAATAGACACATCTTACCACGTACTACGCACTAAACAAGTAGGTATGCGTGGCGTCACAAATTGTACTGCCTGCAGCTCCAGAGGGTTGCACCCACATGCATGCACCTGGCACCTAGAATGCGTTCTACTGCCTCCGCGCGTCTCACAACTCATCATTCAATGCGGCTGGCACACTGCTTCTGGTGCTGACCGTGGCAGCAGACTGCCCAAAGGGTAACACGTATGGATGAAGCTGTAGGGAGACGCATATGGTTTACTTGGCACAGTCGGCGCCACCTCGTGGCACCTCCCCAGAAAGAGTGAAATGTTGTCGGACGATGCCACGGCCGCAGCAGACTCTGGTACAGTACTTCCGCGTTTCGTCAAACACATCGCGGCACGCGCCATCGATCCAGGTGCCAGCGCATGCGTGGCACCGCGCACTGCACCCCCATCAGGGCGTCCGCCGTCTGGCGAGACAGCTCGCGCGGGGACAGCTCGTACCACAGACGTCTCAGGCAGACACACCGCTGCAGGGTTGCAACGAGCTCGCTGGGCACCATCCTGCTGGAGAGTCACACGTGGTCGTTCTGCACTGACACGACGTAGGTCCCTTTCAGCTGCACAACAGAGGCAAGCCTGGCCACCACTATGTGTGATGCGAACATCTTGAGCGCTCTGACACTAGTAGTCTGTGTGTAGGTGCTCACTTCAGTTTGCTGAAGCTGAGGTCGTGAACGACGAGCTGTGGCATGGCCTTGGCCACGGAAGTGAGGATGGCCATGCCGTCGGCAGCGTATTGCACCCGCAGCTGTGTCACTTGTGACAGTGCTCTGCAGGTCGACAGGCACTGCACGCTGCAGTTGGCAATGTGCAGCTGCCGCAGGCGGTGACCCGACCTTTGATCGTAGCAGTCTAGTTCTGCGGCGGCACATAAAGCCCTGGAGCTTGCAATATGACTTTGCAGGCAAGGCGGCCATGCAAGCTCACGACGCCTCATGACGTATGCTCATACTTAAACAGATGAAGCACATACCTTGCATCATTGCAAACTCCCTCCAGCACCAGTCATCGACCATGCTGAAGAACCGCAATCTGCATATAACACACACAGTCATTATTCTTGCCGCCCCCCATAGACTGCATTGATGCGGTGGCACTATGCAGATGATGTTTGAATGCCACTTGCACGTCACAACCAAACTGTAGCACTGCACCTGCTCAAATGGCACATGGTGTTCAACATCTTGATGTCGGTTGGTCCGAGATGCATGCACCGCAGCGTTAAGTTACTCATGCCTTTAAATATCGTCAAATGTCATGTGCATGACCTCACATGCACACTGAAATGATGTATACTATCTAGCATGTAACAGTATTAGTCTGAAGGCTGTCAGTCGCCATGTGACAAAATGACTTCAGAAAGCTGCATTGATAGAGTCTGTACTGCATGAAGGGCGTGCTTTTGCTGCCAAGTGGATGCATGCCCACTGTTCCACCGGGTACTTCTCACACAGCGGCTGCTTCCACCACCTTCAGCAGGCCCCGCGTCGGCCAAACGCGTGTGAGGCGGAAACCGCTCACCGCAAAGAGCTTCCGCCACTGAGCCTGCACAGCAGCAGAAGGGTAACACTCGCCCCAAGCCATTGCAACGTCACAGCGGAGCATCATCACAGCCAACGATCCCACTGCACGGGCGCCAGAGTGATCAGACGCTCAAGCCCCCGGAACTGCTGGACATTCACGGCACCACTGTACTTTCACCCAGTAATCCTCACCGCGCTGCGCTCCATGCCGTCGCACACCGTCAGCATCTGGACGTCCATGTACACGAGGCCCTCGAAGCGCTCGCGCAGGCCGTCCGCGGGCGCCAGCTCCAGCAGCGCGAGGGTCGCGTTGCTGCTCCCTGCGCACATCTTCCAGCGCGTCAGCTTTCAGGGTCGCTTTTGTATCCCTGCATTTGTTTCCCTGTGCTTATGTCGGCGCCTGCGCCTGCGGATGGACCGCAGTCCAATGCATGCTGACGGCATCACACAGGTGTGCGTCTGCATGCTGCAAGCATCTCATCTCTGTATGAGTGTATGTGTGAAGCTTACCTATGGCGGCGCGGGTGTTCCTGAGGATCTCCGCCGCACGCTCGTCGGACCAGTCGTGCAGGATGGTGCGCATCATGTACACATCCCTGCTGCCCTGTGCCGCCGGAATGCTGCCTGCAGCAGTGGATGTCAGCTCGGACCTGAGCAATCTCGCCAGCACTGTACGGGTCTGCGCAAACTTTCAAGTGCAATCGGGGTGCTGAGCTCATGCACATCAGGCACCTGCTTCCAGGAAGCTGCCGCCCACAAACTGCGCCCTCGGCAGCAGAGCCGCCTGCTTCTGCTGCCAGACATCCTCCGCATGCCTGGCGATCTGCACACGATGCATACTGTTGCGATATGCTGTCCCTTCTTGCCATGCAATTTCCTTCAGATCAGAGGGTGGTGCTGTCCGAGTTCGAGGCGGGAAGCGCTACCTGGGGTAGGTCAAAGAGAATGCCGCTGCTGTTCGGGTGCCGCTGCAGTAGTGCCGCCAGGAGGGACCCGCTGGAGCCGCCGATGTCAACAAAACGGTCGAAGCGCTTCCAGGGGAAGTCTATCAGCATGGCGTGCACGCCTGCGCATGTGAGGATGCACATCAGTGGCAGCTTTCCAACATGCTGCTAGACGTACATCGCCGACGTCATCCGCAGCTGCGCGAACTGAGCTTGCAAAGCCCTCACCAAGGTTGTCGGCATTGGCCATTGCGCCTGAGAACAGCTTCTCCACCTCTGGGCGCGCCTGTGGTTGTGAGCACCCATATGCTCGTGCCCACATTCCGCTTGAGTCATCGTCGTGAAGCTCGTTTCACAGCAGCAGCGCAGCCTAAAGCGGTGCACTAATATGCAGGTCATCTGCACCACAACGACTTGGGGCCCACCTCAAGGTAGCCCCAGAAGTCGCGACCCGCAGCCGCCTCGGCTGGGTGCGCCTCGGCCCACGGCACGCTGCCCGACCGCAGGCCCTGCAGCAGGCTGCCCCAGGCCGGCAGCATCTCCTGGCCCTGAAATATGACGAAGTCCCTGCGGGAGGCAGGCAGCACACGGTGGTCGCCACCAGCAGCATCTGGGAGCCCAAATTGTGTTGAGCACTGCTGCAAAGCTGGCAACAAAGAGGCAGGCGGACATCCTGCTCACGGCTTGCACGTTGGCCACTGCGGCTTGATGCTGGCAACAGGAGACATCGAGGTTTATCAGCGCATCTGGACAGTAGAGCAGCGTCCCAACCTGACTGTGCTGGGGTGATCTGAGCGCAGCGTCGCTGAGACCGCTGTGTTGCGGAAGCGCACGGCGCCGCTGGCGTCAGCCGACCCCGCCAGGACCCCCTGCGCGACCGCCAGCCGCAGCACCCGCCACAGCGCGGCTGCCGACGCCACGCCTGGGTAAGGTTTAGGAGGTGCGTTCTCAGTAATGATGTTGTTGCCGTGGGTGTCTTGACCTGTCATTCGCGCGCGCAGTTGGCCAGGCACCAAGCGCGTGTTCGTGGCTGAACATGCAGCACCTGCTGGTCCGGCGAGCTGCTCTGCTGTCTTGGGACCATCGGCCAGGAGGTCCGGTACCCGCAGAGCCGCCAGCACATGCACCACCTGGACAGTCACTGTCACCGTTGCTTTCCAGCTTGGCCCTGTGCCTTCACACTGCCGTGAGCACAGCACCTGGAGCAGCTGTCATCCCGGTGCGCCTCGCACCAGGCGAACATGACCCGCAGTGGCCAGAAAAGTGAACCAATGTTGTCTTTATTGCATTGCAAAGTAACAAGTGTGACACCTGCGTGCGCGAAAAGGCCATGGAGTGCTCCATCATGCGGATCTGCGGCGGTACCAGCGCATCCCGCGCCCGGTCCAGCGCCGTCGCCAGCCACACGACGGCCCGGTAGGCGGGCCACGGCGGCAGGAAGACCGCCCAGTTGCGGTCCAGCGATCGCTCGTACTGCCGGCCTGCATCGTATGCATGATCCGATCTGATGTGCGCCATGCATCGCTACCCGACCTGATCTTGTATGGCAGAAAAGACAACCGTGGCGAAACGCTATAAATAGGATCGGCTCAAGGCACCACATTTCAGCGGTTGCAGGACATGAACAAGCCACAGCTGCCACATCCGAATGACATCCTCAATGAATGCGCTTGCGCACCCATGCATTGCCGGCCAACATTGTACAGGAGCACGGCAGCCAATGCAGCCGTGATCAGGACGATCAAGCGCCTCACAGGCGCCATCTCGTCTGTCGCCAGGGCCAGCAGAAGAGCGCGCTGACGCATGCTGAATCATGATCACCCAGCATGCGGACAGGGCACTCCAGGGTTGGCTGATCAGTGTAGGGAACACATTGCAGCTCATGTGGAGTGCAGCATGTAAGTAGCGCAGGCAATGGAGGTGTCATGCGGCAAGGAGAAGTACGTGGGCATGCGTTGCAAATAACATTCTGTAATGGTATTCGAACGTGAAGATACGGTAAGGAGGGTCACGATGGCGCCACTGGGCGGATGCTCTCTGTGACTCCTGAGTGCCCGTTGCTCCTGCTGGGCGACAACGCAGCCTCATGCAGACATGTCTAAGGAAATCGGCATGGGACCTGTGACGTCGCCGAGGCCTCTCCTAGGCACCCCTGGCCTCGGTGACAGTGAACGGGCTGCGGGTCGGGTTTGTGGCGGTCAGCCTGAACCCCGTTTGCTGGAGCAGCGCCTCCCACTGGCTCTGCGTGCACATCAAGCACGTCAGGGTGATAACGTGATTGTAGACAGAAGACACCTGTCTCGTCCGGAGACTCAGATGCTAGTTCACGAATTCCTGGCATGAGGACCGTGCATGCTGCCCCACTGAGTGCACGAGATTCTCAGTCAGCCCGTGTGTCAAGGTCTCAGAGATGTCAGGATCGGATTGAGCGGACTGAGCATGCATACAGACGAAGGTTTGCGTTACCTTGGTGCGTTCCATGCCGTCCAGCATTGCCAGCATGTGGATGTCCACAGTGGCGGCGAGCTCCGTGATGCCGAATGTCGGCAGCGTGTCCGAGGGCATGATCTCTACAATCGCCAGCGTCGCACCGGAATCGCCTGTATGTGATGCACAACAGGATGACAGATGTCCGTCCTGTTGACTTCTGAGCGCCAGGCTGGCAGCGGGTTCAGGAGATCACAAAACTGTTGCCGTCACCACATGCCACTTGATACCTGTGACGACCATGCAGGTAGCAGGGTGCGGGAGCACAGAGGCTCACCAATGGCCTTGCGGACGCTTGTCAGGATCTCCAGCGTCTTGGCATCGGACCAATCGTGCAGCACGACGCGCATCACAAACAGGTCGCCTGGGCCCTTGGCTGCCGGGATAGTCTCTGCATTGTTGCAGGCATTTGTCAGCCCTCTGCACTTGATGCGAACCCTCCAGTCAGCCAGCAGGTGCAGGCACTGTGCCACCCCCGCCAAGACCTACCAGCATCAAAGAAGCTGCCGGGCGAGAACTTGATGCGTGTCGCTTCAATGTCCGAGAACTGGCCACTGGGGCCCCACATCTTCTCGGCACGCTCCACAACCTGTGGGATTTCATAGAAGTGCCGTTGAAGTGTTATATTGTCGCTGCGTCTGTGTCAATGAGTCTGACCTGCTGACTGCCTTTCTGGGTAACCGGAACTGCCGGGGGGAGTAGCAGGCATTAGACCGCAATTTTGCCTGCCGCAGCGCGCGTGCTGTGCCCACTCGTAGGATCGGCTCCAAGCTGGTGACCAGAGGTGCATGAGCAGGTCAAGCAAAATTTATTCCAGGGCTGCCGACCTGCGGCAGGTCGAACAGGACGCCGGTGGCGTGCGGCTGCTGCCGCAGGACGCCCGCCAGTGTGCTGCCCATGGCGCCGCCGATGTCCACGACGCGGCTGAACCTGCTGAAGTCGTAGTCTGCAAGCACCGCCTTGAGGCCTGCAACGCACAGCCTTGGGTTGAAGAGCAAAGGTTCAAAGATGTTCCTGACAGGACTCGGGCTCTGGAATTGCGCATGACGCTCATATATAAAGCAAGATGGCTATGGGGTTTGCTCCTGACGCACCCATGCTGTCTACCGAGATCATCGCCTTGGAAAACACCTGCGACAGGCAGGACGGCCCTGAGGACGTATTTCAGTGGTCAGACTGCACGCTGGCAGTGGTCAACAGAACTTGAGACCTGGCGCAGGAATATTTTGCGACCAGCACGTACCTTCTCCAGCTCGGGGTTATTGCGGAAGTAGGTCCAGCAGTCCTCGTCGGGGTGCTCTAGGTCCCAGGGCGTCTTGCCGGACTGCAGGCCCGCCCACAGCTGCAGGCGGCAAAGCAGCACCAGTCTGCACTACGGTGCTGACTGCGAGAGGGTGCTCTTCGTCGTTAAGCAAGCCAGGTGCACCCAGACGGGCCACACCCACATATCAGGCTGCAGGAAGCAGACGGCGCACCCTGGTCCAGGCGGGGAAGCAGTCCTCTACTTGGTGAAGGACCATGTACCTGCAGGCCAGGCAGCAAGCACATTGCACACCGCCGCTTGCCGGCAGTGCAGTGCACCAGGCGGCGCTGCCGGGTACTTACACAGCAGCCGGCGGACAGGACACCGGCTGCGGAGCCATCTGCCACCTTCATCAGCTCACTTGCATCAGGGCATACGCAGCGGTAAATAGCACTACCAGCGCACCGGGTGCAGTTGGGGTGGTCCTCCCGCAGCGTGGCGGAGATGGCATTGTTGCGGAAGCGGGCCACCCCGGAGCGGTCCACGCCGCCGCCCAGCAGGTCCTGCGCCACCGCCAGCCGCAGCACCCGGAACAGCTTCGCCTCGTCCAGTCCTGTGGCGCAGACGCCTCGATCATGGAGGGTTCCGGCGGCAGAGCCTCACTGCTGTCGCAAGCACTAAGCAGAGCTTCGGGGGCCTGCTTTGGGGATTATCAGTGCAGCAGGCCATACAGTGACAAGGCGCCTTGCAATGTGCACACCTGTCAAAGCTGCGAGCTCAGCGGCCGTCATTGGGCCGGTGGCCAGGTGATCGGCGATGTTGGCGTGCGCCAACACGCCCAACACCTGTCATAAGCCCATGAAGCGCTTGTTTATTTGGCAAGCAGCAGCTTTCCGTGATTCTGTTGGTGTCAATGGCAGGTGTGTTCCATGATGTAATGTGCACACGCGACTGACCGGTTCGCAGCGTGCATGAGAGCATCTGCCCTGTACCGGGTAGCAGCAGCAAGCTCACCTGGGTGCGGGTGTAGCTCCAGACGTGCTGAAACACCCTGATTGGCGGCGGGGTCACAGCATCCCGCAGCCGGTCCAGCAGCGCCGCCAGCCCGTTGGCGATCTTGAACACCGCCCACGGCGGCGTGGCGGCGGTCCAGTCCCTGCATCACGTCAGTACAACCGTGTCAAAGGCAGATTGCGCTGGTGATGTGATACCAGACACGGTGCTCCAGTTGGTGCAGCCAGGCGCGCATGGCATACACCAATGGTAATGCTATCAAGCAACGCAGGTGCGCAAGACACAACATGGCAGGAGCTCGAGCAACACAAAGTACACTGTGCAGTCATCCTGGTGTTCGGCAAGGTGGCGCAGCAAGGGATTCTCACGTGAGCAGAGCATCCTCGCTTGGCTTCCCTGCACATAGAGCCCACGTCCATTAGCTGGCATATTTCATGTGCAGTCAAGGTACCCAAGATTACTTAGTGAGGACACCACAAGCTTTGCAGCCCGCCATGACCGGTATACATATGTATGCAAGCTGCGTCACAGCGGTGCGCGCGCTGACGATCTTAGTGGCAGTCCGCTGCACCACTACTGCGCCGCAGCCAGTTCAACCGACACCTAATATCAGCAAGGTCAAAGCTGGCGGGCAAGGTTGAGAGGAAGGCAGGAAGACACTCACGTGTGGAGAAGAGCCATCCCCCAAGACCAACAGCCGCAAGGGCGACGAGCGCCCCGCCGAGCGCAGGACTGCTGACGAGATCCATGCGATATACCGGTATCAATGCGTTGGGCGGCTGGACGGCTGCTGAAAGGCGGACCGGATTGCACCTGTTTGGCAGACACAGGCTGGGACAGGCCGAGCAAGTGAGATGTAAACTCCTTCAAATATGATTGCTCGTCGTGCAGGCTTCTTACGAAAGCTTCAATGCCTACGCACATGCAGGATGCAGCTCACGCGGGGCCCGTGACAGCACCTGCAGGGGCGCTCTGGTCATGCACCGGTGTGAAGTCGCAACAGGCGTATTAGTCATTGGGCAGGGTGCCAGGTGGGCTGCCCGGTGCAGGGGAACACCTGCTTCAGCCGAATGATGTGGTCGCACACATAGCGAGTGCGACGAACGAGCGAGCGGAGATCAGTCGCTCGCCCACCTGCATGGACAGCCCTGGCGACCTGTTTGCAGCCTTTCAGGCTGTACCGGCATTCCCTTTCAAGTACCACCCCAAACCTGTTGCACGACCGGAATTGCATTTCAAGGTCACGTGGCCCATCCATGTCAGACGTCCCCCATGTTGTAAGACATCTCAACTCAGAGCAGCATCAGCAACACCTTCTGCCAGGCTGTTGCTCCAAGCGTTGCTGCAGACACAGGATCCTGCTGCGTAGCGGCCTGTTAGAGCGGCGAGCACACGGCATCTGGGCAACACATCTCGCCATCATGCCCGAGGTGGCACTGAAGGTGGGCATGTCGTGCCAGGGCTGCGTGGGATCCGTCAACAGGGTGCTGAGCAAGCTTGAAGGTGTAGAGAACGTGGACATTGACCTGCCCTCTAAAAAGGTCACGGTGCGGGGCAATGTGACGCCCGAGGCCGTGAAGGACAAGGTGGCCAAGACAGGCCTGCCAACAGAGTTTTGGTCATGAGGGCGTGCATGCTGCTGCGCGACGCCGGACCCAGGCAGCAGTCAGCCAGCAGCATGGTGGTGTTGGCGGCAGGGGACCACAAGTCTTGGTGTATCTGCTGTAGGAGCCAGCCCTGGTCATTGCATGCGGCTTTCTTTCTCCACAATCAAGCTTGTCAACTTCACATCTAGTCAGCAACAAACTGGATGTAGTTAGTTCATTAATTGTAGTTGAAACTCAGTGTTGCTGGCGTCCTTTGTCAAACAAGGCGGACCATGAACCTGAGAGTCGTGTCAAACATGGGCCGCCATGTGGAAGTGGGCTTGTGGTCAGCCGGAGGCGGCGGCTCCGGCGGCAGCATCTGCAGCTCCACCCTGAAGCAGGACCCCTGCCGCGCCTGAAAGGCGATGGCGTCGCCGTTTTTCCGCATGAAGTGCACCTCGTCCCACACCGCCCGCTGCTCAGGGGCCAGCCCGCTGTAGAATGGAGACCTGCAGGCGTAGATGGACACAAGGACTGGTCACAACAACTTTGCCTCCGCCAGCATGTGCAAGTGCCCCCGCCGAGCACCTGGCAGCAGCTCACCTGAGGTTGCTGGTGGCAAGCGGCGGCTCGATCGGGCCTGCCGCCTCATAGTCATGCCGCAGCTCCTTGACCGCCGCCGGGCCCACGATGCTCGCGGCCAGGCGGCAGCCGTACACCCCCTGCACCGGCGCCGTGGCTGCAAGCCGAACCCTGACATCCACCTGCATGGTGCATATCAGCATTGACGCATCACTGGACCACCGCAGTGCGTGCTGCATGAGCGTCACCAAAGCCGGGCGAGGCTTACAGACAGCCTGCCCTGTTTACAAACTGCCAGACCGCACCGCAACAGCGTCCGCCATTGTGCCAGGCAGCGCCTCATCATCATTCCTACCGAATGCGTATGCCAGCAGGGCATCAGCCGCCGTCTGCAGGTGGGGATGCACCAGGTAAGTGGCGGCACGATGAACAGCAATCACCTCAGGGTGCTGGTGCCTGATGCTGGTGAGCACGGCACAGCATACAGTGCAGACCTGTAGCAGCTCCCTGGACTGCGCTGCCTTGTGCAGCCGGCGGTGCACGCGCATCGACGGTGAGGCATCGATCACGTCCACCAGCTGCTGCACCTGCGCCACCCACCGTACCCACAAGGATCAAGACTCACCGCTCAATGGTGAATCGGTCACAATGCGCACACACAGCATGACATTCCTGTGCACCCGGGTCATTGTGGCACCTGGTACGCCTCCGCTTCAGCCCGCAGCTCCAGCAGGCCCTGGATCGTGTCCGGCAGCGTGCAGCGCCCCGCACGCAGAAAGCTGAGCACCGCGTGGAAGCGCCGCGGATCGCGGTCGATCAACACCTCATCAGCTGGCGCGCTAGCTGCGTCAGGCCTGGTGTCCTGCTCGCTGCCAGGCGCTACGTCGGTTATGGAGTCGTAGAACGTGGGCGCCCCCCGCCGCAGCACGGCACGGCTGGTGGTGAACCGCCGGCCGCCGATGTTCAGGTGGAGGGCGTCCGCTGGGTCAATGAGCATGGTGTACAGCTCGACTGGTGCGGCACTGTTTTACATGTAACAGACAACGTGCAGAGCCTGCTGCTGGTGTTGCATACTGAGAGCGGTGCTGAAACCCTGACGAATTCGCCTTGCGGGCAAAGCAGTTGAAGCAAATGCGGCAGCGTCGCCATGAGACAATTACACATATCCGTGCGACCGGCTTTGATGAAGCAGCCCGGTCATGCAGCCTTCAGACAAGGCATGCCCGCATCGTGCGGTACGTGCCTGCGGTACAACATGTTGACACGGCACACGACCGAGGTGGCCACCTTCCACTGCCGTTTGCACCCTTTCAAAGCCTCGTGGCTGCCTTCAAAACACTGTAAGCTCACCTGTGTACTTCATCGGGCGTTGGCTTGGCTTCAGACCAAGACATGAGGCTGTGGACAGCGCTGTGGCCACCTCCGCTGTCGGCACCAATGGGCGCAGAAAGATACATGCCCCTACTTCTTGGACCATCCGCTTTCTGCCGGCGTCCCTGCTGCATCTGCCGTACAAGTATGGTCTGTATCCTTGTCCATGCTGTGCTCAATAGCAGCCCGACTGTGTCCAGTCGGGTAAGCACCCTGATTGCAGTGCCGGATGGCATCTGCTTGCAAAAGCACACCTGTACGACCAATGCAGCACCAGCGTCTGATGAAAGTCTCGTGGCCATGATCAAAGAATCAGCTTCTGAGGATGGAAGGGTACTTCAGCGGTGGGAGACACCGAGCTGGTACCGACCGGAGCTGAAGGTTCCAACTGCACACAGCACCCACAAGTTCATGCAAAACAGGGCAGACACAGTTCTTTGCAGCTACGAAAGCGTGGCCGGAACAAGCCTGAAGGGCATGACATAGAAAACCATGTCCAAGCAAAACAGCCAGGGGCCTCGTCATGAGGAACCCCACCCATGACGGAACGCCCAGAATGGGCTTCATCCCGACGTCAATGAAGGGTAAGCATCAAATGACGCCACAGCCTGCACTTACCCTAACGGCTGCACCCGCGGCTTCACATGCTTCCACATGCATGCTCGCCGTCAGGGTGCTTGTACAGGATCGCTGAATCCCCAAGAGCGGCTCCTCAGGAAGCCAGGAAAGTATCTGAGAAAGAGTTCAGGGTTTGGCGCCTAGTGCATGTAGACCAATCATGCACTCGCCGAGGCTGCGCTGATCGTCGCTCAGGACCTAGGAACGGCTCCTGCGTGCCGCGGCCGCTCAGCAGCCGTGAGCAAGCGCATCAGTGCTGCGGCGCATCTGGACCGCCGGGTTCGAGTGGCGTCCCACTGCCACCGCCGCCGCCGTCGCTGGCGCCGGGCTGCGGGCCGCCGATGGGGGGGCCCCGGCTGCCGCCCTCATCCGAGGCCCCGCTGTCGATGCTGTGCAGCCGGGGCCGCTGCACGCCGCCGCCGCCACCAGCAGGCGCCGGCCCGCCAAAGCGGCTGCTCGGGGAGCCGACGGCGCTGCTGTCGAACGTGACGGTGGCAGAGGCGGACTTGCGGTGCATGCCCGGCCGCCGCGCCGGAATGTGGCTGGCCTCGCCGGGGATGCCGGTCACCTGAGTGCCACACATGACCTTGAAGTTCCGCATCTGGCTTGGGCACAGGGCGTGTTCTGGTAAGCTGTCGCAAGCGGTATGCTGTGCAACATTCTTGCAAACAGCTTCAGCATGTGGTGCTACTGCAAGGGGATGAGAGGGCAGCGTCTGATCCGCACCGAGGAGAAGCGGGGGGCTGGCACCCACTCCCCTTGGATGCTGCTCTGGCCGGGCGTCGCACGCATCGCCGCCACTGCCGCCGCCGACGGCTGCCCCTGCCTGCTACAGCAGTGCAGGTCCGTGAAAATGAGTGGTTCGATGATCATCCCTGGCAGGGGTGGCTAAGGTTGTGTGCGGGGTCCCACTGCATTGCGTGATGTTGCTGCAGGGCTTCATAACAGTCGATATGCTTGTGACAAAATCGCATGCAGCCAAGGACATTGGTTGTTCGGCCTTTCAGCGCTGCAAGCACTGGCTATCAAACTCTATCTTATCTCCTCTGGCTTCACCTGCTCGTGCTGCTCCCAGACGACTTAACGACGCCGTCGACGTCGCCGCTGATGCTGCCGGCGCGCGGCCGGAAGCTGAAGCTGCCGAGCGCCTTCCCAAGGTCCCGCAGGCTGCTGTGCATGAAGCCCTGGCCCCGCCGTGGCGCCTCCGCAGCCATTTCCTGCTGCCCCGGCGACTTCCTGCTGCCGACGAGGCTGGGCACCCGGACGCTCGCCCGGCTGCCGTCCACTGCAAACGGTTTGACGGCCGGCGACTGGGCGGGGGAGGCGTCCGCCGCAGGCGGTGGTGCGGCCGCTGGTGTTGCAGGGGAGGCCCCTGCCGCTGACGCTGCTGCTGCTGCTGCTGCTGCTGCGGCTGCGGCCTTTGCAGCTGAGGCCGCGGCCTTGGCCTGCTCTGCCAAGGCTGCGGTGATGTTGCAGAACTCCGGCCTGCAGCGCCCGCAGACAGGCACGGTCTGACATCATTGCAGACAGCGGCCCGTCAGGGAAGGCATGGACGGAACCTCTGCGGTCATCAGTTTGCAATGGAGATGCTCGATGATCTGAGGAGCTGGCGACAGTGACATCCGAGAAGCTATGCTGCCCTGCAGAGGTCTGGGTGCCTGGCAAGGTCGAGGCAGTCAGTGGCTGTTGCAGCTGCTGTCCCACCAGGAGGTAGGCAGGGCTTGGGGCTGAGTCAACTGCACCTGTCGGCTGCGCCGTCAGCCCAGCAGCGGCGCATGAGGCCCGCGTACTCCGGCGGGCAGCTGTCCGGCACCTCCGGTCGCAGGCTGCCGTGCACCACGTTGTACATCACCTGCACGGCACCAGCGTGAGGTGCCGCCGCCCTGGTTGCTGCTGTGCTTCCATGCTCAGCGCGCTGGACCACGGGCATCACTTGCAGTTATGTGATGCGCGGTTGCCAAGCAAGTTATGAGCCAGTGACCACAGGCGGAAGTGTTCGTCGTGCACCTGGCCAAATGCCATGCCCTTGTAGGGGCTGCTGCCGGTCAGCAGCTCCCACATCAGGATGCCGAAGGAGTAGGCCTGCACAAGCCGGGGGCAGTCTGTCAAGCTGCAGCCACTCACTCGGTGCAGCGCAGTGCAGACATCAGCACACTGATGCGGACATCCTGCTGCTGCCCTGCCTGTTGCAAGATCACCAGCAGGTTGATTCGCACAGCCTGAGGCCAGAACACCATGCACACGCAAGAAACAAAGTGACGCACGTCAACTGCCTTGCTCATGCGGCCGGTGGACAGCAGCTCGGGCGGCATGTAGGGCACGGTACCGATGGACTGGGTGGACACGTGCGTGGAGTTCAGGTCCAGGATGCGGCTGAGCCCAAAGTCCGCCAGCCTGCGTGCGAATGACAGCCGGCTGAATTGGGGGCTTTGCCACTGCGGCAGCAGCAGCAGCCGGGTCGCCTGCAGCTGCAGCCCGATCTGCAGGACGAGATGAAGCATGAGGCACAGGTGGAGTGTTGCTGACGAAGTCAGGGGCCGCACTTGCAGATGAAGCCGCGGGAGTCGCTGACCGTGGACTTGAGCAGCACGTTTGCTGGCTTCAGGTCCCCTGCACAGCACGCCAGACACCTCGCATGTGCCTCCAGAAAGGCTACAAGAACAGCGCTGATGCACTGCCATGCCCGGTCATGCCATGGCCAAATGAAGACCACTCACGAACCTGTGGTTCAACAGGCAGGCAAGGCAACCCCTCACCGTGCACGATGCCCAGGTTGTGCAGGTACTGCATGCCGGTCGCCACATCCACCAGCGTCTTGTACACGCTGGCCTGCACAGGGGGACACAACAGCCAGCATCACGCGCCGGCAGGTGGGACCTCGGCACTGGCAAAATGTGGGCGGAGGCAGATCGCCAGTCGAATTTAGCAGGCGTATCCCCTAGATGGCTGCGTGTCCACCATGCTGTAGGCTCAGGACACCAAGGAACGATTGAAAAGTGGAGGCAGTCGCACCATGTCCAGACCGGCGGCCCCCTTCCGGCGGAAGCGGTTCTGCTGGATGGCCTGCTCCAGGCTGCCCCGGTCCGCATACTCCAGCAGCATCCATGTCTCCAAGAGACCCTGTCAGTCGCAGCCCGAGCACATCAGTTCATGTGGCTGATGACGAGCGCCGGCGCAACCTGAGCAGCTGAAGCAGCTGCCGGGCTGCGCTGCTGTGCATAGCCTGTGCTATTGTCAGGAGCACCGCGGAACCGACTACCGCTCACGATCCGAATTGCTTCATACACAATTGTGCTCTGGTGCTTTGGCCTATCCACAAGCTCAATGGAAGGCGTGATTGCAAGCATGGCTGCTGCTTGCGGGCCCTCACCAGCCAGCCTCGGCAATGCGTGAGCAGCGTACAGCTCAAGCAGCCGAGCGGCAGAGCAGGCAGTGTTCATCATGGCAGACATCCAGCTGCACCATCGCACTTGCCCACCTGCGACTGCTCGCTGCTGAGCTCCGCCTGTGGCACCTCTGCCACTGGGACGGTGGCGCTGTCGCCGCTGCCTGCGTCGCCGCCAGGGGGCGGCAGCCCTGCGACCTCCGCCGGGACCTCCACCTCGCCGGACTCCTTGGAGTCCCCCATCCGCACCGCGCAGATCTTGTACGTGGCAATCTACAGTGTCAGGAAACGCTGGTCAAGTCAGGTTCCAGCAGTCCCAGCAGCACCTGCACTTATTGCAGGGGCTGTCTGGTGCATCGCGGCGGTTGTAAACCAACAGGAGTGATGCCAGACTGCTTGGGTATGCTGGGCCACCTTGCCAGCAGACTACAACTGGCGCGCAGAGGCAGGGGGGTCACTTGCTGCGCCCTTGCTCTCGTGGTGATATATCAGAGGTGCAGGCGGAAACAGACGCGGAAACAGGGTGGAAACACAGGCATATTCACGTGCAAGACTACTGCACAGGTTGCCCGACCCGAATCTCGCCATTTCCACTGCGCCACTGGTGTAGGGAACAACGCACGACTGCCCACGCAGCTTGGCCTGCCGTGCCACGTACTGCCCACAATCCAAGGCCAGGGCACTGCCATCAGCAGTGTCATATAGAAGTCAGAGGAGCACCAGGGCACGGCACGCACCACGTTGGGGTGAGAGACGGACGCCGCCAGGATGGATTCCCGCGCGGAGTCGGTCTGGTCGCAGCCGTCCTCCGCCGGCATTGCGTCAATCACTTTGACCGCCACCATTGCGCCGTGCCAGCGCCCCTTGTACACGCGGCCGTAGCTGCCGCGCCCCAGCAGCGGGCCAATCTGCAAGACGAGCGAGCATCAGCTGGTTGTATCAGCTAGGGCCTTGCACAGGGCTGAAGTCTGATTGGTGGCTGTGTGCTGTCCGCCACTGACGACAACGCTCACATCATCAGCTCGGGATGCTGCAGCCGAACTGCCATGTCAGTAGACCTCGGGCTGACACAGGGTTCAGCAGTCACATAGCCACCAGGGTATCCAAATAGACGTCATGTATGTTCGTTGCATTCGCCACACCTCGATGCCCTCGAGGCCGCTGCCGGTGCGCATGGCGAGCAGCTGCTTGTGGTACTGCCCCAGCGCCAGCACCTCCTCGCTCGCCTGGCTGCTCAGGTCGCGGCTGCCGCCCGGCCACAGCGCTGCCAGGAACTCGTCCTGCCCGCCTGCAGGCGTTCCAGACCGCCGACTGAGGTTGCCGTGCACACGCGGCATACACTAGATCAGCCTGACACAAGCTTCCTGGCTTGTGTGCCTTGATCCAGCGGCCATGCGTAGTATTCGTTGGCAGGGTTCAGTCATCAAGGCGAGACAGCTGGGGGCTGATTGTTGCAGGCGGTGCTGGGGCGCACCCTTCTCGTGGCTGTCCGCCATACGGAAGGTGCCGTTGGATGAGGACAGCTTGCTGCCGTCGCTCCCCGGCTGGCTGTCGCGGCTGTGCATGCCCTGGACGTTCCACACACAACCTGACCCAAGCACGTCTTGCACATCGCGTGTTGATGTGGAAAGACAGCAGCTGGGCATGCAGTTGGTGCAGCAGCACAAGAGCAAAGTGAGCTCCTTTATCAGCCTGCCGCGATACAGCCATGAGAACTGCACCCCGCACCCGGCTGTGAAACCTGCCAAAGACCTGGCCAGCTCACCTCGAGGGCGCGGCGCAAGGAGCGGCGGCGGCGGCGGCGCCACAGCAGCGCCGCGATGACGCACATGATCAGCAGCATTGCGGCGCCGATGCCGATGAGCACGCCGGCCCAGGCGGGAAAGCGCGAGCGCGGGCGCGGCCCCGGGAAGAAGGTGCGGCCGTTGGACAGCTGGCACGCCGCCGATAGGTCTGTCGTCTCCAGGAACACATTGCTGCAGGGGCACAGCACGGCTGTTGTGGAGGAGCTCATGGCTGAAGTCATGCAGCAGGCCCTGCGCACCTTGCGGATGATGCTGAGGCACACATGTGGTGTGTGCGGTGCAAGGTGGCAGTCCTGACAGCCACCGGATCAGCAGCAGGCAAGTCATCTGCAGTCTTATGCTGCCGAGTGCTGGGCACACAACATCAATGTCATTGTCGCCTGCGCTTAAGAGGCCACAAACACCGACAGCACAGGGTACGGCAGCACGGGTCTCGGAGTTGCAAAGCCGCACCCAACGCTGACGTTGCCGCCCGTGTTGGGCACCAGCGGCAGCGGGATGATGTGATGGCCTGCGGTAACAGATAGACGCTCAGCACATCGCAAGGTTATTTACTGCTGTGGGCGTCACTGCTGTGGGCAGCCAGCAAGCAGGCCAACATCTGCAGCTCTGCAGCCGCACCTGACACCAGGACGCTGTCGCCCGGTGTGCTGATGTAGTCCGCCCTGCAAGCAGGAGAATGCATGTGGTTGATACCAGCGCCAGCGTGCCTACACCAGCATATTCAGCTCACAGCTGGAGCCTCCATGTTAGGAGCTGCATATGGATGCACAGATTGTGCATCAGGTCAGGCTGCCACATGTCATGGTTGTACAGCAAAGCAATCTGGACATGTCACCCATAGATCTGCTCGAATTGGAAGCCCAGCCGCTCCTGAAACAGCGAGCAGTTGACGAAGCTGCAGCAACACAAGCCACAAGTTGAGCTCATTGACACTGGCTGCAGGCTTATAAACAAGTTTAGAGTAGGTCGGAGAGTAGCGGAGACACGGTCAACACAGCTCACTTTTCTACATTGCGGTAGTAGACTGTCAGATTGTTGAGCGCCACCTGCACAGCATGAGCCACTGCCTCAGGCATGTTAAAGTTGCTGTAGTTTCACGTCAACCTACAGAGATGACAATGCTGAATGCCCGCACAGTACCTGCTGGCACAGAAGCGGCAGTGCCAGCTGTAGCACTGATCCTGTGTTGTGGGAGAAGCTTTGGGCTCGACACGCACCGTGGCATTAGGGTTTCCGCCGACTGACGGCCACAGCGGCAGGCCCACCACCCGGTAGGTGTCGCTCGCCTGCAGCGAGGTCGGGGTGGCGATGCCCGAGGCTGCTGAGGCAATCCCTGCAGAAGCGTGTGGAGTGCTGAGGTGCTAGCACTTGCAGCACTTCATCCAGTAGGTGACTACACTGGTCTTTGGTCTTCCCTAAGGAGAAGCATCATCACAGTCAGCATGCATGACTGTCTGACCACCTGGGTACATTTGCACAATTCTGTCCTGCAATACTGCACATCCTTGCCTTGCAGCACATAGCCAGGTCAGACTCATGTGAGCACCGCAGCTGCAGCCTGATGCACACGCTGTTGCTGCCATGAACCTCAACCCAGCCTGGCCATGGCCACAGGACAGCTTGCAGGAGCTTTACAACATACACGGACGCGGTGACCCTGCCGGGGTGTCGGCAGATCTTCAGGCGAAGGAATTCTGCACAGCCCCAAGCCAAACTATGCGTCGTGACACGGAACAGCACACCAAGGGTGGATGTCCCGCCACTGTCTGGGGCGCACTGCCAAACTGGATACACCTACTACCGATTTGGATGCACCTTGGATGCCGATGCGGTCGAAGGTCAGCACCGACTCCGACTGCACCACGATCGCGTACGGCAGCCGCCCAAAGTCCAGGAACACCGCGCCGGCGCCGGCCGCCGGCGCCAGCGTGACGTCCCGGCCGACCTCGACTGTGCCACCGCTCGCCCAGGAGGCGGCCGGCAGCGTGATGTTGTCTGCGCGCAGCAGGAAGGGCGTCTCAGATTCTTTTCAGCAGCAGCGTGGAGACAATTGTGGCGGTGGTGTTGCTCTGCGAGGATCAAGCTGCACAAGGACAGCAGTGCTGCAGATGGCGCATGATGACCAAACACATGATTACCAAACAGACACCGCACAGCAGCAAGCCCGCAGCCCATGCCCTCAGCCCAATGCTCCTGCTGGCAGTGGCAGTGAGACCCAAATGCTGCTCACTCTGCAGCAGGATGGTGCCGACTTTCCCGTCGTCCAGCGCCGCCGCGAGCTGCTGGCTGTTGGCCGCCCGTGCCGTGGCCCCGCGCGCGCTGGGGCCGGGCGCGGAGGCGTCTGCTGCGCCGCCCAAGGGCGCCGGCGCTGCGCCCGGAGGGTCCGGGGGTTGCTGCATGCAACAGAAAGTCGGATGATCTGCGTGAGCCAGCCTGCTGCGCGGGTACCCCCGCGTTGCCGCTTTGGCCGTGAGAGTGCAGCAAGTTATCCCAGGTGCAGCAAGCCACCGTGCAGCAAGCCACCATGCAGAAACAGTGAGGCCAGCTCCGCTTCTGTGCACCGGCGGCGGGTGCCGGATGCACCTGGGTGATCAGCTGCGCGGTGGCGGCCGTTGACAGCGAGCTGTCGGGGGCCGGGATGGTCAGGCTCGAGTTCCCGGCCTCGGCCGCTGGCGCGGCGGCAGCCGCGGCGGCGCCCCGCAGCTGCCTGCGCCACGTGCTGCCGTGCATGGGTGCCTGCGCCTGCAGGAGTGCTGCTGGAGAGTCCAGCGCTCGACGTGTGATCAAACTTGCACTGTGGTGTCATGCATTTCAGTATATTCTTTGTGCGACGACCGCAGCCAGCAAGTGTTTTGGTTTACGATCAGCTGTGTTGGGCCTGTTCGCAGACTTGTACCTGCACTGCTGGTGTCGAAAACTGCTCGGCGGCGCAGGGCTGGACGATGGCCAGCAGCAGGAGGCTGGCAATGGCGACGGCAGCCAGCCTGGCATGCTGTCTGCCAACTGCAAGAGGCCATTGCTGCCGGTGCCCCTGGGTTGGAGCACCAGGGCCGGGGCAGCCGCCGGCGGCAGTCGCCACGTCCGGCGGTGACCGCATCACACCGCTCTGCTGCTGACTGGGGTGTCAGAGGTTTGGCGCACTTGCACCATCGCGGCAGCTGGTGCGGCTCGTGCCCTGCTGCTGCAGGGCTGACCTCGCTGCCTGCCAGCGTCCCTTGCACGTGCTGAGGAGCCGATCTGCTGTCGTGAGGTAGGCTGCTGCGCTGAAATCCTGCCTCAGACCGCGCCAAAGTGCAAGTGTGCCTGCACACGAGATCATACTGTAGCGGTGAGCACCCACCTCGACGCTCTGCAGTCGGCCAGGCATGCGTTTCTTGATACGAGCAGACAGTCCTCCGCCCTAGCTCGATGGCGTCTCTTGGGCTCCGTAAGCTTTTCTCCATCATGAGAATTGATCCATCCTTGCTGACTGAGTGGACAAGCCAGGCACCCAACAAGCAGCAGTATTACTGCAGCAAAATGCGCGTATCGATACAGGAGCTTTGTCTGACGGTTCACTGGCAAGTTCAAAGTGTGATTGCGAGCAACTGACCTCGGACGCTTCACGTTACTCTGGCAGGCCCGCAGTGTGTGTCGCTGCAGCTCGGTCAGCAGTCGGCTGAATCTGATGAGCGCGAGCAAGCTTCGCTCGAAGCGACGATCGGGCGGAGGGTGGGGTCAATGTACTCTCTTGCCACCTGCTACAGCTGGCATCGCACACGCGGCGCACGCCGCGCGCGACACCCCGGCAAAGCTCTGATCGCTTGTTTTCTGCAGCCAGTGACACCAACGTGCCGGTGAACAAAGGTAGACAGCTTGACTGCACAGTCCAGCTGGTGCAGATGATGGGCAAGTGTGGATGAGTCATGCTTGCGTCCTCTCTCGAGAATCGTCATCGAAATCTACACACCCGAGAGACAAGGGTCGATAAACAGACCTTTGCCCAGCGAAATCCCTGCCCACCCCTTCCACGGTGGCAGCATCACGCCGGCCGAATCCGTCGCGCCGGGCTCAGACGTCCGGCCATTTCCCCATCCAGGCCGTCTTAGACCCTCCGCCGACCCACTGGTGAAGGCAGTTGGATCAAGAGGCTTGCGTACTGCCATGACGGGTGCATCAGCCTGAGAGTCAGCAAGCTGCGGCACAGCTGGACACGCTTCTGCACCCTCTCCCCGCCGCCTCAACACCCGCTGCGGCCGGCTGACCGGCGCAGGCGCTTCTGGGTGCCATGGGGCAGTGTTTTTCGAGCCCCGGGGCGGCACAGGGTGGGGAGGAGGCCCGGCCCGCCCGCGAGCTGAAGCCATGGCAGGACCCGGCCAAGGTCAATCTAGCGGAGAAGTACCTGGGTGCGTTCGCCGTCAGAGCCTCTAGTTGCCATGCTCCTCACTATCAAGCGGTCACAGGGCTTGTAGAGTGGCCGCACTGCCGAGTCGACCGGCAAGTTTGACTGCACTGGAAGCGGTAGTGGAAGCGATATGTTACCGGTTGCAAATTCGCCACGCCTGGTTGACGCATCAGGTGGCAAACTGCTGGCCATGCTTACTGCACAGTGTAGCTCGCCGGGCAAGCCTCCCCCTGCAAGTGTCGCGATCCAGCCCTGACATGTCTATGGGCACCTGGTACAGTGTAGTCGGCATGCAGCGTCGACACGCAGGCGATCAGGGCGTGTTCTCTTGACTGCGCAGAGGCGCAGGCGTCGCTGCGGTCGCGGGAGCGGCAGCGGCAGGCGCTGAACGCGCGGCTGGAGGCAGACAGCATGGCGACGCCCGCTGCCTCCCGCCGCGGCCGCGCCTCCACGCAGCGCTCCATGGCCGCCCGCAGCGACTGCGACGACGCCACGCGCAGCCAGCACGAGGCCTTCGGCGCCTACGCCCGCAACTCCAGCATCAGCCGGGTGTCCACCGCCTCGCTGGCCGCCGCGGCCCACCCCGCGGCGCCGCGCCTGAGCCCCGAGGCCGCCGTCGCGCGGGTGAGCGGCTGCAGGAGCTGCTGGAACTGCCTGTTCCACTGCCACATGCTGCAGTTGCAGGCAGCTGCTGTCGCGCTGAGGCGCTTCCTCGTGGTGAGGCCAGCTGCACGGCAACAGCGCCCACGGTCACCAATGCAACAAGAACTGCACCGCCATTTGTGCCGGAGGCAAGCATGTTTCTGAAGCAGTGTGCTTCCCTACGGTACAGGACGCCAAGCTGCGGGAGCGGCTGCGGAAGGAGGAGGAGGAGCTGGCGGTGGCGATGGCGGTGTCCAAGTCGGAGGCGGAGGCCGCCGAGGCTGTCCTCGCGGAGCCCATCAGCATGGAGGACGCGGAGGCGATCGCCTCGGCGCAGGTGGGAGGAGATTCTGGTCTCTTTGTCATGTGAGCCACATGTAGTTGAGAGAGTAAATTGAGAGAGTAAAGGGCAATCTCGTCTCGGCAAGGAGTCTGGCCTCGCAGGGCGACAGGAGGATCTGCCGCTTGCTGGACGGAGCTCACCGCCGTGCGCAGAAGCACCCATGCTCATTTGTTGGGGCCACTGCACGCAGGTCGAGCTCAACCGGCGCAGGAGCTTTGCGGAGGCGGGCGCCGCGGCCGCCGCCCGCCCCAGCATAACCATCGACACCCGCCAGGCATGGGCTGCCGGCAAGGGTTCCGGCAACGGTTCCGACTCCGCCGACGACGGCGCAGCACAGCGCAGCCCCGGCAGCGCCCTGCCGCCCCACGGCGGCACCCCCGGCAGCGCCGACCTCGGCAGCGGGCGCGCCGGCAGCGCGCAGTTCGACAGCACCCTGGGCAGCCCGCTCGTCAGCGATGAGTACCACCAGGCACTCGGCGGCGGCGGCGGCGAGACCGGCGACGACAGCTCGGACGCCGGGCACAGCATGGCGGCCGACAGCAGCTCCAGCTTTGGCACCTGCCACGTCGCCGAGTCCGCCACGGGGCAGAGCCCCCGGCAGGCGTCGTGGCCCGCGCAGGGCACCAGCCCCCGGGACGGCTACTCCCGCCGGCAGCCCCCCCAGTGGACGCTGCCACCGACGGTTGAGGAGGAGGCATACCGGCGCGCGAGCCAGGCCAGCAGCTCGGGCCGCCGCCGCAGCGGCAGCAGCTTCGGGACCGCGGCGGTCGACGAGTCCCGGGCGCCGGGCCGCCTCGGGCCCCTGCCCGACGCCCTGAGCCGCCTCTCCGGCAGCTACGCCACCGCCGCGGTGTCCCCGCAGCCGGGCTTCGGCCCCTCCCTGTGGCAGACGCCGGCGGCGGCCGTCGTGACGCGGCGCCACCAGCTGCCTGTGACCAGCGAGATCCAGCCGGTGCCGCTGCAGCAGCTGTCGGCGCCCTCCCCGGCGACCGAGGAGCTCGCGGTGGATGTTCGGCGTGCCAGCTTCGTCACCGCCGTATCCGAGCGGCCCAGCGCTGCCCGACGGCGGCAGCGCGCAGAGTCACAGGGCTCAGAATTGCCAGGCGCTGATGTGGTACAGGAGCAGCAGCGGCGGCAGCAGCGGCAGCGGTCGCTGGACCGCCCGCCCCACCCTGCAGCGACCGCCGGCGAGCAGCAGGAGCGGCGGCTGTCGCTGCAGCAGGAGCGGCGCGCGTCGCTGGAGCTGCACCGGCAGCAGCTGCTGCGGCGGCGCAGCGGCGGCGCGGCCGCCGGCGGGGACGGCGCGGCACCCACCCTGGAGGGCCTCGCCCGCCTGCCCCCCCTGCGGCGCTCCAGCTCCAGCGACCGCGAGCAGGTGCCAGACCTTGCAGCACGCCCACATACGACTGCTTGAACGCCGTCGCACGCTGCACAGCCAGGCCCTCGCACATCGCAGGCATGCCATGCCAGTATGCACATGACTGGCCGGTGCATGCTTGTGGGGGGATGCCGGGCATCCTGCTGAACATGGCGCACTTTGGTTGCGACGCAGCGGCGGCTGCAGCTGGAGCGGGAGCGCCGCTTCGCGCTGGAGCGGCTGCTGGAGGACGAGCAGGGGCGGCGGGCCTCCCTGGAGCGCCAGCTGTGCGCGCTGCAGGGCGGGGCGCCGCCCTCCAGCCTGGCGCAGCCGGTGAGCCCACAGTTAAACCCCAACTGGCCCATGAGCAGGCTGGTAGCGCTGCTGGTCCTGCACAGGGGCCGCTGGCGCTGCAGATTGCGAGCATGGTGGCACTCATCGTGCAGCTGATGAGCTGGAGTTCATGGGGTAGTGCACAAGTTGTCCGGAGCAAGCATACTGAAGAGTGCCACCCTCACCGGGCGAACTTGGGTGTGTGATTGGCTGGAGGGAACTTCGCCTTTCATGCCTATGTCTGCGCAACATATCACACCAGCACAGCAGGCTGCAAAGCATGCAGCTGTCAGGTCCGGCACGGCACCTCAGCACATTGCGTGGCGCCGCAGGCGCTGCGCTCGCACAGCGTGCCGCAGCGGGGCGAGGCCACGCACTGGGTCACGCCCCCCGAGAGCGCCGGCGGCGGCAGCGGCAGCAGCAGCGGGCCTGCTGCGAGCGGCGCCTCCGACCCCAGGGCCGCCCCGCAGGTCGTGACGCTGCCGCAGCTCAGCACCGCCGCAGAACGGTCCGCCTACGAGCGCATCTGGGAATACGCGCGGTCCATGGGCAGCGGCGGCAGCGCCGTGACCGCGCTGTCGGCGGACGCCGACGGCTCAGGTGGGCTCCGCTTTGCTGTGCCACGGCTGCTTCAGCAGCACATCCGCATGTCGCATGGCGTGCGCACAAACGCTTGTGTCGACCCCCATACCACATCGCCCAGCTCTCGAGGCAGCCTGGTGCATGATATTGGCAGCAGCATGCACATTCGCCTGCTGTGCCGGCTACAGAAGCAACCTCATCACCTGCCTTGCTGACATCGCCGAGCCCGCTGCGCAGATGCGTCGATGCTGACGGCGTCGGTGGGCCCCAGCGAGGCGAGCCGGCTGTCGCGCGTGACCTCCGCGCCGGCCAGCGGCGCCGGGGAATCCGCGTCCGCGGACGCGGACTACATATCCCGCCGCGCCGCCGCCGCCATGCGCGCCCGCGAGCTGCGCGCCATCCGCGCCGAGTCGGCGCGCCTGCACAGCCGCACTGGCAGCGGCGCGCTGCTGCCGGGGGGCGGGACTCTCGGGTCGCTTGCGGACGCGAGTCCCCGGCGGCACTCCGCCGCCGCCACCTTCCTCGCGGAGCGCGACGCCGTGGCCGCTGCGGCCGCCGCCGCCATGGCGGGCGGCAAGGGGCTCCGGCACCCGGGGCCCTCCCAGAAGAACGCCGCCCGGTGCGTGCCCAGGCGGCCAGCACCTGCCCTGCTGCTGAGCCGTCCGAGCCTCCCTCCCGAGGCATCTGCACTGGCGCGGCTGGCCGCAACACTGCACAGCCATTTCGCCACCTCTAGTCTGCAGCAGTATCATCAACTGGCTGGCGTCTTTCGTCAAAGCAGGTTGTAGAGGTGGGTTCATGGCTGCCAACCGAGACGTCTGGCTGTGCTCGATGTGCAGGGCGGCGGCGCTGGCCGCAGCGGCCGCCAGGGTGGAGGCCGAGGCGCGCATGACGCCCAACCAGCGGCGCGCGTCCGCCCTGATGCGGGCGGCGGAGGATGAAAAGGCCAGGTGGGGTGTTGCGCTTGAGGGCTCTCTGCAGGCTGCTGCAGTGCTGCGGTGCCGCCGTGTGGCCCTGGGCTCATGTCGCGGCTCCATTTATTGGTGCACCGCTGCACAGCAGTTGTTCCTCCTGTTTGTGCGGATCAGAGCAGGATGAAGTGCACGCCACGATTCTGGCGAGCATTTATATCCAGGCCTCATCACCCACTTTGCGCCTGCAGGCTGGCGGCCTTCGCCGCGAGCTCGGCGGCTGGCGACTGGGCGCACGTGGACCGCAAGTCGGCCACCCTGGGGGTGGGCCCCGACCTGCCCACCAACACCCCCACGCCCTCGACTCCCGCATCCCACCGCGCCGGCATCGAGGCCTAGCCCGGCACACCACTGGAGATATGACCAACACTGGTAGAGCAGGTGTCAGTAGGAGGACTTGGATACTGGAGAGGGTTTCTGGATCTGCGGGCGGTGTGGATGCTGAGACTTGGGCACGGGATTCATGTGGAGGGCCTGTTGATCGGCCGGCAACATGCCATTGTGCCATGCTTGTCCTCACCGCCAGGCAGTGGCAGGGTCAGGTGGCTGGCAGTGTATCAAAGGCAGAGTGCATAGGTTCATGTAGCGCTTCGCCGTGACGTGCACACCATAGCTTTGCGCACTGGTCCAGGGGATGATTATGTGCTTGGGGATGGCAGAGTCGTTGAATAGCGTGCCCTTCGTGTTCCAGCACACATATCATTCTTAGCCATGTCGTTGCGACATTGACGTCAGCCGCACAGAAAGCATTGCAGTCAGGAACATTTCTAATCTACGATTGGCGCAACCGATGAACAGCACCAGCTCGCTCGCCAGCAGCACTTCCCACACTGCTGTGTGTGCCCTCTCACGCACGCCTGCAGGCACACTACGGTCAACGAAGGCTTGTCATGCTCCCTGCTGAAATCAGCTGCAATCGACTGTGACTACATGAAACCATTGCAGCAGTGAGTCCGCGTCTCGGTTCCGGTTCCATCTGATGGTGGCCTCTGCCACGTGAAACGATCTGTCTACACTACGGCCGTTTCTATGCTACTGAGTTGCAGCGCTTGGCTGCAGCTCTGCCCACCGGGACACCCCAGCTAGGCTGCCGCCGCACACCGCTCGACCGGCGCAGGAAACCCAGCGCCGACCGTTTCTGCTTGGGCTGCTGCCGCCGCGCTCGACCAAGATCCTTTGATCAACTCTTCGCCTCTCCCGCCTGTGCTGTGCTGTTGCGGCGGCTGGCAGTTGCCCGTATACGATGCAGCGGTTCCAGATGATGTGCCTGCAGGCGTCCGCCACTGCATGTTCGCAGCTCACTCTGCCGTCACGCCGCGTTGGTGGACGGAATGGCATCGGGGTGCGCAGCCGGCGGCAGCGCATCCTCAAGCGCCAGCAGCGGCAGGTCCGGCTGCAGCGCAGCAACAGCAGACGGTCAAACAACTTACAGTGCGCACGACATCATAGCACTGGAAAACGAGCACGAAAGCAGGGCCAGGACGCATCACGGAGTCAGCAGCACAGTGACACCGCTGTGTATTGTAGCAGAAGACTGTCGCACCTCTGCAGCGCCCTGGGCCAGGATCTCGGCAGCGGAGGGCTGCCCCGCATCGATGGCCACGCAGTCCGCCACGCCAAACACCCGCAGGTCGTGCGGGAACGCCAAGACGGTCAGCTGCGCACCCTGTAGCAGCACAGCAAATGCTGGGTTCAGCGGACACTTCAACAAAAACACACCAGCAGCAGCAGCACAGGACGGGAGCGGCAAGCCGGCATCGCACCGGATTTGCAAGGCACAAGGCAGCTGCGTAATCACAGACAAGCACAGCAGCACACCAGAGTCGGTCAAGCACCTGGGACGGGACCAGCAGGCGCCTCCAGAAGAGGAACACTCCCTGCAAGCGCAACAAGGACAACAGTTGAGCTCCTTGGCCGCCATCCCACTGATGATCCAACGCAAACTTCAGAGCGCACGCGCTGCACAAGCTATCAGAAAATGACAGAAGTTGTTGAATTTGTAGCATTTGAGCAGCCGCGGGAACCCGCAAGCAGCCGCGCACCTGCAGGTAGCAGCAGTGCTCCTGGCGCAGCGACTCGCGCAGGGCGGCCATGGCGGCCAGGGCGGCCCCGTAGCGGTCGTCGCCGGCGGCCGCGCTGCGCCGGCTGCTGCCCGCCGACGCCTGCGAGGAGGACGCCCCGGTGCTGTCCATGCTGCTGCGGGGGCTGTCCACGCGTGGCAGCGCGTCCTGCAAGCGGGCGGGCGAAACAGCTGCGGTGCTGGTCTGTGTACAGCCAGCGTGTGAGGGCCAGGGGATGTGACCGCACAGTCCCTCCAGACACTAGCAAAATGGCTTCCCACAGCGCCCGGCGTCTGTGTCTGCTACACCGATGAGCTGCCGGCTGCAGCGTTGGGCCAAGAGCAGAGGCCTTCGCCAGTGCAGGGCCCCAAGGCAAGGGCCATACTGCTCGACAAGGGGTGATGAGGGGTGCAACAGCAAAGTTGCATTCGCAGTTTCATCATGGTGAGGGTACAACATGGTTGGACTTCAGCCTCGCGTGTGGCACCTGCAGCTGCGCGGTGAGCGCCTCCCGCCGCCCCTGCAGCCGCCCCAGGTTGAGCAGCAGCCGCTCGCGCAGCGCGCACAGCGCGGCCCGCTGGCCGGGCGTGAACGCCGCCGCCGACGCCAGCCGCCGGTCCTCCGCGTCGTGGTCCGTCGCGTGAATAGAGTCCCGCTCCTCCTCGTCCGCCAGCAGGTGGCGCATGACGGCGGTGGTGCGCTCGGGGCGGGAGCACATGAGGGTGCCCCACAGCTGCAGCGCCTCGTGGAACAGGCGCGCCAGGCGGCGGCCGGCGGCGGAGTCCGGGTCCCCCGCCATGCGGGACAGCAGCTGCGTGAAGGCGGCCAGGTACGCGCGCCACAGCGACGCCGCCTCCCCCAGCGGCATGTCCATGACCTGCATCGCGGAAGCTTTGACTCAGCCACGGGCGGCTGGCGGGACTGTCAACCTGGCGGGACTATGCTGCAGCACAGGCTGCGACGCTGGCGTCTACCCGGATCCCATGCCGCGCTTTTGCTGCTGCCCCCTGAAGCGCTGATGCCGCAGCGCCTGCCTTGCAGCCACTTTGAACACCGGAGTGTGACGCCCTGCCGCTGCGCACACTGCCAACCCTGCTGTTGGCAGTGGGACCAGCCGCCCAGCGGCCCCCGCCGCCAGGACAACAGGACACATGCCCTGGGTTCCTCCGCCACATCCACAGCCCTCACCTGCTGGCGGGTGAGGTGCATCTGCGCAGAGGGCCACACGGTGAAGGTGACCTCGTCGTCGGAGCCCAGCGCCGCGATCTCCGCCCGCGTCTTGTCGTCGACCCACCTGTGCGCACTACATCAGCCCTGAGTTGCCTGACCGCATCACCACATGAGCAACAGCTGCCATGACCCGGGAGGGTGCCAGCTTTAAACACCTGTCTGCTGTGTCCATGCATGTGGTTTTGACTGACGACAGGGGCAATGCTGACGGTAGTGACCCAGTTCACATACAGCAGCGCAGGGTCGCACCAGGCGTCAGAGTCTGACTGCATGATGGTCGCAGTGCCGGCGTCCGTCTGCGCCTGCCGCATCGCCTGGCACCGCTTGAGCATCTCGTGCGACGTCGCAATCGCATCCTGCAACAACAACCGACAACTTGTCTTCCACTGCCAGATGGTTACCCGACATCAGATGCCGACAGGGGGAATGCAACACACCTGCTGGCCAAGCACATTGGAGGCAAGCAGTGGCCAAAAGCCCAGCAGTGCGCCAATCGCAGAGTGATGAAAGCCGCACCTTCTCAACCTGCAGCTGCTGCAGCTGCTGCAACAGCTCCGCCACGCGCGCCTCCGCCTCCGCTAGCTTCTCCTGCATTCACGCACGTGGCCATTCTCAACACCCACATCCGCAGCAGCATGCATGAGGAGGTGCGCACACGGAAGGTCAGTGACGGTGGCGCTGATAGAAGCAGCACGATCGGGCGGTGCTGTCGAAGTGCTTGGGCGTGGAAAAGTGGCAAAGCGCACCCGCTGCCGGTCGCGGTAGCGGCGCTGCGCCTTGCGGTTGGTCTCCTTGATCTTCTCCCGCTGCGCCGCCAGGCTGGGGTCGTCGGTGTCGGAGGAGCTGTGCCGCCGCACCGGCGACGCTTTGCGCTGCCGCTTCTGCAGCACCACAGCACGGTTTCAGTCACACCATAAGCTCTTTGGCAGGTGTTGCGAGAGCACCGCCGTTCACAGAGCATGACTGCTTTGCGATCCAGATACGCATTGCCGCAAGCAGTGTGGTCGGCCTGCACAAGCTGCGCAGCCACTGCACCGTACCACACCGCACAGTCGTACCAAACAAGTTGCAGGAGGCTGGGGGATGATTATGCACCTGGGGGCCTCGGTGGGACACCGCCGACTCCTGGCTGGCGTCTGACAGGGCGAACGGCGGCAGCGCGTGCTGTTGGGACTCCCACGACGGCACAGCCAGCCGCTGCGGCTGCTGCGACGGGACGCCCATCGGCTGCGGCAGCGGCTGCGGCAGCAGGGTGGCCGGCAGCAGCTGGACCGGCAGATCGGGGAGCGGCTCGGACATGAAGGGGCTGCTGGGGAACACCTGCCGCACATGATGCTGGCGTTGAGACCCAGCAGGGAGCAAATGTCGATGGTGTTATGTTGTCGGGACCGGTGCAAGACAGTTGTCACTATTACGCATCGACCATGACGGCCCAGTGACACCGGCGCAGAGCGGTGCAAATGGCGAGGCAGCCGATGCTGCAGCTTTGAAACTGACTCACCTGAAGGTCAGTGGGGGTGCCGTCCGGTAGGCCGTCCAGGGCGGCCAGCAGGCCGCCATCGAGCAGGTCGCCATCCACCGCGGGCAAAGACTGCGGGAGCTCCAGAAACCCGGTGCTGCCCAGCTCAAACGCCTTACCGTCGGCCATGCACGAGAAACCGAGCGTCGCCGCCGGCGGCGGGGCCATAGGCGGGGCCTGCACCTGGCGACGCCGGGCTGCGCAAAGCGAAGATACAACAGGCGTTCAGCCGCGGCTTTCTGTAAAGGGCGATGGGTCTGGATGTGAGCTATAAGTTTTCACTCGAAGTTGGGCGTGATTGCAGGCAGGAGGGGCTGTGATGGCAGGGGCGGCTGCGCACCGTCCCGGCCCGATTCGGAGATCGGCTCACTGCAGGGCGGGCTGTGCAGTCGTGCCGGGGGCATCCGACCACCCTGTGCGGAAACAAGCCCGGGCTGCTGGAAGCAGGGGGCACAAGTCAAAGTGACGACGCGGGGTGAGGACAGTGGGGTGACGCCACTTCAGGTTTTAGAAGCGACCCGGTGGGGCGGGTTATGGTGCGCATCATCGTCGCTGGGCCCACTACTTTGGCGATCCGGCGGCTCACGGCGGCGCTTGCGTCAGGGTCCGGCCCGGGGCAAAGGCGTACCTGGAACAAGCAGCACGGGCGGGGCGGGGCATAAACCTGGCGCGCTGGCGCAGGCTGCTCCGCCGCCCTGCTGGCTGTGGAGTGGGCACAGTAAGCAGCAGTCAATCCCCTCGGGCCACTGCCAGCCAGGCGCACGCGGTGGCGGCCGCCGCGGCCCGGGCGTCGATGCTGGCCACATGAAAGCTGTGAGTAGTAATCACACAGATGTCCGGCTGCCCAACAAAGGTGCAACTTGGGACAGCCCCGCCCCCGGACAGACGGCTGGGCAACACGCTACCCAGCCGCACGCCATGTACCGCAGCCCCGATCGATCGCGACCTGTGCAGCCGTAACGTAGCCCTTGATCCTTGTGTGTTGGCCTCTGTGAAATATCCACCCTTTGGAAAAAAACCTCCGACGGCGCGGCTGGCAGCCTCGTGCGTCTCGGCGACATGCGGGGCTGCTTCCCTGCTCACCAGTGGATTTGCGGGGCCTGTGCTCGAGGGCTTACCATCTCAGCGGGCACGGGGTGCGTGACGCGTGGCAGCTGGCAGTGGGCATCCGCACGTGGAGGAGTCCAACGGCCAGTTTACACCCTGCGTGGTGCAACATTTACAACGTTGCACCGTCCCACCGGCAGCGCTGCGTTGTCGCGAGTGGAGCTTCCCTGCATACTGCGCACATGTTCTGGGTTTGGCCAACTGTTTGTAGCTGGATCAGAGTTGCAGTCAGTCCCATCACCACTGGCCCCGCGATGCAGACGGCCGCCCTCCGACGCATCGGCACTCAGCCGGCCAGCGCATCGCTGGCGGCGTGAGACTGCTGATGGCGACGCCGGCTCCGCACCAGGCCGCCGCCGCGCAGGACGGCGGTGCCTCTGCAGAACCGGATCCCGAGCAGCGTGCCCGGGCATCTGGATCCGCAGCCGTCTGCAGGGTGAGCCGTGTCCAGGCTACGACACGATACACTGACGTACGATCTATTTGTTGTTGTCCCAGCTGCGCAGGGTTGCCGTGAGCGTAGCTTCCGTGCGGGGAGGGTTTGAACAGGCAGAAGTAAATGCCTTCTGTGTTTTGCGACGTGGCCATCAGGTGGACGGCTGTGGCGCGGCGCTGGCCGCCGAGAAGCGCTTCTACCGCCGCTCCCGGTGCTGCAAGGCGCACGCTCTGGCCGAACAGGTGAGCGTACCCGACAGCCGAAGTAGGTTTGTGGCTTTGTACCTTTCCCCCAGGCTCTCACACGTCACAACTACGGGCCAGCCTTCATACTGTACAGCCCCCGGGCAGCGGCAGCCGCAACAGCGCTCAGACAGTGCTAACGGCAGCCCTCCCGGCCCGCAGGTGTACCTGAGTGGCGAGGCGAAGCGATTCTGCCAGCAGTGCTGCGGCTTCCATGATGTGGCGGCCTTTGATGGGCCCCGCAGGTGAGGCAGTGCCTCAACTTGTCGTGTCAGGATGCATCGAGCGCCGGGGCACGGCGCAGAAGTTACTTGAGGTGCCACAGCAGCTGCAGTGCCAGCCCCACTGGATGCTACACGGCGCCTGTGCCTTGTACCCAGCGCCAGGGGGCACTTTCGGCATGCTCGGACCGCCGATCAGTGCCCTAGTCACCCGCCTGGTTCGTGTTCGCCCGTGCACAGATCCTGCCGCGAGCGGCTGGCGGCGCACAAGGACCGGCAGCGGCGCAAGTGGCAGGCGTCGCACGGGCGGCGGGGCTCGGACTCGGCGTCTTCAGGCGCAGAAGACGAGGCCGCCGACGCCCAGGAGGCCACGCAGCCGACGACCGTGACGCGCGCCGGCCGCCCCTCCCGCCGCCCCAGCCTCCTGCGCGCCTCCACCGGCACCTCCGACTCCCCAAGCCCCGAGCGGCGGGCGGCGGCGCTCGAGGAGGCCCCCCCGCAGCACCGCCCCCGCGGCGGCGGCGCCCACCCTGTGGGGGACCTGTCCCCGAACGCCCGCGCCTACAGCGGCAGCTTCCATGGCGAGCAGCAGCAGCAACAGGGGCGGCCGCCGCCCACGGCGTTTCAGCAGGCGCTCGCCATGTCGCGCAGCCACAGCAATGCCCTGCCGGAGGCCC